>JAPPVO010000032.1:106797471-107121980 GCA_030407325.1 Camellia japonica
GACCGCCCAGGGCTGCCAAGTAATCTGCGGATAACCAGTGCATAAATCAATCAGAATCAGGAATATACAGGGCAGATCAAAGATGAAAATGAAAGGAACTGAGAGTTCTGAAATACCTCTGTCGTCCGCACAGTATCAAAATACTGTCGCAGGTAGAAGAGAGTCTCTCGAGGTCTCGGTCGGTGCTCGCCCTCGAATACCAGTGAAAACGGAGCCATAAGGGGTCCTGCCACCTCCATCTCCGGGGCTAATGTGGGAAAATATACGTACACCCATAGCTGAGAAAAGCAGTGCGGAATGTGAATACAAAGTGCTAAAGGCAGAATACAGAGTGCAAAGTGCGCCGTGTGTGCAATGAACAAGTAATGAGGAGCAGAAACATAAATCAAGAGGACAGAACGTACCTCCCAGGCTCTCCAGTAGCCGCCGAGTAAGTCTCCCCGCCCGCGAGAGGCTGCACTCATGTAACAATAGAGGGTAGCCAGGCCAGCGCCACCCCAGTCATACCGATGGACCTGTGATAGGTCCACTAGGGCACTCAGAAGATACAATCCAACAGTGTTCCCCCTATCAGCAAACAAAGTGGTGCCAAAGAGGAACATGAGGAAACCTCGGGTGTACTGCTCAATCTCCTCAGGAGACTCAGGCTCCATCTCTGGCCTCCGAAAACGGGAAGAGAACCAGGTGTACCGGACTCTCCCGGAAGCTCTGTCTACAGGTGGGCGAGCCCCCAACAGATGTACCCATGCGGCCTCCCACTCACCCATATCCTCGTCATAAGGTATGGGCCAACCGCCTGTGTCTAGGCCGGTGAGTACGGCAAAATCCAGCGGGGTCATGGTCATATCCCCGGTGGCAGAAAAATGGAAAGAATTGGTGGTGTCCCACCATCTCTCCACCAGAGCAGCTAATAATGTCCTACTGGCAGGACAGTGTGATAATCCCATGCAGAATGCTCCGAACCCTGCTGCGTCAACTAAATCCCGGACAGCCTCCGGGAGCTCGGCGTACCACGCTCTCGCGGCAGTGGAGCCATATCCTCGCACAGCGCGAGAGCCAACCTGCATTCAGAATGAATACATGTGTTCAGTACAAGTAATAAAGCTGTGTGCAAATGAAATGAAGAGCTGTGTGCAAATGAAATGAAGTAGCTGTGCAAATAATCATCAGTGGGCTGCGTGTTCACTTTAATTTCTACTGGGCTGCGTGTTCAGTAAATCAGTGTTTTGGGCTGCGTGTTCAAATCATTAATCAGTGGGCTGCGTGTTCACTTTAATTTCTACTGGGCTGCGTGTTCAGTAAATCAGTGTTTTGGGCTGCGTGTTCAAATCATTAATCAGTGGGCTGCGTGTTCACTTTAATTTCTATCTGGGCTGCGTGTTCAGTAAATCAGTGTTTTGGGCTGCGTGTTCAAATCATTAATCAGTGGGCTGCGTGTTCACTTTAATTTCTATCTGGGCTGCGTGTTCAGTAAATCAGTGTTTTGGGCTGCGTGTTCAAATCATTAATCAGTGGGCTGCGTGTTCACTTTAATTTCTACTGGGCTGCGTGTTCAGTAAATCAGTGTTTTGGGCTGCGTGTTCAAATCATTAATCAGTGGGCTGCGTGTTCACTTTAATTTCTATCTGGGCTGCGTGTTCAGTAAATCAGTGTTTTGGGCTGCGTGTTCACTTTAATTCTATCTGGGCTGCGTGTTCAGTAAATCAGTGTTTTGGGCTGCGTGTTCAAATCATTAATCAGTGGGCTGCGTGTTCACTTTAATTTCTACTGGGCTGCGTGTTCAGTAAATCAGTGTTTTGGGCTGCGTGTTCAAATCTTAATCAGTGGGCTGCGTGTTCACTTTAATATCTGGGCTGCGTGTTCAGTAAATCAGTGTTTTGGGCTGCGTGTTCAAATCATTAATCAGTGGGCTGCGTGTTCACTTTATTTCTATCTGGGCTGCGTGTTCAGTAAATCAGTGTTTTGGGCTGCGTGTTCAAATCATTAATCAGTGGGCTGCGTGTTCACTTTAATTTCTACTGGGCTGCGTGTTCAGTAAATCAGTGTTTTGGGCTGCGTGTTCAAATCATAATCAGTGGGCTGCGTGTTCACTTTAATTTCTATCTGGGCTGCGTGTTCAGTAAATCAGTGTTTGGGCTGCGTGTTCACTTTAATTTCTATCTGGGCTGCGTGTTCAGTAAAGTGTTCTTTCTGGGCTGCGTGTTCAGTAAATCTGTGTTTTGGGCTGCGTGTTCAAATCATTAATCAGTGGGCTGCGTGTTCACTTTAATTTCTACCTGGGCTGCGTGTTCAGTAAATCAGTGTTCTGGGCTGCGTGTTCAGTAAATCTGTGTTTTGGGCTGCGTGTTCAGTAAATCTGTGTTTGGGACTGCGTGTTCTACTCTCCATCAACTCGGGCTGCGTGTTCAGAAATCAGAGTTTGGGACTGTGTGTTCTACTCTTAGTCAGTGTGCGCTGTGTGCTCACCTTCAAATTCGGGCTGTGTGTTCGACAAATCAGTGCTTGAGCCGTGTGTTTCAATTCTTAACTAATGTGTACCATGCGTTCACAATCAATCAGTCAATGAGCCTAGTGTTCAGCAATGCAAGTGTTTAAGTCACATGTTCGGAGTGCAAACAAAGTACTATGTCATAAGCTAAAACTGTGTGTTCAAGCATGGCAAAGCTACAAAATGCACGAAAAATGCAGGAAATAAAGTAAAATACCTCTCGTGCCTCATGAGAGAGGTGCTGCTCCGGCTCTCGCAGAAGTAAATCCCCGGGTGCCCGGTCATTGAAGTCTGTGAAACGACGAAAAACGGCCCGCGGAAGCACATGTACCGGTGGGGCGTACCTCCCGGGAATGAAAGGACGGACTCTCGGGGGGAGTGTCATAATATCAAAATCATCTCCGGCACCTGGAGGACCTCCGCCATGAGGGTAGTCACCCGTCATTTCAAGAAATCTGCAAAAAGGAGCAAAAATGAGCAAAAATGAGCCAAAATTGGAAAAAGTCAACAAAAGTCAACTCCCGGGAAATGAAAAAGTCAACAAAAGTCAACTCCCGAGAAAATCTTCCAAATATTGAGACAAACTTACCTCAAGTGGTGAAAATGAGAAAAGAAGCTCCGAAATCAAAATTTAGTCGACTCAAAGTACTTAAAACTGAAAGATTTCGCGAAACAACTTGCAAAAGAGGCTGAAAAGCGCGTATAAAGTGCAGATCTGAAAGAAAAAATGGTTTGGGAGGCAAGGGGAGAAGTTTCCACAGCTGTGGGAGTGATTTCACATTGAATGGATGAGGATATATATAGAAATGAGGCAAAAGACGAAATTGCCCCTGCTTTTGGGCAGGTGGCCGGCCGGCCACCTTTTCTGGCTGGCCGGCCATTTGCTTTTTGAAACATGGCCGGTGGCTTCCCCTTGGGCAACCACCTGGCCGGCCATCTCCCCCACCTCCCCCTCTAGCTCTCTGCAAATTTTGAGGAAGATTGGAGTTCCCGGGACCTGAAAAAGTTCAAGAAAAGTGCACTTCCGGTCGCGAAATTGCTCCGCCGGAACTTCAGCTGCAGTTTCTGACATGTGTCTCATCATTACTCATCAAAATCAAGGTGTATCCTTTTTGAACATGTTGTAACCTCTCCGGGAGGTGAACCCGAGGCCGCGATTGAGTTGCCTTCACCGAAATGCGCGTTTTCTTACTCGTTATTTCGCAACAAACGGGCACCCTGGTTCATGCTCGTTTTGCGTCGTTGTGCATATAACTTGCATTCTCATGAGCATTTTGCATTGTCATGCATGATTTCTTGGTGTACCATACCTCTGTGCTCGAGCATGCGTTGGCACGCGTGTTCCTTTCTCGCATTGCGATGCATTCACTCGCCGACACGTGTGTGTCAAACTCTCGCACCACAGGAATCACATTGAATATATGTTGTTAGCATATGTTCTTGTTGAATTTTCTCTCTTTTGCAGGTACGATATTGTATGTACGGTTCATTTGAGGCTGGTGCGACCAGACGAATCGCGCAGGTATCGTATCTTTTCCGTGTGAGACGCGACGAGAATTGAATGATTCTCCGCATTCCTATTCTAACTGCATGAAATGTAGTTGTTGCTTTGCATTCTTGCTTAAAACTGTTGCATCTATTTGCGAATACTTGCCTCATTACAGCTTGTTGCATTTGCATGATCATTTGGCTTGTGCAGTCATTTTGCATTTTGCCCTTGCCTGCGGGCACGCCGCGGGCGCATATCTCTGTTCATCTTGTATGATTGTCTAAGTCTTCGGCCTTGTCAAAAATGGGTCGTCTCTGGGCTTTGACATTCACTCCCGTCATTGTGACTTCCGAGTTCTGTCAAAGAGGGGCAACTGTAGACACCCCATTTTTGACCAACCTTAAGACTCAGACGTCACCGATTGAGCGCTCGGTGATGTTGCATATCGTGCTCGTTCAGAAGTCTCAGAGTCGCGGCCGTGAGCCCTGCCCCGGACTTCCGAATCTCTTCTGTGCCTTGCCTCGGTTTGCGAACAAGAACTCGATTTTCTCTGTTTTCTTTCCTGAGGGGAGGGAGAGGTCCCGTAGACCGTCTCTCAGTGGCCGTGGGCTACATTTCGTGGCCGTAGGCCATTTTGCCCATTTCGGAGCCCGGTCCCCGGTTTTCGGAGCCGTCAGGCCGTGTGCCTCGGTTCGGACCACCCAACCATCTCCGATTCCTCCGGTTCTTGGCATGCATCTCATTTACTCCCTAACGAGGGACACTGGGGTCTTAGATACCCACTTCGTGGCCGAATGCCACTTTCGATGCTTAACAGCCTATTTTCGAGATCCCGAACTGCGTGTTTTGGTCCCCGAGCATTCGTTTTGCATCGGTTTTTGTTCATTTTTGGCAGGTACCTCTGTTTTATCACCAGGAAGATCACTGGAGGGTGGGAAGGCTAGCAATTGTCTCAACAACCTGTTATGCTCTTCCGGCGCCCCCCGGCGCCCGTTTTTCTCACTTCGGGCTATGTTGAACACCCTAGGCCATTTTCTTCAAGCCAAAACCACATATTTGTGTTGTACACACATGGGAGGATCCTAAAAACACATGGCCCGGCCAGTAATTCTTTCGTCCCTTTTGAACCCTCTTTGAAAAGTGGCTTGTTGTTTCTCCTGTTTCAGAGTTGTTCAAATTTGAACCACGGTCTTGTTCAGCACACCTAGGGACACCAATCTTTGGTGGCCAGCCACTAAATCAGTTGACCTTTTTGACCCTTGGCCGGCCGGCCACCTGCAGTAAAAATACATGGCCGGCCATGCTCCTTGGGTGATGTGTTCCTTACAGCTGTACAGCTGTTTCCCCCAGAAAAGATCTGTATCCGGGGGATATTTTGGAGGGGAACACTTGGGTGCATTTCCCTCCACTTGCCTCCTCCTCTTTGGCCTTTATAACATCAGCTCCAACACTCTCTCAAGGGTTGGAAAAATTGCCCTCAAGCATACCACACCTATCCCTCTCTATCTCTCAAAACTCTCAATTTGGTGCCATTTCTTGATCATCATCAAGCATCACCATCACCACTTCCATTTCCAGCAGTAAGGAGGGGTTCTTCAGAGGCTTAGAGAGCAACATTCTTCAAGCAAAGGCAGCCAAGAACTTGTCTACAAGGGTAAGTCTCAAACTCCCTCTTTTGTACCATTTTCTTGCCTCATTTCTTAAGCCTGTTTGCTCACTGTTTTGAGCTCCGACCAATACTGAAAGTGGTCCTCTTTTGAGCTATTCTTATGTTTGTTTAAGGGCTCAACTCTGTTTGACCCTCCATCTTACACTTCTTTCATATCCTCTTATATCCATTATTTTTTATTGAATATTTGGCCTATGTTGTGATCTGTTTCCGAGCATAAGGTAAACTGTGAGTGGGCCTATTTGAGCCCCTCTTCAACATTGAAGAAGGGCTCAACCTGTTTGGCCTCTCTATCATGCACTTGATTCATAATCTCTCATATTTACCGTAAATTTGCATGATTTGTTTGCCTACATGTAGTCTGTTTTGGAGCATTCCATAACTGTGAGTGAGCTTATTTTATGTCCCTCTACAACATTGTAGAAGGGATCAACCTTGTTGGGGTCTTCATGTTGTGCTTGTCTTTATATCCCTCTTTGGCCCCCATTCTTGCATGCTTTTTTTGGTTTATCTAGCTTCTGTTTTCGGCCATCATCAGAACTGGAAAGAGTCATATTTTGATCTTCTTGTCATATTTCATTAAGGGTATTTGCTGGTTTGATGAATGTTTGGGGTACCTCATGTTATAGCCTTATGTATCCTCAATCTTGCATGGCATTTTTAGCATGTTTTCATACTGAGTTGGGGGATGTCATCTACTGTAAATGTTCATATTTTTAGTCCCTCATCAGTGTTGTAGAAGGGTTTTTTTCAGTTTGAGCATCGTATGCATCACTTGTTTCAATACCCCTCTCTTGGCCCCCATTTTTGCATGCCATTGTTGTCCTATCTATGCTCATTATTTCGCCATGTTTTGTACTGTAAAAAATGCTATTTTGGGGCTGCCTTGCTACTGTTTTGCATGTCATGTACCAATTATGCATGTTTAGTGTGGCTGTAGGCCATTTCGGATGCTTAATATCGCATTTCGGGACCATTCCGTGCATTCGGTGTCATTTCCTCGCCTTTCGGGACTGTTTTGCATCATTTGTGAGTGCTGAAAATTCATTTGCATGCTTGCATATCATTTCCATGTCATTTCATGCCTTACGGCCATCGCCTCGGTTTGCGTGCCCGTGTGCACGCATTTCGAGGCATCTCATGTTCATCTATCGGCCTCTTACGTGAGTGGATTGAGGCTCTCTCATGTTGTGTAAGCCCATATTGCATCGCATATCTTATTTTTCCTGTTGCATTCCGTATGCTATTTTCTCGTTTGCGTGCCCGTGGGCACGCATTTCGAGACATCTCATTTTAGTCTCATTGTATATCTATTCCATGTCATTTCATGCCTTAGGGCCATCGCTCGTTTGCGCGCCCGTGTGCACGCATTTCGAGGCGCTTCATTTTCATCTGTCGGCCTCTTATGTGAGTGTGGCTGAGGCTCACTCATGTTAGTGTAAGTCCAATTTGCATTGTGTATACCATTTCATGCCTTAGGATCATCGCCTCGGTTTGCGTGCCCGCGTGCACGCATTTCGAGGTATCTCATTTTCATAACATAGTGTATGTTAGGATTGTATCTTAGTTGCATTCATGCATATCATGCATATTGCATCGTGTTCGGGATAGGAGTTAGCTCGGGCATGGGAAACGAGGCGCGTTTCGTACTCCGAGTGACGGAACGGGTCTCAATTCCCAAGTCACAGACACTCCGGATTACCCATGATGGAGTTAGGTTTTGTTGTAGCATTCATATGCATTCATCCTATATTGAGTTGTGCAATCCGATTCCTCGGCCATCATGCGTCGAGATGCGTGATTGGTGGCACGAGGATCGAGGCATGCATATATTTGTGAAATACATTGCTATGCCCCTCTTCTGCTCTCTGTTGCAGCAAAATGGAGAATCAGCAACTTTTCGGAGTCGGGCACGCATTTCGAGAAACATTGCAAACAGAGGCTAATTGGGGCATCCCAGTGGATTTCCGCGCAAGGCAACCTAAACTCGCAGCATTCATCAGGATCAAGGCATCCCTGGCTTGCATGCCAGTTTACAGCTTTTCTTAGTTAATTTGTTAATTAATTAGGAATCTGTATATTTTGGACTGTATTATTCTTTTTCAGACTGTATTATTTATTCGGACCCTCTGCGCGAGGGCATAATTGTAATAAGTGTGGGTGAGTGTGATGTATGTCTTCCAACCCCACGTCTTTCTCCCCTTTTATTTACCCGCTTATGATGGTTAGATATAGGGCATATTTCAATTAGCATACAGTATGACAGCATGTTTGCATCATTCATCTGTTTTGCACGCACCGGGCTCGGCGCATCATACAAACTGCATTTGTATTTCAATTCCAAATTGAATACGTGTTAGTTGTAGCACTCCATATGCCATGTTTAGAATAGCCGAGCCTGCTATAGTTGCATTATTGCATGTGTTGCATTAGGCATTCCTGTATATCTAGGATCATGCATGATTTCTAATCAATTTTTGTTTTTGGCTTGGAGTACTCGGTGAGTTTTATGCTTTAGCATCCTTGCATGCGTGTGAGTGTTGCCATGAATAGCATGCTTACCATGAGGCTATATGCTTATGTGATATAACTGCCTTGAATGCCTGTGGGTGGAGGTTGAGTTACTTGGATTGGACAATTCATCAAATGTTTGTGTTAAGCCCACTAGATAGTGGCAAAATCATGTTTTTTTAAGCCCACCCGAGGGTGGCAAATCCGCGTCTTAGCCTACCTGCGGGTAGCACCATCAAACCATTTGCAAACAAACAAACATGAAATGTTTTGTTCTAATTCAGGCGGCCCAGTCTATACTTATTTGCTGTGCTGCGAGCATCACATAGTAACCTAGGCTAATAATCGGAATAAGAACTCACAAATGTTTTCAAATAAGATATCATGGTTAGTAGAGGCTGGCCTTTGACCGGGCGAGCGGGGGTGCTCACGAAGTGACCTTCCCCAATCGTACCCAAGTTCCCGAGCCGAGGCAACTTTGGTGATGACGGACACGTGACCTTTGGCACCGAGTCAGGGTTTCCTAAATTTCCCATTTTAAATATTTAGGTGGCGACTCTGTATCTGGCAAAGCAGTCCATGTTTGGCACTTCTTTCAAAAAATCTGTTTTCCAAAATGATTTGCCAGATTTGGACTCTTTGGTTCAAGATTAAGAACCGTGACACAAATCGAGTCCGAGCTGTAGCGAGGTCCCCGCGGCTTGTACACTTAGCCTCATGGTACATGCTATCATGGCAGTCACTCGCACACATGCAAGGATGCTAAGCATAAACACTTACCGAGTACTTCGAGCCAAAACAGAAGCTAATTAAATCATGCATGATCCTAACTATCAACAGAAATGCCTAATGCACACATGCAAAAATGCAACTATAATAGGCTCGGCTATTCTAAGATGACATATGATGATGCTAGCTAACACGTATTCAATTTGGAATTGAAATACAAATGCAGTTTGTATGATGCGTCGAGCCCGGTGCATGCAAGACAGATGAATGGATGCAAACATGCGAGCATAAGTATGCTAATTGAAACATGCCCTAAACTAACCATCATAAGCTAGTAAATAAAAGGGAGAAAGACGTGGGGTTGGAAGACATACATCACACACACGCACACTTATTACAATTGTGCCCTCGCTCGGAGGGTCCGAATAAATAATACAGTCCGAATAAGTACAAAACCCTAATTAATTAACAAATTAATCTAGGAAAGCAGGTAAATTAGCATGCAAGCCATGGACGGCCTCAGCTCTGTTCCGAATGATGAATGATGCATGCTTGAGTTGCTTGGCGCGGAAATCCATCGCGATGCCCCGATTTGCCTCTGTTTGTAATTAATCCCGGAATGCTGTGCAAGGCTCTGGAAGGCTGTTGATTTCTCATTTGCTGCAACAGAGGGCAAGAAAGGGGCATGGCAAAGTATTTTCACATATGTATGCACACCTCGATCCTCGTGCCACCAATCACGCATCTCGATGCATGATGACCGAGGAGTCGAATTGCACGACTCAATGTGAAATGAATGTACATGAAAACATAACAAGACCTAAACTCCATCATGGGTAATCCGGAGTGTCGGCGACTGGGAATTGAGACACGTTCCGTCACTCGGAGTACGAAATGTCCTCGTTTCCCATGCTTGGGCTAACTCCTATCCCAAACACAATGCAAATGAGATGCATACACAATGCGACTAACATACAACCTAGCAAGCAATGCTATGACAGGCATACACAATGCTCGATGTAACATGGCATACACAATGCTCTAACATGCAACCTAGCATACGCAATGCTATGGACCGAAATGGCATACATAATGCGCGATGGACTTACACCAACATGAGTGGACCTCAGCCACACTCACATCAGTGGCCATACGATGGGAAATGAAACAACCGAAATGTATGCAAACGCGCACGAATGCCAATGATCGATCCTAAGGCATAACATGCCACTCTACCAAAGCATGGCAAGGGATGCAACATGGCATACAAACACATATGATACAGCTCTGAAACATGATAAACAATGGTCCCGAATCATGCAAACATAGCACACTATGCAGGTTAGGGACCCGGGTACCGAACTAGTGAAGTGCGTTACACCTAGAGGTACCCAAAGCAATGCACCAAAGGCAAAACCAACCCCAAACAGACCCTAGGCAGGTTTGAAAACAGTGGGAAATTGGCCTAAAATGATGGCTCAACATGCATGAAAATGAAGCTCATTCATTGGTCGGTAACAAGGCATTCACGCACAACTCTCAAGCACACTTAAAGAGATGAAACATCGCAATATGGCATTCAACTAGCTCTGAAATATGATGAAAAATGACCCTCAAACATGAACACACCTCACAACCTCAGCATGCATGCCATGGACCTCAAAACTCAAAGTTAAGCATGGGTTATGAACTACAAGCATGAAAAACAAACATCATTCGACCATGAGGCCTAAAAACAGAGCTAGGGTAGTCCAAAATAAGCACATTATTAGTTTAAGGTATGGCCAAAAGGTGCTAGCATCAAGAGTCCATAAAGCACGCAAAGAAAGCTAGTGAACCATTAGTTGTTCTACAACTATATGAAGCATATGAAGGCTCACCCAACCAACCAAAAAAAGAAGCATTTCATGCCAAAATATGCCCAAATACCCACTAAAACTCAATCAATGCATGCTAAAATGAGGGGCTCCTTTGGAAGGCCATGCAAGGGGGTATTCTACACCTATATGATAGACAAACAAAAGGGAAAAACCACCTCTGGAAATGAGTTATAACAGCCCTAAAACCCACCAAATAGGCCCTGAAATCAGTCTAGGAAACATGCAAAGAAAGTTCCCTTTGAAAGGCCTTGAATGGGATTGCTCTACACATGTATCATAGACATAAAATATGGCAAAATGGGCTCTTGACAGAGCTTAGGCAGACCTTAAAACTCAAAAAATGAGGCCTGAAACATGACTTCAATGCATGAAAAAAAGAGTCCCTTTGGAAGGCCAACAATGCTAGTAAAGAGAACAAGGGGTGAGAGGGTCACCCCTCTCTGATTTTGAGGCTCAAAGACACATCTAAGCCACTGAAAATCCACTGGATTTCAGTGGCTAAGAGGCCAAACCAAGGCCAATGCAAATGCTCTAATGCATAGCTCAAAACATGAGGAAATGAAGCATGCAAGGGGGAAGATGACCCCAAACAGAAAAGAGTCCTTAAAAAAACATGTTTAGAAGATCAAAAAAAGACTTTTTCTAGTTTATGTCGAAGTCCAAAAATGCTTGCAAATAAGGCTAAGATATGATGCAAAATAAGCCTTAAAAGAGAGAATGGAGCATACAAGGAGGTAGAAGACCTCAAATAGAAAAGTATCCTTAAACAAATTTTAAGAGGGGCTCAAAATAAGACACTTTTTAGTTCATGTCAAAGCTCAAAAATGCTTGCAAATGGAGCTAAGGTATAGAGCAAAATAGTGCAAAAATGGAAAAAATAGAGACTTACCCTTGTAGCACAGCAATGCAGCAACTTCTGGACTAAGAAAGTGAGCCTTCAACCTCTGAAAATGAGTTCCAAGGTGATGGAATAGATGGTGGAGGTGTTAGGCTTAGAGGTGTAGTGTAAATGGCCAAGAAAAAAGGGTGTTTTGAGCTTGGAATGGAGAGATATAGAGGGTTGTATGTATATAACTTGTGGTAGCTGAATAATTGGCGAAGATAAAGGAGGTATATTTCAGAAGCTTGACGCTAGACGGCAAATATCCCGCAAGGATAAGGGGCCGAACAGGATAAATAGGTCGAATGGGGAAGGATCCCTAGAGCCGAATAGTGGAAAAGATAATGATTGAAAAAGTAGGCCCTGGCCCCCGAGGATCAAAGAAACGAGTATAAATATAATGGCAATGGACTAGTAAAGGTATGTAAAGAATCACTTCTAAAAACTTAGTGAACAGCTTTCTTGAGTAGAAGAACTAACTTGTCCGTCGGAGTGCTAATTCCGGCATCCCCCGACCGGAGTATTTGTATCTTTGCAGGTGACTAGCTGAGGATCATTGGCGTCTTCCAGGGTCTGAAGAGTATTTCCAAACCACTTCCCCACAATTGGCGCCATCTGTGGGAATACTTGAATACATCCATGGAAGGCGTGACCGAAGATCCTTCGATAGCCACCGACGGATCACACAGGGAGACGACCTCACCCACCAGCTAATATACTCGGAAAAGAAACCATCGCGGCACGACGCGTCTTGAACTTCGATTCGCCAACAACTTCAGCACAAGAAAACAATGCAGGCTATCATAGAACAAGCAAAGCAGAACGAACGAAGGCTCGAGAACATGATCGCTGAGAACGCACGACTCCGTCAAGATTTGGCCTGGAGGTAGCAAAATCTAGAGAGGCCATGCGCAGGAACCAGAGCGACCTCTGAGGGCAGACGGGCAAAGACCTCGGGCCGACCAAAGGATACCGATAGCAAATCCAACTCATCATCCACGGGCTGGACCAAGGGGACGATCCGAAACCTCCAGCTCCTCCGAAAAGGATCTGCGAACAAGGAACAAGCGCAGGAGAATCAGCTCAAACGAGGAAGACCAGCACGATCCTTTCGTTCGACGGATCGTAAGGGCGTCCCTGCCCAAAATTCAAAGCTCCGTCGTTCACTCTTTACGACGGAAAAATCAGACCCCACTGATCATATCCGTCATTACAAACAGGCCATGACGCTGCGCAGACAATGAAGCCCTCATGTGCGAATATTCCCTAGCAGCCTAGGTCCACTAGCCGTCAGGTGGTATTACAAGTTGGATCCAGCTTCGATTAAAAGCTTCCGACAACTGCAGAAATCCTTCAGGGCCAGGTTCATCACCAACGAGGTACAACCGAAACAGGCCGACTCCCTCTGGGCTATGCAAATCCAGTTGGGAGAGACGCTCAGAGCGTACTCGGCACGATATTGGGTGCTTCACCTTGTTGACGACGCTTACAACGACTCCATGGCCATCACCGCCTTCAAAATGGGTTTACATCCTGATAGTGCTCTGCGCAGTTCCCTGACCAGAAGGCCCCCCAAACAGTCTGGGCGTTGATGAAGAAGTTGAAGAATATTGTAAAGTCGAAAGATGATCCCTGAGGATAAAAGCCGGACAAATCTCCAGCAAAACGGCCCTCCCCGAAATTGCTCGACCAATAGCTCCGTTGCCGCCACCGAGCCTGACCCCGGCAACGAACCAAGCGAGATAAAAGGCGGGACTCCCGCCGATCAAGCGATCAGTGCTCCCACCGAACGAACGAACAACTACAAGTCGACAGCAGACGCTCAAGGCGAACCGACAAGAAGTATACGGAGTTGACAGAGCCGGTCGCGGCAATAATGACCAAAGTCCAGCACCTTCCATTTTTCAAGTGGCCGTCGAAGATGGTGGGGCCTCCCGACACACGGAGGAGGGACAGACGATGCGAATACCACAAAGATCACGGCCACGAAACCGAGAGCTGTTATGCGCTAAAGGATCATCTGGAGGAACTGGTGCAAGATGGTCGACTGCAGCAATACGTGAGCAAGGGAAGGCCAACCAAAGCATTAGCCTTGAGACAGGATTCACCTCCGCTTGGTGTGATCCACATAATCTACGGTCTGCCGGCATCCCCGACCGTGCATACAATCCAATCGCAACCCAATTCCCCAAAAACATAACATGTCAACCGGTAGGCCCAGAGAAACTCCGACAATTAAGTTCGATGACTCCGACCTCGTCGGAACAGTGGCCGACCACGTCGATCCTTTGGTCGTCAAATTACGCGTACGTCAGTTCAGCGTTGAACGCATTCTCATAGACCCAGGAAGCACTTCGGAAATCTTGTACTACAGAACTTTTGTTGAACTCGGCCTCAACGAGTTGGACCTATCACCGTCGTCTCAGCCACTGTTCGGCTTCAACACGAATCTAGAGCACCGTTGGGGAAGGTCGTGCTACCTGTTCGAGCGGGCTCAAAAACGGTTGACGTGGAATTTTTGGTTGTTAAGCTTCCGTCGCCGTATAATGCCATCATGGGGCGCCCCTGGTTGCATATCATGAAGGCTGTCCCAAGCACCTACCATCAGCTTATGCGCTTCCCAACAGACCGTGGCATTGAGGAGATCCGTGGCTCACCGCAATCCGCGCCAACGTAGACTTAGGAAGATCCATTTACGGACCCGACTTGTGGGATCCGATGCTTGTACTGGTACCACGTTTTAATGAAAATCGACTTTCTTTGTCACTCTCCTTCAAGCCTTAGGCCGAATAAGTCTCCGGATTCGGAGCCCCTTTGGTGCATGACACCTTAGGGCCGAATAAGTCTCCGGATTCGGAGGCCCTTTGGTGCAGTCACTTAGGGCCGAATAAGTCTCCGGATTCGGAGCGCCCTTCGTGGATGTCACGATTGGCCAATTAAGTCTCCGGATTCGGAGCCCCTTTGGTGCATGACACCTTAGGGCGAATAAGTCTCCGGATTCGGAGCCCCTTTGGTGCATGACACCTTAGGGCCGAATAAGTCTCCGGATTCGGAGCGCCCTTCGTGGATGTCACGATTGGCCAAATAAGTCTCCGATTCGGAGCCCCTTTGGTGCATGCACCTTAGGGCCGAATAAGTCTCCGGATTCGGAGCCCCTTTGGTGCATGACACCTTAGGCCGAATAAGTCTCCGGATTCGGAGCGCCCTTCGTGGATGTCACGATTGGCCAAATAAGTCTCCGGATTCGGAGCCCCCTTTGGTGCATGACACCTTAGGGCCGAATAAGTCTCCGGATTCGGAGCCCCTTTGGTGCATGACACCTTAGGGCCAATAAGTCTCCGGATTCGGAGCCCCTTTGGTGCATGACACCTTAGGGCCGAATAAGTCTCCGGATTCGGAGCGCCCTTCGTGGATGTCACGATTGGCCAAATAAGTCTCCGGATTCGGAGCCCCTTTGGTGCATGACACCTTAGGCCGAATAAGTCTCCGGATTCGGAGCCCCTTTGGTGCATGACACCTTAGGGCCGAATAAGTCTCCGGATTCGGAGCCCCTTTGGTGCATGACACCTTAGGGCCGAATAAGTCTCCGGATTCGGAGCCCCTTCGTGGATGTCACGATTGGCCAAATTAAGTCTCCGGATTCGGAGCCCCCTTTGGTGCATGACACCTTAGGGCCGAATAAGTCTCCGGATTCGGAGCCCCTTTGGTGCATGACACCTTAGGCCGAATAAGTCTCCGGATTCGGAGCCCCCTTTGGTGCATGACCCTTAGGGCCGAATAAGTCTCCGGATTCGGAGCGCCCTTCGTGGATGTCACGATTGGCCAAATTAAGTCTCCGGATTCGGAGCCCCCTTTGGTGCATGACACCTTAGGGCCGAATAAGTCTCCGGATTCGGAGCCCCTTTGGTGCATGATTGGCCAATAAGTCTCCGGATTCGGAGCCCCCTTTGGTGCATGACACCTTAGGGCCGAATAAGTCTCCGGATTCGGAGCGCCCTTCGTGGATGTCACATTGGCCAAATTAAGTCTCGATTCGGAGCCCCCTTTGGTGCATGACACCTTAGGGCCGAATAAGTCTCCGGATTCGGAGCCCCTTTGGTGCATGACACCTTAGGCCAAATAAGTCTCCGGATTCGGAGCCCCCTTTGGTGCATGACACCTTAGGGCCGAATAAGTCTCCGGATTCGGAGCGCCCTTCGTGGATGTCACGATTGGCCAAATTATGTCTCCGGATTCGGAGCCCCCTTTGGTGCATGACACCTTAGGGCCGAATAAGTCTCCGGATTCGGAGCCCCTTTGGTGCATGACACCTTAGGGCCGAATTAAGTCTCCGGATTCGGAGCCCCTTTGGTGCATGACACCTTAGGGCCGAATAAGTCTCCGGATTCGGAGCCCCTTTGGTGCATGACACCTTAGGCCGAATAAGTCTCCGGATTCGGAGCGCCTTTGGTGCAGGATTCGGAGCGCCCTTCGTGGATATCACGATTGGCAATAAGTCTCCGGATTCGGAGCCCGTTTTAATCAACTAATTAAGCCGAATCACTATATGGTTCGCCGGACAAGGCGTGCCTTAGCGGCCCACGAGTACGACCCATTCCGGTTTAATTCGCATCCCGCCTAAGGCAAGGGCCGATTCCTGAATACAGGAAAAATATTTAAGCAAAATATTAAGCTACACAAACGTTCCGGTAGCAAACTTGATAGCAAACTATTAAACCATACGAAATGACTGCTTAACCATTAAAAGTTGGGAATCAGGAACATTCATGGCATAGCTAAACAAAAGATTTTCAGAGTAGACTCAATATATGAAATAACACTTTTTATTTGATTAAAAGTTGTTACATAGACGCAATCCGCGTTCGAACATTACAATATCTATCTCTAACTTCTAAGACAAATCACGCATCGATCTAACCGCGCCGAATCGGCATGTCGCCGGGCCTCTGACACCATCGACAATGTCAAGGCCAAGATCCAAGACAAGGAGGTTAGGGGCAGCGGTCGTTGTGTCTCCTTTCGGGGCGATCTGCTTCAACGACTTGGAGGCTGACGTGTTTCCAGTTTCTCCTTTCAGCGGTCCACCTCCACATCGGAGAATCCTCCGCCGCAAACGGAGAATCCTCCGCCGCAAACCGTCTGAGCGCCAAGTTCGGCCGGAATTTGAGCTCCTGCAACTATCATCACCATCTGATGGTGAGAACTCTTGATCATCCCACGCAATAGATGCTGTGAGCCAAATATGTTTGATTGCATGAGGCGCCTGCCGCTTTTATTCTCAGTAATGGCGCGATCTCGAGGCCCAAATCCCGAAGTGATTTTATCAACTAAACCCCACGAGACAGGCGTCGGTCAACATTCTCCATGACCTAGTTAACCCAACGGTTGGCTAAAACGCGCGCACATAGGCTGCGCAAGGGCAAAAATTACCTAGCTCAATCGGCTAGACATCTGGCATTCGAGCTAAGTCAAAATGCCGTAGCCCCTCCGATCTCTGGCTCACGGCTTCTTCAAATTTCAACAACACACGCCGCAATGGCTTTATTCAAAAGTAAACGGCCATTACATGTAGGCCGATCACGCACAACGAATCGGCGCATCGATTTAACATGCCGAGTCCGATTGATGTATTTACGTCTATCCAAACATTTATGCAATCAAATTAAACACGCACACGCCGAATGCGGGAGACAATTTGATATTTTCAATAAAGCGTCTTTTATTCAAAAAACCAAGAAATTACATAATTGCAAACGCGACCAGCGTTCGAACCTTACAATAATTAAAGTCAGACGGCGTCGCCCTCATCCTCACTCTTCTCAACCTCGAAAGCAGAAAACGGAAAATCCTTACTGTGGTAGAGAGGTGACGCCGAATCGATGCCTGACAAGCGAAGAGATTCGGCGACTTGAGATGCCTTGATCCAACCATGCCTGAACCCACGATTTTCACATCGGCAAACCTCTTCGGCAAGCTTCTCCTTGGTCTTTTGGATTCCAACCAAGCGCCCTTCGTGAAAACCTTTTTCATAAGACCTCCCCTTGGCGGACTCCAATGCGAACATGCTCGCCGTTTCACGATCGGCAATGGCAGCGCTTATAAGCCGACTGGTAACCCTCTCTTCCACGATTGGATTCACCTGCCCTGCTTTGTACTTGAGCCGCTTTGATCTTTCTTAACTCACGTTCAGCCGCCTCCACGCGAGCCTCCAAACTGCGGATATGCTCTTCCTTTTTCTCCATTTCTCGCGGGCGGCGCGCAATCGCATGCCGACTTCATAAGCCGTATAGAGCCCTTTCACCGCCCCATGAATGCCCTCGCGAAACACTTCGTAGTCCTGACGACCAACCATTGACTGCTGAACTTCCGGAGGAAATATTTGTCGAGCAAACTCGACCGCCACGTCTGGATCTCGAACGATCGAGTCCGCTTCCGTCATGGGCTTATTCTTCACAAATACTGCAAAACTTAATGGGCACGGATTCGCGTCTGATCTCCTTTCGACTTGGGCGTGTGGCGATCTCCCCTGGGACTGCCTATCCCGTCTGGGCGACCTACTACGACGTCGAGGAGATTGACGCCTCTCGACCCATAGAACTCTTACTCCCAGCACGCAGGGCGCACCACGGTGTTCACTTCGATTCATATCACCGCCAAGCTCAGCCAATGTCTTGGCTTCCCCTTTGCTGTTAAGAAGAGTTTGTTCGACATTCGCACAATAGATTTTCTCTCAGGAGTCTGAATCAGATACCTACCAGACTCTTAAAAGCTGTACCTTTGATCATTTAACACTCGCAGAGGCAGCACGATCGAGGCAAGTTCATTAATCGCGAAACCCAATCGCCTGACGCCGACTAAGTTGACGGCAGGACAAGCTTTTGGCTCAAGATCTGCAGCCTAAGTGCGTAGTACCCCAGCCGGCTCACAAGTTGATTCGGGCAAGAGCAGATTCATCAATCTGTTCGGCTAAACTACCCCAGCCGGCTCACGAATTGATTCCTCAGAGCCAGAGTTCTTATCATGAACCCCCTGGGGCAAGGGCAGATTCATCAATCTAAGGGCCCAAGATCAGTAGGCAGTGAAATTGCAAATGGTGATTTTGATGGGATATGTATTGAATCTGCAGGAACCCAGATATTGACCAATCTTTTCCTCTCTACCTTCAGAGGTTAGCGACTTCAGATTCAAGTAAGGAAAAAACTAAAGTTTGGACAAACGATATTCTATGTATGGTTTGTGTAGAAGAGTTCTAGATAAAATCATTCGTGCCACAGTAAAATCATCCGGCTCACGAGTTGACTGGCAAGAGCAGATTTATCAATCTATTCGGACCAAGTACCCCAGCCGGCTCACAAGTTGATTCAGAGCTAGAATTCTTTTTATGAACCCCTGGGGCAAGGGCAGATTCACAAATCAAGGGTTTCCCCACAGTATATGCAATTCCATTTTACCAAATGCATTGACAAACACAGAACTCTTTCATTAAAATTAAACCACAAACTCTTTCATACAAACTGTGTGCTAGTAGCAAAAATTACAAGGAAATTTTCATTAATAAATTGCGCACAGATACCAACCAATTTATACATGAAAACTACCCTGAACTAACAAAGCACTATCCAAGAGAAGAAAAACAAAAACAAAAAGACGCCTGCTCAGTAAACGGCTCCCAGATCATTCGTCGGTATCGGATTCAAGTGGCTCAACATCCACCTGCTCATAAGGAATTGGCAAATCCAATGTAACCTCAGCGGCAGCAAGGGCTTTGAGCCACCCATGTTTGAACCCGCGATTCTCAAATTTGGACACTTCTTCAACATATTCCGTCAGAGCGGCGCCTCTCCCTGCCTCAAAGGCCTCCGATTCGGCTTTCTCGGGCCGCCTTAAGCTCCTCTAACTGAGCTTCCGCTTCAGCAAGTGCTTCCTTGGAAAGTTTGAGCGATTCCTCGCTCGCATTTGCCCTACCCTCAGCATCAACACGAAGCTGTTCGGCGACGCAAACCCTCTCTTTCTCGCTTCGGCTCGCGCGCTCTCCATTTCAGCTCTCATAATTTCGAACTCGACCCTACTTTTTTGACCCTGCACCTCTGTTTGCAATGGTCAATTCTCCTGAGAGCATCACGCAGGCGGCGACCCAAGTCGGCGATCCTTCCGATCGTCTGCAAATAATTCGGTTGATTAGATGCCTTTAACAAACAAGAGCGAAATGAAGGTGACCTACCAGGAGTGCCGATTGAGCAGTTAGGGCAACGGCCATAATATCAGGCACGGCACCGAAGGCTTTGTTGTCAGCCGGCAGAGAAATTGAAGCCGCCAGGCTCAGTGCCACGGCTGGATCCTCGATGGCCGAAGCGTCGGATAAAATCGGCATATCCCTGATCTTTGGCTGAATAACGAACGGAGCAACCACGTTCGGTTCTTCAAACCGAGGCCGTTTGCTATCAGGGCCAGCTTCTGAACTCGCTTCTCCCTCGGCACCACGCTTTTGGCCTTGCTCCGGAATCAGCCGTTCCCCATCGGCCTGTTCTCCACCTCTTTTCCGTATCGGACACAGCAACCTCAACTGTCCCCTCAGAAATGGGTACGAAGGCTTGATCAAGCTGGGATCTGATGCGGCGCATTTAGCCTTCTTTCGGGCGGCCATCCGCTCGCATTTCTTTTACGTGCCATCTTGTCAAGCTTTCCTTTGCCATACCCCAAAGAAATCGCCGGGTAGATCCACCAAATTCGCAAAAATATCCCCGGAAGAGAAATCTGCTCGTCCTGAGGCGGATGGCTCGGTGGCCTCAAATGCCGAGCGTACGGCCTCGTCGCCCCCTACAACCCCCTCAGTAGACTCCCCAGCCGGATCGACAATCACCTCTACAACCGACTCGGCATCTTCCCCCGAATCAGAAGCTACGAGACCGATCTGCCTAAGGTTTTTGAAGCTGGGGAAGATAAGGGCCGAGAGCTGTTGATTGCCGGCTGGAATCGGAATGTTATCTGCAGCTGAGAAAGTAGTGTAAGTGGGTTCGTACCGAAGGAGAGTATGGGCGGCTCTCCCTTGCTGTTGTACGTTTGGCGGCCGAAATATGTGAGTGCAGTCTTGATTTCCCCAAGAACCACATTGTCAACCGAAGTCAGAATTTTCTTCAACCTATTACCTGCAGAAGATAAAAAGCGATTCAGGGAAAAGAGCCGAATAAGAGATAGACCAACAAACAAGACATTGCGTGGCAACCTGGGTCACCCTTATGTCTGGGAATAGGGTCCAGGCGATCCTCCCCTTCAGCGAACTCCCAATTACCTCGGACGTTGACCATCACGTCGTCAACCCATTTACCAGAACTGGCAAGCATAGTCACCAAGTGATGGTCAGTATCTTTGGCCCTGAGGAAATATCGCCCCAGCCGACCGGAGGATTTGGCTAAGGCGTAACAATGCCGAATGGCCGGAATCCCAAGGTTAATCCTAAGGCGTCGATTCAACTCTACAACCCCCATGATGATTCGAAAGAAATTTACATTGGGTTGAGAAGGAATCAAACCCCAATAGCGGAGAACGGCCCTAAGGAGTGGGTGTAGGGGGAAACGAACCCCGCCCTCCGCAATGGATAAAAGAGGGAATACGATCGTGTTTTGATCTTCCCTCTCCATGTCGAGAGCATTGTCCGTTACAAGGGATAAATGGACGTCGTCAGGAATAGAAAAATGTTGCCGGAAACCGGAGATACGATCCTCAGAAAGGAGGTCTTTCAAATGTTTGGCCATCTTAGCAAAGAACTAAATATTCGCCGAAGCTAAAATAGCAAACAGAAAAGGATTACAAAGAAGGGATAAGGAAACTTACGAAGAGCAGATGAGACAAGGGAAGACGGGAAGAAGTTGCAGAAAACGCGAGTCACGGAGGGATATGCACTGGCGATCCAAAAGTCTCAGAAAATCGACGAAATGTGAATTCGAAAGGACCAAAGTTTCAAATCGCAATAAATGCTGAGATACACATGAATAGAGCGGGAAAGCGTAATGATGAGCAAAAAGGCGCGCGCCTCCTGACATATATTGGGGCACGCGAAGCCGCCTGACGCTAAACTTCTCAATTCTGAACCAAACACGCCGATTGACTGCCGTCAACAGGGAGTTCGGAGGGCAATTGTGGTAGCCGAATAATTGGCAAAGATAAAGGAGGTATATTTCAGAAGCTTGACGCTAGACGGCAATATCCCGCAAGGATAAGGGCCGAAGGATAAATAGGCCGAATGGGGAAGGATCCCTAGAGCCGAATAGTGGAAAAGATAATGATTGAAAAAGTAGGCCCTGGCCCCGAGGATCAGAAGAAACGAGTATAAATATAATGGCAATGGACTAGTAAAGGTATGTAAGAATCACTTCTAAAAACTTAGTGAACAAGCTTTCTTGAGTAAAGAACTGACTTGTCCGTCGGAGTGCTAATTCCGGCACCCCCGACCGGAGTTTTGTATCTTTGCAGGTGACTAGCTGAGGATCATTGGCGTCTTCCAGGATCTGAAGAGTATTTCCAAACCCACCACTTCCCCACATAACTCAACTGGTTTTTTCTAACCCTTGCAAATGGTGATGGAGGCTGGCTTTATAGAGGGAGAGAGATAAGGCTTCTTGGAGAAGCCTCAAGAGGGGTCTAAGCTTCTCAAAGAAGCTTCACCCAAAAGGGTCAAGCTTCCTCAAGAAGCTTGACAAAAGAGTCAAGCTTCCCTAAGAAGCTAAGCAAGAGGGTCAAAACCAACTAAAAAGGATAAAAAAGGTGGTCAAGACCTCGGACAGTAGGTCACATGCTTCACAACTGGCACAGCTGTGAAGCACTTGAGAAGGCCAAAAAGCAGAAAATAGGCCGACCAGTTCAAGTGGTCGGCCGGCCACATGCCCTGGTCGGCCGACCAAGGTTCAAAAAGGTCAAGGTGAATTTCTGGTCGGCCATACCAGAAAGGTGGCCTCCCAGATAAGTAGAATACAGCTGCATGGAGAAAAACCAGAAAATGTGACCCGGGAGAGAGGAAAACCAGCTTTTTAGCAAGGCTCAAAAGGGTCAAGAAGAAATACTGGTCGGCCTACCCATATTGGTGGCCTCCCAGGTGTGCACAACACAATGGTGGTATGAAAAACCAGAAATTGTGGCTCAAAAGTAAAAAAAAACCAGCTTTTTGTCAGAAAAACTGGCTGGAGGAGAGAGAAAATATTTTTCAAAAGAATTTCTGGTCTCCCACCATCCTACCACCTTCCTAGCAATGAAATAAAGGTCCATACCAAAAATTAACCCAAACCGGTGCAAAACGAGGGTTCGGGGGCCAAAACGTGTGGCTCGGGGCCCCAAAAACAGGCTGTTAAGCACCGGAGGTGGCGTATGACCACGAAGGTGGTCTCCTAGGCCACAGTGTCCCTCTAAGGAGAGGAAACAAGGTGTGTGCCAAAAACCGGAGCAAACGGAGGTAGTTAGGCGGTCCCGAACCGAGGCGCACGGCCGACGGCTCTGAAAACCGGAAACTGGCCTCCAAATGGGAAAAATGGCCTACGACCACGAAACGTAGCCTACGGCCACTGAGAGATGGTCTACGAGACCTCTCCCTCCCTTCGGGAAGAGAAAATAGAGAAAACAGGACCTGGTTCGCAAATCGAGGCAAAGCACAAAAGAGCCCCGAAGTCTGGAGGCAAGGCTCGCAGCCGAGACTCCGCAACCTCAGAACGAGCACCATATGCATCATCACCGAGTGCTCAATCGGTGACGTCTGAGTCTTAAGGTCGGTCAAAAATGGGATGTCTACAGTTGTGTTTTGTGTGCTGCTGATCTTAAACTTTTTGGTGTTTGTTGTCAGTTTTTGGTTGATGCATTGGGCTTGTATGTTTTGTTTCAATAGGGGGTGCTTGAAATAAGGGTCAAAACAGAGTAGAAGGAGGTCGATTTTGGACCGGAATAGAGGATGTTCAGATCTGGTTTGGATCTTCATTCGGGCGCTCCTTTGCGAGTGGGAGTTTGAGGGATGAGCTCTGGTTCAGATCTATAGAGTTGCTTCAGTGCTTTGTTTGGGGGGAAACATGGGTGTTGAAGTCGATCCAGATCTATCTAAGATTTCATTCGAGCACTCCTTTTCGAGTGGGAGTTTGAGGGGTGAACTTCATCCAGATGTATGGTGGTGTCTCAGCAGTTGTTCGATGTTTTGGGTTGTCAACATCGGAGCTTCTGTAGTGGGTGTATTCGGAGTTTGGATCGGGAAAGCTGTGTCCGACCATGGAAGTAGAGATGGCAGTGGGTCTTGTTCGGCTATGGTCGTGAGTTTTGATCGTCCTTGGATGTGTTCGATTGCAATGAGTGCTCGGTTCCGACCATAGAAGTGGAGCTGGGTGTGGAGTTTTTTCCAGCCATGGAGCTGTTAGCTATGGAGTTTTCCGGCCATGGAACGGTCTCGATCAGATCGGCAGAGCGTGCGGAATGCTTTTGATACTATGGTAGAGTGTTGTCAGGCGTGATTCTTGGCTTTGGTGGCGTGGGTCTTGGCTTTGGTGGGCTGTTCAAAAGATTTTAGTTTGGGTGGTGTGGGCATTGGAAGTGCAGCTGCATGGGTGAATAAAATATTCGAGTTGAATAGTAGTGTGTGGTTTGTTGATAAGAAGAGTGCAGCTGCTTGTGTGGGTTGATTTTGTGGGGATTCATGTATTTTATTTTCTTGTTAAGTCCTTCTTAACTTTTTTGTTTAAAAAAAAAATGTGAGGTCAAGGTGTTGGTTGTATGGATGTGAGTAGCAGTAGTAGGGATAATTTGTACTTTCCGAATCTCTCTCGATGCATGTCGTCTTCCTGTACCTTTAATTTCATACGTTAATGAAATTTTTCTTTACTGATAAAAAAAAAAAAACTAAAGCACAACTTTTTTATTTTTTATTTTTATTTTTTTTATTGATGTATTTTAATGACTTCAAATATTTTTCACCGTACATAGCACCAATTTTTTACTATAGTATATATATCAAAAGAACTAGAAGTTCCATATGATGAATATCTTCGAAAGAAAACCTCCATGGAAACTTAAAAGAATGTGGAAAGTCCTTCCTCCATTTATAGTAGATGAGAGAGCATATTAATTTGCTCAAGATTTCAATGTAGGAATTAAGCTAAAAATTTGAATTCTAATTGCATAGAGGGAAACAGAATATTAAATTCCTTCCAAAGTGAAAGTGTAGAGATTTCTTTATATTCCAATGTGAGATCCAAGAAATGAATTGAAATAAAAACATAAAAATTATTATTATTATTATATTATTATTATTAAATAATATATAACAACCCAAGTACTTGAAAGGGAGTGGTGGTGTTTACACCGTAAAACTGATGCACAATCCCGAATCATTTATTCCGAAATTTCCACTCCATATGTAGTGGTTTTGTGAAAATTGATCTTTAACCCTGAAATCACCTCAAAACATCTAAGAATTCTTATGATACATCGAATCTCATCTCAATCTGCATCACAAGAGAGATGGAAGAAGGGTGGAATCCGGTTCTCAGAAAACGAAGGATGGGTATGCAAAATGGTCGACCAAGGATGAATGACTTGGTATCTCTATGTGGATGAAGTACCAGAGGCCATGACCCCTAGAGACCTATTTAATCTGTTCAAAGTTTGGAGTTGTGAAGGATGTCTTCATACCAGGAAAAAGGAGGAAAACAACAAGCACCAGATTTGGATTTGTTAGGTATGACTGTAAGGTGGCCGCAGAGATGGCAGTGCAAAAAGCTGATGGCTTATGGTGCCACAACAGGCATTGCAGTAAAGCTGGCTGAGTTTAGCAAGTCCAATCACAAGTAGACAGATGCTAACAAATGCTAAACAGGGACGTATGGAGCAGAAAAAGCAGTGGACACCCATCCAACCTATGATGAGAATCAAAAGGTAAGTCATATGCGGAAGTAGCAAACTGGTCGACAAAGTGGAGGAGAATATGAAAAACAAAGTGTATCTGTTAGACTGCGGAGGCTGGTAACGGGTGGTTATATGATATTCCTGGTCAGCTCAAAGCTTTTTCTCCTTCCATGACTTTAAAAGGAGGTCTACAGGAGGATTGATAAGGAAGTGGTAGTTAGGCAAGTGGGAGGTAAGCACCAATACTAACATTTAGCTCCAACATCAGAAGAGGAAGCACGAGAGAGAATGGAGGAGTGGATTCATGAATGGAGTGATGAAGTTTCTGAATGGGAAGAAGGGAAGATAATGGAACTTGATAGATGTATATGGCTCACATGTGTGGGAGTACCCCTTAATCTCTGAATATCAAGACCTTCGAAGCTATTGGTAAGTATGGGGAGATGTAGCTCAATATGATGAAGATACAGTGGGAGTAATCAATTTATGTTTGGCAAATTAAGGATTATCACAAAAGTTATGGAGCCCATCAATACGGTAATCAATTTACTAGGAAATGAGAGGGCTTATCGAGTGAGAGTCTATGAAGAGCCTTTTTGTCAGTCGTTGTCAATGTAATGGAGAGTATAGCTGCCAGATAAACGAAGAATGGAATCCAATTTGCATAAAGAGGCTGAACACTTCACCAACCGAGGGGGCCAGGTTGCAGATGTTGATCAAGAGGTCGCTGTCAATGGTGCTACAGGTCGGAGGAAGGGAAGTTGGGTCGGTTGCAGAGCAGGGAGAAGATGAAGAGTGGCAAAAATTGATGAGGTGTCAAGTAAGGGAACACACACAGTGGAAAGAGTGCTAGATGATGTGCCAAAAATTTATGAGGTGTCAAGTAAGGGAACACACACAGTGGAAGGAGTGCTAGCGGCAGCAGATGGGGGCCATCTTTTCATGTCTGGAGTAGCACAAAAAAGAACTATCGTGCTCTAGGGAATGTAGGGAGCTGCAGAGCGACCTGTTCAAGAATAATGGAGAATCAACGGGTAGAAGATCAGGTGGGCACCGCAGATTTTATGAATACTTCAATTGGGTTGGATTGTGGCCGGCCCAATATTAATTTAGAAGTTGTCTTACATGGAGCCCAAGTGCAGCCTGTCACTAATGGGCCAAGATGGGAGGTTAATTCAAGTTTGAGTGACTGCATAGCCCAGTCTCAATATAACGCTGCTGAGGAACATGCAGCAAAAAAAGACAACCAAGTGAAGGGGGGCCCATCTCAGAAAGGTAATTCGGCATCAAAAAGGAAGTCTGATCTGAAGAGGAAAGGAGTTGACCAGAGTAAAGAAAAACTGCAGCAGGGGGGCCACCCAAAGCAGAAGGGGCTTCTATTTACTAGCAGTCTCAGGAGTGGAGTGATCCTTCGAGCGGCAGCAGCTGCTACGTCCCTATCAGCAACACAGAAGAGTAGTTCTCAAAGAAGAAGTAAGCTACTTAAAGAAGCCCGAGCTACGATTGAGGTCGGAAAGGCTTTAGGCCTAAACTGTGAAGGGAAAGAGGAGGAAGTGGTGGCCAGAATTATAGAGCTGGAGAAAAAAGATTTGGAAAGAGTTGAAGGGAGAGGAGAGGCCGATTAAGCTGCTGAAAATGAAGGAGTTTAGGAGCTGTGTTGAAGGTTTTAATGAAGCTCATATCATGGAATGTCAGGGGTCTTAGACGACCTGAAAAAAGGAGTAGAATTAAGGCACTGGCGAGGCAAAATCAGTAGATGTGATGATGCTACAGGAGACTAAGAGAGAAGCTGTTGATGGTAATTTTGTAAGTCCTTATGGCCAATGGATGAAATGGGTTTTATGGAGGTAGGTGCAGAAGGAAGTGCAGGCGGGCTTCTTTGCATTTGGAATCCCCAGATTTTTCAGCTGATAGATTGCTGCAGTTCCAGGAATTTCATTCTTCTTTCAGGTATCGTAGCTAAGTCTTTTCATTGTGTTATCTGCAATATTTATGCTCCGACTGATGTAATGAAGAGAAGGAAACTATGGGAGAGTCTTATAAATCTTAAACCCTCTTATCCCAACCCCTGGTGTCTGGGTGGTGATTTTAATGAGATTAGAGTTATGAGTGAAAGGAAGGGATGTTCAAGAAGGG
Source organism: Camellia japonica (assembly GCA_030407325.1). Taxonomy (NCBI): domain Eukaryota; kingdom Viridiplantae; phylum Streptophyta; class Magnoliopsida; order Ericales; family Theaceae; genus Camellia; species Camellia japonica. The sequence continues at coordinate 106,825,123 of JAPPVO010000032.1, forward strand.
ATAGGGGAATGAAAGATTTTAATAATCTTGTTCATAGCTTGGAATTAGTTGATCTGAATATGCATGGCAGATTATTCACATGGTGTAATGCATTGGATGGGGAGAGGTGGAGTAGGATTGATAGATTCTTGCTTGATCCTGTCTGGTTAGAGAAGTATAAATTTAAACAATGGGGATTGGCTAGAGGAATTTCAGATCACTGCCCAATCTTGCTAATGGAGGATGGGAGGAACTGGGGGCCTAAACCGTTTCGGTTTATAAATGCTTGGACATATCATCCTCAGTTTAAAAAGGAAGTGGAGAAGGTCTGGGAGGAGGCTCAGATTCAGGGATGGGCTAGCTATAGAATTATGTCTAAGTTCAAAAGACTGAGAGCATACCTGAGTAGGTGGAACATGGAGGTCTTTGGTAATATTGATGATCAACTAAAAAAGCTGAAGATGAACTCCATGAGTGGGACTTGAAGGCTGAATCTGGATCCTTGTTGGAATCAGAGGTGAGTAGAAGACGGGAGATCAGAAGTAAAGTGTGGAATCTGAGCAGAAGTAAAGACAGGCTGTGGCTACAAAAGTCTAGAATGTCATGGGCACAAAATGGTGATAGAAATACTAGACTTTTTCACTTGATGGCGACTAACAGGCAGAGGAAAAATCTATTACATTCAGTGCAGACAAATGGTGTTGTGGTGGAGGACCCAAGTGTGGTGAAGCAAGTAGTGGTGAACCTTTAGAAGAGTTTTTGCTGAAAGTTGGAAGAGCAGGCCTAAGTTGACAGGGCCTTTGGTGCCCATTAGTTCTGTTGACTCTAAGGAAGTGTTGGAGGCAGAGTTTAGCGAAGCAGAAATTTGGGCAGCCATTCAAGACTGTGATGGGAATAAAGCCCCAGGGCCTGATGGCTTCAATTTGTATTGCATTCAAAAGTGCTGGTCTTTAATGAAAGGTGAGTTCATTCAGTTGTTCCAAGAATTTCATCGTAATGGGAAGTTGGCCAAAGGGGTAAACAGCACTTTCATTACTTTGATCCCTAAAAAGAAGAACCCAGTAGAGTTGAGTGAATATAGGCCCATAAGCTTGGTTACCTCAATCTATAAAGTGTTGGCTAAAGTGTTGTCTAGAAGGGCAAGTCAAGTACTCCCAAAGCTCATAGGAGAAGTTCAATCTGCTTTTCTCTCTGGTAGATGCATCTTGGATGGGGTTTTAATTGCAAACGAAGTGGTGGATTGGTGGAGAAAATCTAAGAAAAAAGGAATCATTCTTAAATTGGATTTTGAGAAGGCCTATGACTCAGTTAACTGGGAGTTCTTACTGTCAATGATGAAGAATTTTGGCTTTGGTGAAAAATGGGTGGGTTGGATTTGGTCCTGTATATCTACGTCAAGGATCTCAGTGCTTGTGAACGGATCGCCCACAGAAGAGTTTTCTCCTCAGAAGGGGCTAAGACAAGGAGATCCACTATCGCCTTTCCTATTCAACATAGTGGCAGAAGGTTTAAATGTTCTATTAGAGAGAGCCAAAGAAAAGGGGATGATCAAAGGAGCTTCAGTTGGTCATCAAGAGCTGAAAATCTCTCATTTACAATTTGCAGATGACACCATTATTTTTTGCAAAGCTGAATGGGATGAAATTATAGTGCTTAAAAGAATTTTGAGGTGCTTTGAAGTCATGTCAGGCCTCAAGATTAATTTTCATAAAAGTGTAGTTTGTGGCATTGGAGTAGAAGAGGAGTTAGTTAAGGAGTTTGCTAAAAATCTAAATTGCCTCAACCAAAGTTTACCTCTGTCTTATCTTGGTTTACCTCTAGGGGCAAATCCAAGAAGAAGAAGTACGTGGCAACCGGTGGTGGAGAAGTTTAAGAAGAAGTTAGCATCTTGGAAAAGGAGATTCTTGTCCTTTGCCGGCAGATTGACCCTAGTTAAGTCTGTTCTGTCAAGTCTTCCACTGTACTTTCTATCCATCTTTAAAATGCCTGTTGGTGTTGCTAAAACAATTGATCGGATTCAATCAAACTTTTTGTGGGGAGGTTCTGAAGTTCAAAGGAAAATTCACTTAGTTCAGTGGAAAGAGGTGTGTAAAAGTAAAGCCCAAGGGGGGTTGGGTGTGAGAAGTCTTGGTGATGTTAATGTGTGTTTAATGTTAAAGTGGTGGTGGAGGTATGGTAGTCAGCATCAGTCTCTTTGGAAAAGGGTGATATGTAGCAGATATGGTGGGATTGGAGGTAGGTGGATTCCACAACCAGTGGCAGCTGCAACGGTATCTACAGTGTGGAAGGATATTACATCATTAGCCTCATCCAATAGTGTAGTGGCGGAGTTTTTTGCACAAAACTTCCGAATTATCATGGGAAATGGGGAAAGGATTCAGTTTTGGACGGATAGATGGTTCAACGATATGAGTCTTAGGTGTGAGTTCCCTAGACTGTTTAGCTTATCTGTGGAGCAGGATGGTTCCTTGCAGTTTTTCTACCTAAAGAAAGGGCCGGGAAGTGATTGGAAGTTCGCATTTAGAAGATCGCTCTTAGCATGGGAGGAGGAAGAAGTACAAAGGTTAAATGTATTATTAGCAGAGGTTCAGAATTTAAATCCTGTGACTGAGGATAACTGTCAGTGGAAAGCTAGTAACTCAGGGGTATTCACTGTGGCTTCAGTGTGGGAAAGGTTGGAGCTACTTAATGGATCCATGATACCTATTACAAAGTTCCTGTGGAAAAATGCAGCACCTCCAAAGGCTCAGTTCTTCAGCTGGTTAGTTTGGAAAGGGAGAATCAAAACTGCAGAATTTATGCACAGGATTGGAGCTCTATCCATCAATGTCAGCACCTTATGTGTATTTTGCAAAGAAGAGGTAGAAACCATAAACCATGTGCTGCTTTTATGTCCAGTGGTGTGGAGGTTATGGTCTGAGCTGTTACACTGGTGGGAAGTGCAGTGGGCTACACCAGGTTCTGTGGCCGTTTTGCTTGACTGGTGGTCTGGTTTGAAGCTAAGGAAGAAGGAATTCAATATTTGGCAGATGGTCCCTTTGGCTATGTTATGGTCCGTATGGAAACTTAGGAATGAATGTTTATTTAACAATGGTATTGCAGATTTTGCACACATGGCAGAGAGATTGAAAGGAAGAATTGCATTATGGGTCAAGTCAAATGTTAAGGGGGTGAATTACACAGTTCATGATATTGTTGCAAACCTGAAGCAGGTCAGAGGGTGTATAGCTGGAAGCTGATCTGTCTGTGAAGGTATCTGTCACCAATAGTTGGAAGGTGGAAGCTGCTGTGTAAGTAGACCTGTCTATGATGTCTTGTCTGTGCCGTGTGCTCCCTTCGTCTATCCCCCTGGGAATTATTGGAGGTTGAAGCTGCTGTGTAGTATGTATCATTATGGAGGTGAAGGATTATGCTAAAGACAGAATTGTGGCTGCTGATGTGTGGCTGATGTGTGGTTGCCGTGCACTTTGCGATTATATCAGGTTCAAGTCTGAGAGGTGGAGTAGGGGTCCTGCTGCTGTCTGGCTGCTGTGTACCTTGAAGTAGTATTGTTTCAGGTTCAACCTTATGTGGCTGACTGTGGCTGCTGCTAGTGTGGCATGGTCCTTGTTAGTTGGAATGGTCTGAGGTTGCAGTGGCCTGGCTGTAAGGCTTCTTTCAGGTTCAACCATACTCTGCAGCTCTGATGGTTATAGTAAGAGGCTGCTATGCTGTGCTATGTCCTGATTTTCACAAATCTCTATATGAGCAAAGCTGCTATGACTTCACTTTCTTGCACTTGTCACAACACAGAATTGTGGCTGCTGCTGTGTGGATTGTCTCAGGCTTGGTTCTGGTGCACATGCTTTTCTGTAGGTGGCTGCTGCAGTTGGCTGCTGCAGGTGGATTGTCTCAAGGCTTGTTTCATGTTCAACTTGAATGGCTGATACTGCACTCTGCTGGAATGGCTGCTGCAGTGGGTTGAGGATCATACTCTGAAGAATGAGGCAGCTGCCACTGTGGCCTAAAGTATGAGGCTGCTGCTGCTAGTGAGGTCTGAAGTATGAGTGCTGTTAGTGTGGGCTGTAGCAGCTAGAAGTTGGAAATGTCTTGAGCACAAATCTCAGTAGGAGCTTGCTGGGAGGCTGCAACTCTGCTAGAGTCCTGGATCCTGCTGAGTGGCTGGTTTGTATTAAGTACAAGTTCCTGCTGTGTCATGAGCTACAGGGATGTACCATGCTCTTTATTTTTATTTTTATTTTCTTTCCTCTGTCTCTTGTTTTCTCTGGATTGGTTTCTCACCAATCCTGGGTCAAGTGCTAGCAGATGATATTGCTACCTTAGCGGTGCCAACCTAGTTGGGATTGTTAAGGCAGTGGTGATGCTTGTTGCACTTCCCCCTTTATTGATGTAAGTTTTATGCTTGTAATGCTTTCTTCATCAATAAAGTTACTTTTGCTTATCAAAAAAAAGATATCAATGTATCGTCGGCAAACTATTGTTGGTTGATAACAGGACCATCCAAACCAAACTGAACTCCTGTAATTATACCCAGACTTTTAATAAAACCCAAACTTTATTACTAGCCTTTACCCTTTAACAATAGTATAGTACAAGCATAACAAGAAGATTACTTCAATAGAAAAGGATTGGGATATAAACATAATTGCTCAAGACATATTCCAATTAGGTTGTTGTCAGTCATGTCTTTTTTTCTTTTATTTTTTTTATCAGCAAAAATAAATTTTATTAAATCAGAACCAAGGATAAATCATTTACATCTTACATCAATAAAGATAGACAAAAGCAGTATTAATAGCATCATAGTGAGTCATACTCATCCCAACTAAGTTGACATAATAAAAGTCACCCAATCATGTGCTTACACTTGCCAAAAGCTAGTTGAGGATAACTCAACCCGCAGACCCACAACAGATAGAGACCAAAGCAAAGGGACAAAACAGGAGAAAGAAATAAAAGAATCTAAACACAATAAACCAAAGCATATCATTCACCACTTTGTAAAGTTTTTCGTATATATCATTCACAAAAGAAGAGATCAATCCAATAATTGTAATTCATTCAATTTATCATGTTTTTCACACACAAAAAATGAATGAAAATACATTTGTCGTTCTTTTTTTTTTTTTTTTTTTGATGATATAAATAATTTTTTTTAAAATGAACAATTTAGATATCAAAACAAAACTCATGACGGGTTCCACTAGTCCAGACAACACCCTCCAATTTAGATTATGGAATAAAGGAAATCCAACTCCTTTAAATTTTGTGGCCATTCATTCGATAAATAGAAAAATGAATTTATTCATACATTTTGAGAGTGGGTGAACAAAATACATAATGCAATTATGCTAAAATTGTGAACCGCACATGACCTTATTAAAGTTGTAAATTCAATTATTCTAAAATCAAAGTTATATTCGTTCACATATTTTAATAGTTTGCGAACTAAATGGGACATCCTGCCTTAAAGAAAAAAAAAAAAAAAAAATGGCACATCCTGTATGGAGAGAGAGAGAGAGAGAGAGAGAGAGAGAGAGAGGACTTGTGTATTCTGTTATCCAAGCGTTACCTACTAATTTGGCAAGTGAAAACCCATCTGTCAGACTGATTATCATTTTTAATCTTCAGCGTATTTGGATTTTTTGGATAAATTATAAAAATACTTTGAAATTTGATTAAAATATAAATTGTTTTTTGTAATTTTAGAAATTACAAGTATCTTTTTTTATTTAACAAAATCAAAACAAAAAATAAAATTCCTAACTATTCTTTTATACAACAATAAAATTATCTAAATTATTCATTAAAATATATTTATGACATAATTAAAAACTATTAATCGACTTAATAATTTATTAATAAAACGAGTCATTTGTTATGTGATTAAAAATTTAAAGGGACAAGATGTAATTTCCAAAACTATAAGTTACAATATATTTTTTTAAACAAACCTCAATGGATGTGTTTATAATTTACTCTTATTTTTTTAACATAGAAAATTCAACTAAATTTTGCTCCCAAAAAAAAAAATTTTTGAAATTTAATATTTTGACATATTTGGTTGCTTCTTTATATGTAGCAAATCCGTGTTCACATTAAGATTTTTGGGATGTTATGTTACTCAGAGTGTCAACTCCTTACACATGACCCTTTTTTTTTAATTAAAAGAAAAACCAAATATTATCATTCTTTCTTTTCTTTGTTTTTATTTATTTTTTTTTTTTTTTTTAAGGAGAAATATTTAATGTGGCTAATTTAATGGGATTGGTTGGTTCCTGCTTGTAAAGGAGATTAAATTGTCCTTTTGTGGAAATTCTATATAGACAGACAGACAATGTACATCTTGGTGTGGATACGATGTCAAAAACCAGGTTAAATACAGTGAGGTACTCTTGTTTCAACTCTTACGTTACGAAGTAGTGAGAATGATATATATATACATACATGAGGCTGAGTGATTAAGTTAACCAACCCATATTCTTGTCTGAACCAGGAGAGAGAAAGTGAAAGGAAAATGATGGATTTTGGTTATGGAAGTAATAATGGTAATGGGTCTGGAGATGAACAAGAGGCAGGCTCCAGTTCTCGCAAAAACAAGAAACTCTATTATCGCCACACTGCTTACCAGATACAACAGCTTGAGGCGTAAGATCCTTTTTGTTTTTTGAAGAGTTTGTTTAGGTTTCATGTCTATGGCCATCTTGGAATCTCTGGTTTTTTTTGAAATGATTGGTATGAATTTTATGACTCTAGGGCCTTGGATTGATTATCATTGGTCTGTCTTTATGGTGGTTTTTATTTTATTTTTTCTCTTTCTCTATTTGGTATCACGTTTAGGGTTTTGCATTTAATTAATTAATTAATTAATTTTTTTTTTCATCCATGTCTTTGTGTTGTGTGTCCATGGTTAATGATAATGAATTCATCAAAGGATGTTTTTATCATTAATCTAGGACCGCCAAGTATTTACCCAGTACTGTTGTACATTTTTCGTCAACTTTCTGATGCAAACTCTCTAAAATGGATCTTTGGTGATGCATTCATTGGTTTTGAATTTGTTTGGCCAATGTTTGTTTCAATTCAACATAGTTTTCTTATTGGTGATTGGCCTGATCTATTTAAATCTATGAATGGGCTCTTACTTTCCTCTTGCTTTTCTCTTTCTCTCTTTGATTTCTTGAATCTTGAATCTTGATATGCAGTCTATTTTGTTTTTTGATCGGCAAATCTTGATATATAGTTAATTAATGTGTTTTTTGGATGAAGGTTCTTCAAGGAATGCCCACATCCAGATGACAATCAGCGGCGTCAACTGGGCAGGGAATTGGGGCTTGAGCCTAAGCAGATCAAGTTTTGGTTTCAGAACAAGAGGACTCAGACAAAGGTGCTCTCTTTTTATCATTCTGAACTTCTGCTTACGTGCAAGAGCATGTGTGTTTTAGGCAAAATTTTCAACATAATGGTGATTCATCTTTCAATAATTTTCAGGCCCAGAATGAGAGAGCTGACAACAATGCTCTTAAGGTAGAGAATGAAAAAATCCAATGTGAGAACCTTGCAATCAGAGAGGCTCTCAAAAATGTGACATGCCCAAATTGTGGTGGTCCACCATTTGGAGAAGAAGAAAGACAACTTAATGTGCAAAAACTGAAGATGCAAAATTCCCATTTAAAACAAGAGGCTAGTTCATCTGTTCCTTCAAAGTTAATTTAGGGTTGGAATGATTGTCCTGGGTACCTTTTTGCATTAATATATTGCTCTTTACTCGCTGCTAAAAAAAATTAGGGCTTGGACAATTTTTATTCTTCAATTCCACATATTGTTAACTTAAATGTTTTTATTGCTTTTTTTTTTTTTTTTTTTTTGATCGGCTGTTTTTCTTGCTGTTTTTATTGATTGTTGTGGTATGCTTTGGCTTTGCAGTATGAAAGAATGTCCCACCTTATTGCCAACTTCCTGGGAAAACCATTTGCGCAAATTCAATCATTGTGCTCAATGGACTTTCAATCGCAGACAGATATATTAGGTTCCTCAGCAAGTCAAGGGCTATTGGGAGGCTCTTCTTCTAATTCCATTGATCAGCTTGAACATCAGTTTCAGCAACTTGATGACCATATTGGGAATTCAAACAATAACAATAACTCCACAATGCAACAACAGATGCAAATTATGCAATACCCGTTAATGAACGATTATGGGAACAACAAATTTGAGATGGAAAAAATGGCCATGATTGAGACAGCAGTTAGTGCCATGGGCGAACTGATGAGGCTTTTGCGAGTAAATGAACCAGTGTGGATCAAGTCCTCCTCCCCGGCTGACCATGATGGTGACAGCCGAAGATCATCATATCTTCTTCATCGTGACAGCTATAACAAGCTTTTCCCAAGGTCTAATCACTTTAAAAGTTCCACTGCCCGGATGGAGTCATCCAAAGATTCCGGTGTGGTGTCAATGAGTGCAGTGCACTTGCTCAACATGTTTCTGGACTCGGTTTGTTTGGCTTCACCCTCATAACTCTCCCTCCCTCCTCTCTTATCTATCATGCATATCACATGCTTTCTTTCTTCTTACAGACTTACTATATATATATAGTTATGTGAGTAAATGCTTTAATTATGCAGAATAAATGGGTGGATCTTTTTCCTACAATAGTTACAAAAGCAAGGACAATTGAAGTAGTTGATACCAGAATGTTGGGAGATCAAGCCGGATCTTTGCAGCTGGTAGGTAGTAGTAGCACTAAACATCCATTTATATATATATATAAAGAAATTTTCGTTCTTCATAACAATTAACTGATACAGATGTACGAACAAATGCATATATTATCACCTCTTGTGGCACCTCGAGAATTCTACTTCCTCCGATACTGTAGAGAAGTGGAGGCAAGTGTGTGGGTGATGGTTGATGTATCATATGAATATGATTGCTCCAAATTATCAAAAGACCTAGACCCTCGTGGTTCGCCTCCACGATCATGGAGGCTTCCTTCCGGTTGCATGCTTCAAGATAAGCCTAATGGATGTTGTGAGGTCAGTGGTTGTAGAATAAAGAGACAAAAAAAGAGATTTGAAATTGATAATTATCCCTGGCCATAAATAGCATGTTATTGATTTCTAATCTATATTCCCTCTTCTATTGTTAGGTTACATGGGTGGAACACGTGGAAGTGGATGATAAATCCCAAACTCATCGTCTCTATAAAGATTTAGTATGTGGTGGTTTAGCATATGGAGCCCAACGATGGCTCGCCACTCTTCACCGAATGTCTGAGAGATTAGCATACTCAGTAGGGGCAGCCTTATCTAGACATGAACTCGGAGGGGGTACTCACTTTTTGCAAACTCTCAAACATACTCATTATTATTAGTCTTTTATTGTGTTGTTTTCTTTTTGGTAATGTTTTACTAACCTTAATAATACTTTCTATTCAACAAAAAAATAAACCACCCCAGCCCTACTCTCCCTCGACCCCGGCCGAAGGAATATAGGGCCACTGGTGGAAGGTGATTGGTGGAGTGGTAGTGCCATGGTGAGGTCCTGGTGTTAGTACCATTTGGTAATGGAGTTATAAGGAAGATGATGTGGCAATGGGGATGATGGTGATGGAAGAGAGGGAGAGAGAGAGAGAGAGAGAGAGAGAGAGAGAGATTAGAATTAGGGTTAGACATTGTTTTTGCTATTTTCAAGCAATGCATTGCTTGGGAGGCTTGTACATTATTTAGAAGAAGTCTAGTTTAGTTGCACAATAGTGTGGTCACAAAAGTTGAATGAATTTTTGCTAACCATCTTATAATGTAAATTAATTAATAATGCATTAGATTATATTCTTGGTGATATTAAAAAGAAAAAGAAAAAGATATTTAAAAAATACAATTGTTGATATCATCGGATTCCATTTGTTGATCTAATGGTAGATTAACGGATAGAGCAATTTATTACCCAGATATAAATTTTCAGAGATTGAATGTAATTTTGAGAATGTGAGAGAGTTACATATATATATATATATATTTATAAATCACAAGGGATTTATTCGTAATTCAACTTCTTTTTTTAACTCAGTGTTCGATATACCAGAAGGAAGAAAAAGCATAATGAACCTATCGCAGAGAATGGTAAAGAATTTTTGGGAAATGCTGAGCATGTCAGATAAACTAGATTTTCCTCATTTGTCAGAATTGAACAATAGTGGAGTTCGAGTCTCCGTTCGCCAAAACAATGAAATAGGTCAACCCAGTGGCATGATTGTCAGTGCTGCTTCCTCTCTGTGGCTCCCTCTATCATCCGAGACTCTCTTCAATTTCTTCACAGATGAGAAAATACGACATCAGGTTCATTTCATTTTATATTCCATTAGTATAGTAACAAACAATTTTTATCTAGAAAATCAATCATAATAATGTATTGCATGGGTGGCCTCAAGTGTTAAATTTTATTCTTTTTATCAATGCAACAGTGGGATATGCTCTCTAATGGAAACCCAGTGAATGAAATTGCACATGTCTCGTATGGAACTCACCCAGGAAATTGTATATCGATTATCCAGGTAATTACATTTCTACTTAATTTCCATGGTTGTATGGAGTGTTGTAGCGGTTATTCATTGGATTCTCAAATTAATATCTTCTTCAATGAGTATAGAAAAAAATAAATGTTCAATCATATGCTATGAAATATATTGGGGGTAATAGAAGATTAAAATTTGCCAGAAAGTGAGTATGCATGGAGATATACGATTTTAGGAACCTTACAGATCTTTCTCAATATAAAAATACTTACTCAAATATGCCTTTTTAACTTGCAATCTATACCATAGAATGTCCAAAAATAAAGCTACATAAAAGATTGTAGTCAATATATCCAATTTAATTATATTCTAGGAAATTGTGGATTCAATTTTCAACACCCCTCTTTTTTTCTTTTTTCTGTTTTTTTTTGAATCAACAAAAGGAAATTTTATTGATGGAACTGCATACGTACAAATGAGAAATACATCAATAAAAAGGAAGACAAAAACACTAAGAATTCAACCAAAAGTTAAGCTAGCACCAACCTCAGTGTTGGTGAGATACCAATTTTCTTATTGTATGCCCAAAAAATATTTCGGTAAACTATAAAGAAGATTGATTAAAAACAAAATGGTGGGTTTAGGGGTTCCAATGGCAGTTGGGTGCTACAAGGATGGTTTATGGGGCATGAGTTTGAGATTGTCGAGAGAATGTAGGAATGTGGTGGGGCTAGCAGTCAAAGGTGGTTGAATATGGGGAAGAATTGACGAGGGCTAGGTAGGTAGGGTGGGAGGTGGTTTGGGAAGGTGACGAATGGGTTATAGGGTAATTTTATCTTGTATGTTAACTATGTTAAATGGCTCATCAAAAGAGAAGGAATCTGTAATTTTTTAAACCGCGAGGAGAATTTATATTTTGTCCAAACCTCTTGAGATATATTTATAATTTACTCAAAATATTTTAATATGCTCCGAACAAATTCTCAATCATTTGAAATATGTTTTTGCAAGCTTTTCTACATCTACTTTCATTTATCTTAGCATTTCATCCATTCTTATGTCACTCTGTTGAATCACTATTTCTGTCCCAACTGATAAGAATATACCAACTTCAGTTTCAGCGTTTCAGTTCCACCAACTCAAGAAGGACAGCAAAACAGATTACTACTTCCTCAGCTCTAACAGACTTCATAACAGAATTAGTTATAGTGATATCTGCATTATAGATTGTATAGGCAGGTATATAAATATCTAGATTGTAGAGGCGGTGGACTAGAGCGGTGGACTAGTTGTTAGTAAGTCGGTTACACTCTTGTATTATAAATATAGATGTACTGTTTGATTGTTAATAAGATTGAAGTTTCAGTTTCTCTTCATGGTATCAGAGCATCCCTACTCAAACGAGTATTGATCCTTCTTTATCTTCGTTCTCACATTGGATTCGTGAGTTCAAGTTCTTGAATCTGTTTCAATGGCTTCTCTTCCTCCTAATCTCACACTTCTCATTTCAAATCTCAACTCCTTTGTCACTGTCAAATTGGATTCTACGAATTATGTTGTATGGAAAGCACATCTTCAAAATATACTCCGAGCTACAAATCTTCTCTGTTATGTGGATGGTACTTGTGCTTGTCCATCTGCAACAATCAAAGATTCTGAAGGTAAAAATGTTATCAATCCTGAGTTTGTGAGTTGGACACAGATCGATTCACATTTGCTAAGTTGTATTACAGCAACTCTAACTCCCACGGTGTTCACCTCTGTGTTTCATTGCAAAAGCTGTCAAGAAATCTGGAAATACCTTGAGAAACGATTCACATCTCTCTCCAGATCTCATATACACCAACTCAAAAACAAACTCAGTAGTATCAGGAAAAAATCTGAGTCCATGGAAGACTATCTTGCTCAGATTAAGAGTCTTGCTGATCAGCTAGCTCTTGCTGCCTCTCCTATTGAGGATGAGGATCTGGTTTTGATTACGCTCAATGGATTGCCTTCGGAATATAATGCTTTCAAAGTAACTATTCGAGCTCGATCCGAGGCTATTACTATGGAGGATCTTTCTTCTCTTCTCTGTTCCGAAGCTGTGCATATTGAAGCTGATCATAAATCCTCTTCATCAGATCTCACTGTTGCTTATACTGCAACTCGACATGAGATTCCTAAGCAGTCATCTTTTTATCAGGCTGATAGTCGTGGAAATAGAGCATCATACAGAGGTTCTTCTCATAAAGGAGGAGGTAGAAATTTCTCTAAAAATACTTTCAGTCGAGGTCGAGGAGGTAGACCTTCATCCTTTCATCATCCATCTTCCTCTTCATTGGTCTGTCAGATCTGCGGCAAACCACATCATACAGCTCTGGAATGCTGGCACAGGTTGGATACTTCCTATTCACCACACATTCCACAGAGGTTGGATACTTCCTATTCATCCCAAACTTCAACTGACAAACCTGTGTTTCTGACTTCTTCCTCATCTGCTGTACCTAATTGGTATGTGGACTCTGCTGCTACCAATCATGTAACTCCTGATCTTACTAATATCCAAGACTATAGTCCCTATCATGGCCAAGACCATGTAACTGTTGGGAATGGCAGTCATCTCCCTATTCATAACACTGGAAATGGTATTCTTCCAACTCCTTCTTTTCCTTTCAAATTGAAGAATGTTCTTCATGTTCCACGTATATCATCTAATCTTCTTTCAGTTCATCAATTGACTTCTGATAATCACTGCACTGTTACTTTTGATGACAAATCATTTGTGGTTCAGGACAAGACCACCAAGAGACCTCTCTTCAGAGGTATGTATAGTCATGGTCTTTATCAGTGGCCTTCCTCTTCTTCCCAGATTTCATCATCTCATCAGTGGCCTTCATCTTCTTCCCAAGTTTCATCATCTCAGCATTCTTCTTCTGCTTGTTTGACTACTACTACATGGCATACCAGACTTGGTCATCCATCTCCACAAAAGCTGCAATATCTTGTAAATAAGTTTCAGTTGCCTACTACTTCATCTTCTAATACAACTTTGTGTCCTCATTGTAGTGTGGCCAAGAGTCACAGACTTTCTTTTGTTTTGTCTAATTCTACTGTAAATAAGCCCCTTTCTCTTGTACATAGTGATGTTTGGGGCCCTTTCTCTCCATCTATTTCAGGATTTAAATACTATGTTTTGTTCATCGATGAGTTTAGCAAATTTACTTGGGTTTATCCTCTTTGTTATAAAAGTGAGGTGTTTGCCAAATTCATGGAATTTAAGGTGTTTACTGAAAATCAATTTGAGACTACTCTTAAAATTTTTCGCACTGATGGTGGTGGAGAATACACTAGTTCTCAATTTGAAACATTTCTTAAAACTCATGGCATTATTCATCAAATGTGTTGTCCACACACTCCTCCCCAAAATGGCGTTGCTGAGAGAAAACATAGACATCTTGTCACTACCACTATTGCTTTACTCCAGCAATCCGGTCTTCCTCTTGCTTATTGGTTTGATGTTCTTGCCACTTCTGTTTTCCTTATTAACAGGTTACCTAGTTCTAAACTTCAAAATCAAACGCCTTATGAGGTCTTGTTTCATCATTCCCCTGATTTTGCTTTTCTTAAAAGCTTTGGTTGTAGGTGCTTTCCCTGGCTTCAACCCTATGCTTCTCATAAGCTCGCCCCTAAATCCATTCCTTGTGTCTTCATTGGTTATCATCCCTCTATCAAGGGATATCGTTGTCTTGATCCTATTTCTGGAAAAATTTATTTGTCTCGGCATGTTATTTTTGATGAATCTCTTTTTCCTTTTCTGACTTCATCTAATTCTACCTCTACCCATCACTCACAACCTACTCTTTCTCAGCTACATTCCTTTTTCTGGTCCTCTTCTCCACCAACGACAAATTCTGTTCCACCATTTGTGTCACCAGGTCAGTCTGCTGCTGCTGTTACTCAAAACCCGGCTGCTGCTGTTGCTCCAAACCTGGCTGCTGCTGCTCCTATCTTGCCTAGTGTGCCAATTTCTGCTTTATCTCCATCCTCTACTGTCTCTACACCTCCTACAGATTCTGTTCCAACATCTGCTGCACCAGATCCGTCTGCTACTGTCCCTACTTCTATTCCTATTTCCTCACTCACTATTGATCTTCCTTTTATCCCACCTGTTTCTGCTGTTTTTCTCATTCTTCTCTCAATATTCATCCCATGACTACCAGGTCCAAGTCTTCTTCTTCTGCTTTTCTTTCTACTCTTTCTCCTCTTATTGAACCTACTTGTTTCTCTGAAGCTGTTTTAACTCCTGAGTGGTCTACAGCCATGAAAGCAGAATTTCAAGCTTTGCAAGACCAAGATACTTGGTCTCTTGTTCCTCTGCCTTCACACAAGCAAGCAATTGGCTGTAAGTGGGTGTTTCGCTTAAAGAAAAATTCTGATGGTACCATTGCTCGTCACAAAGCTCGTCTTGTGGCTAAGGGCTATCTCCAGCAGGAAGGCATTGATTATTATGAAACATTTAGCCCTGTTGCCAAGCAACCTACAGTTCGAGTTCTCCTTAGCATTGCCCTTCATTTTAATTGGTCTATTAAACAGTTGGATATTTCCAATGCTTTTCTCCATGGTCATCTTCAGGAAGAAGTTTATATGCTGCAACCTCCCGGATTCGAACAATCTCCTACTCATCATGTGTGTAAACTGAAAAAGGCTCTCTATGGTCTCAAGCAAGCTCCTCGAGCTTGGTATTCGACCTTTTCATCTTATCTTCTCTCCACTGGTTTCACGAATAGTCGGTGTGATTCATCCTTGTTCATCCAGCGCACTTCTACCACTGTTACTTTTCTGTTGATCTATGTGGATGATATCTTAATTACTGGCAATTGTGCTGCACATATCACTTCTCTGATTCAGCATATGCATAAAGCCTTTTCCATGAAAGAATTGGGTGATATTTCCTATTTTCTTGGTATATCTGTGACTCGCATTGCCTCTGATTTGTTTCTCTCTCAGCACAAGTATGCCACTGAGATTCTCCTCAAGGCTGGTATGATCAATTGTAAACCATGTTCTTCACCCATGGCCTCTAAATCTGCTCCTCCATCATCTACTTTGGTGCCCTTTTCTCAGCCATCCTTGTACCGAAGTATTGTTGGTGCCTTACAATATCTCACTATTACCCGACCGGACATCTCTTTTGCTGTCAACCATGCCTGTCAGTTCATGCATGCTCCTACTGTTGCCCATTTCAATACTGTCAAGAGGATACTTCGTTATATTCAGGGTACTCTTCATCATGGTTATTCTTCACTCCAGGCTCCCTTGAT
Source organism: Camellia japonica (assembly GCA_030407325.1). Taxonomy (NCBI): domain Eukaryota; kingdom Viridiplantae; phylum Streptophyta; class Magnoliopsida; order Ericales; family Theaceae; genus Camellia; species Camellia japonica. The sequence continues at coordinate 106,840,921 of JAPPVO010000032.1, forward strand.
TTGCATGCCTTTTCTGATTCCGATTGGGCGGGCGATGTTCTTGATCGGAAGTCTACCACGGGGTATTGTGTCTTTCTTGGTCCAAACTTGATTTCATGGTCTGCAAAGAAACAATCTACTGTTTCTCGGTCCTCCACCGAAGCCGAGTACAGGGCCCTTGCTCAGGCTTCTGCGGAACTTCAATGGCTTCGCATGCTTCTTCAAGAACTTTCTCTGCCTTCTGCGACTCCTGTTTTATGGTGTGACAATCTCTCTGCCATATCTCTTGCCTCTAATCCTGTTTTCCATGCCCGCACAAAGCATATCGAGGTGGATTATCATTTTATCCGGGAGCAAGTTCTTTCTCACAAAGTTGTGGTTAAACATGTGTCTTCTTCGGATCAGGTGGCTGATCTGTTAACCAAACCTCTGTCCGTGGCTCATTTTTCTTATCTTCTTCCCAAGCTTATGGTGCGTGCCTTACCCATTCGCTTGCGGGGGCCTGATAAGAATATACCAACTTCAGTTTCAGCAGTTTCAGTTCCACCAACTCAAGAAGGACAGCAAAACAGAGGATTACTTCCTCAGCTCTAACAGACTTCATAACAGAATTAGTTATAGTGATATATGCATGTATAGATTGTATAGGCAGGTATATAAATATCTAGATTGTAGAGGCGGTGGACTAGAGGCGGTGGACTAGTTGTTAGTAAGTCGGTTACACTCTTGTATTATAAATATAGATGTACTGTTTGATTGTTAAATAAGATTGAAGTTTCAGTTTCTCTTCACCAACTTGGTTAGCTTCCCATTTCTAAAAATTGTGTGCCCTTTTTTTGCACCTTCTTCCACTTCCATGACCTTTCATACTTCTTCCTAGGGTGTCTTGCCCTTTTTCATTTTTTTACATGTTCAAAATGCCTATTTTTGTCCCAACGTCCTGGTGTCCTTTGACAAACTCATTTTCATTTGTAGCGTAACACTAGATGTTGTTGCCATCTTTGATTGTTGATGTGTTACTTTCTCACATTGAGAGCACACCCAATTTCTCATTCTTTCTTTTTTCAAGGCGAACGTTTTTTATTTGTTCTCAATGAAGCAGTTGTTAGCTTATGAATTTTCTTTTTTCCTTTCCGATTTTGCCTTTTTTGGACCTTGGATAGCACTTGCCTAGTTTTTATTTTCTAACAATAAGATTTTTTTAAGTATAAAAAAATTAGAAAAACTCTTTGATTTTGGATCATGCATGATTTTTGGACTTCTTTTTAAAAAAATGGTTTGAGAAAGTTATTTGGGAGTCTATAAAAAAATCCAAGGGGTTTGAAAAATAACCGCCTTGATACCAAATTTGTTGGATGCAGCAAGAGCATAAAATAAACAATATAAAAGAGAGTGGAAGTATGCATGGAGATGTTTGTCTATAAAAATCATACAAAGCTATTTGATACGACCCTGTAAGGCAATTAGAACACTTACTCAAATATGCCAATATATTTATATTACTCTCGGCTTATAATAATCCTCGTATAATGCTCATATAATGTCTTTCCTTTAGGACTATATAAAAAAATTTACTCTAATTCATTTCATATATCATAATTTTATGTAACTTTTCTCACGAGTGCATTTATTTAAAAAAAGTAAACATTTTGGAATGAAATTATTTTATCTTACATTTATTAGCGACATTTTTCAAAATTTTGTCACCAAAGGTTTTTTTTAATATAAAAAAATTTTGAACGAACTTTTAGGAACAATTCTCGTGACGATAGTAATTGGTTTAATAATGTTTTTTGCGTTGGAGACAAAGATTTGGTCCATAAAACCCTTGTATGTTGTCGTGTCTAGACAATATAAATTGGGCTTGCCTTTTAGTGCCAACTTAGTTAGGATCGTTCTGTTTTACTTTGACAATTTTCGCATTCACCCTCTTTATTAATGTTATGTCATGTGTCTTGTACTCTGATTGTCATTAATAAAGCTTTCTTTTGTTAATAAAAAAAAATATTGATGTATCGTCTTATATTTGCACTTATCTATAACTCAACATAGATGCAAAAACAAAAATGCTTATTTATATATGTTTTAATCGCATTTTCCCTTTTTATGCTTATAGAAATTGATATTATAATAACCTTTCTATTCTTTGCAAAGTACCAAGTGCTTACCCATTTAATTCAACTTCTCCTAACCCCATGACCTCTCTCTAATTCAAATCCCCCTTGAGTTTGTCACTACAAAGTCATTGAAGTTGTTTCGTTGATTCAGAGAATGAAACATAAACTAGTTTAGTTTTTGGTTCCATGTGAGATCTAAAAATGCTTTCATGTTTTTTGATCACTTGTCCATTCGAATTATCAATTTGTTTTCAATGAATGGTTACTAACACAGTGTATGTAAATTGGCAGTCATTCGCCTCCAATGATAACAACATGCTGATGCTTCAGGAGAGCTGTATAGAGCCAATGGTAGGTTCAGTGGTAGTGTATGCCCCAATAGACTTCCCAGCCATCAAGTCAGCAGTAAGCGGCGATGACTCCACAAACATACCCATACTTCCATTAGGATTGATAATCTCTGATGATGGCCGTCCTCCTCATCATCATCATCATGACAAAGTAGCTTCAACGAGCACATGTGGCAGTGGTAACAAAAGGTCCGGTGGTTCGCTTCTCACGGTGGCTTTCCAGATTCTGGTATCTATCCACTTACATTCAAAGCAACTCAACATGGAGTCTGTGGCTACTCTTAATACCCTTGTCAGCTCCACTGTCCAGAAAATAAAGGCTGCCTTGGATTGCTCTAATGTGGATTAATGACCACCTAGGTTTTAGCTAGCTGTTTTAATGTTTTATTGTGCAATGCTTGCTACTTTATAGTAGACATATTTGAAGGATTTTTCTTCTTTTCTTGCTTTTGCTTCAAAATACATTGGGTTGTTTTCCCAACTAGGTTGACACCAGGAAGAAAACCCTAACATTTGCAAGCACTAATCCTCAGAAGTTGGTGAGCTACCAACAAGACAGCAACAGTAGAGACAAAAACACAGCAAAATCAAATAGAGAGCAACACCATCCCAAACAGCCAAAGCACCAACAGGAGAAACAATAACAGCAACAACAAAATCAAACAAAGAGGCTTGAATTTCAACAACACAATAACAACAACAGTAACAACATAATTAAATTTTGAATTTCATATTTTAAAATTTTTAAATGTTGTTGCCCATTTTTTAAAAATAAAATAATCATATATATACATATAAAAATTGAAGTATGAAAATTAAATCGAATTGATAATCGAAGTAGGTCAGACCTATTCGATTTCAATCCAACAATAATCAAACCAATAGAATTTGATTTTCTCAAGTTCAACATTCATGAAAGGATTCGCATTTGTTGGATTAGACTCATATCAAATTCAAATTAAACTCAATCCTTTGAGAGGCTTACTTGTAGCCTACCGCGATTCCACAACCATCCAACTTCACCTCCATAGCCCACCTCCATCCATCAGCATATCATGGTAGCCATGGAAAAAATTATATTAGCTAGCTAGAAACACTACCATAGTTTCTCTTATGATTGTCGCGTTATACACTAATACCCAAAAAATTGTTTTAATAGTTCTAATTAAAGTTTAATGGTTCCTATTTCTCTGCATCACATGCATAAAAAAATATTTTAAATAAATCAATCATTTTAATAAAAATTCAGATAATATAAAATTTACATTTTTGTAAGGAAAAAAAAGAAGAAAATTTAGAAAAATAATTAACCAGGCTTTTCTAAAGAATTACTATAGCTTTCCATTCCTTTGATTAATCATATTTATAATTTTTCATTCAGTCAACTTACCATTTAGTAATGAATTATTGAATTTGTTAATGACAAACAAATCAAATTGCTTCTGAAGACTCTTCTTGCTCCAAGACAAGCGTGCAACACAAATCATTACAGACGCAAATAGTGGAGAACTGCGGACCAAGGTTCTAAATATCGGTCGGTACGTGCCGTACCGGCCGGTTCGTGCCGGAAAATGGATAGGCCGAGTCGGATACTCACCGGTATACCGGCGAGACTGAATTTCACGGTCGTATCGGCCGATTCCCGATACGTATCGGGCTAAATCCGATACGCAAGCGATTTCTTTCCGATACATGCCGATACGGCTGAAAAACGAGCAAAGCTTCTTCGATTTCAAGCTTCTCTCTGTTTGTATATGTGATGCACCGCTCAGATTCAATACCTACCTTGTGTACGATACTGCCAAACGGGAATCTTAATGACCATTTGTTTCCTTCAGATCAAAACCATAAGCAACCACTAAACTGGCTTCAAAGGAAGAGTATAATCTTGGATGTGGCAAATGGGTTAGCTTACCTTCATTATGGAGTGAAACCTGCAATATATCACAGAGACATCAAGGCAACAATATACTGTTAGATGGAGAGATGAGGGCGAGAGTGGCCGATTTTGGATTGGCAAAAGAAAGCAGAGAAGGGAAGTCTCATCTGATGCTCTTTTTTTCTTTTGGCTGAAGAAGTTTGTACATGTGATGCTCTGTTTTTTTCTTTTGGCCGAAGAAGTCAAGTCATGTTTTGCTTTTAAGTTGTGCATGTGCCCGTTTGTTTATAATTTTTTTTTGTTGTTGTTTTTTTTTCTATGATTATTTTTTTAAATACACATAATATATATATATATATATATTATATTATTGAGGTTGAATAGAATTCAGGAGTAATTTTTACATAATTTTAAATGCACATAAGTTCAGAAGCTGATATAACTCATAATTTTATAACTCAGGAGCAGATTTGTTCTCTCATAATTATAAATATATATATATATTATCGGCATAGAAATAATTTTTTATATATAAAAATATTTTATATATATATATATATATATTTTAAATGTACATATGCTCAATATATATATTTTTATATATATTATTTAAAGAGATTTAATCTGTTAGATTTTTTATTTCAGATTTTTTTATTATTTTAGATTTTTTAATCTGTCAAATATTTATTTTAGATTTTTTTATTATTTCAGATTTTTATTTTATATTTTTTTTATTACTAAGCTTTAGAGTTGTTGATTTGTAGTAGATAATTTGTATGCGATTATGACTGAAGCGAGTGATTTATTTTCATGTCCCTCTTTCTCTTATTAATTTGTTGTGCATGTGGTGGAAGTATTTCATTGTTGAAAATAAGTAAAAAAATATTTCCACATCAATTTTATATTAAAAGTTTAACATATATGCCAAATAAAAGGTTGAGACTAAAATAAATACATATCATGTAGTTGAAAATGAGTCAAAAAAGTGTTTCTACATATCAAAATTTTGATTAAAATGGGATAAATTAAGGCTAAAAGAGTCAAAAAAATGCATAAAATTAAGTTTTAGATGGATTGCTAATGATTTTTGAAATTTCACAGCTGCGACGCCCAATACCCGATACGTACCGGTCGATACTATCGATACCGATACTCCGCGATCGATACCGTTACGTTATCCGATACCGCGATTTAGAACTATGCTGCGGACACGTAGAGAATCTCGGGCCATTTAGCTTGATGAGAGCCTTAGTGATAATGGTATTGTTAGGCCCACTATTAACTTGGAGGTGGTATTAAATCAAGTCCAATATGAAGGGATTTGTAATGGGTCGGATTTGGGTCTGGAAAGGCAAATTGTGGTGGCCCCTGGTCCATCTGCTTTAGTGTCTTCACTTTTTTTAATCAACAAAAGAAAGTTTTATTGATGGAAAAACATACAAAGTATGAAAAAATATATTAATAAAGAGGAGAGTGTAAAGAGCATCACTGTGTAACACCAAAATCCCAACTAGATTGACACCAAGATGCACACCTGATCATCTGTTAGCATAGAACTCCAAGCTCGAAGTTGGTGAGAAACCAACAAACAGAGCAAAACAAACAAACAAGCAAACAGAACTGACACAACCCCAATCAAATGTACTTGGTTTAGAATCTTCACTTAACCATGTGGCTGAAGCCCAATCAAATGTACTCATTGAAGCCCATGATGACCCAGGCTTTGAGCAACCATTTCATAATAGATCTGATAAAGGAAAGAAGGTTATGGGAGACCAGTTGCTAAGCAATCATTAGTCAAAGAAGTGATAAGGGGAAGAATGGTTCTGTGGCTCTTGTTGGTTTAAATGGGGAGCAACTATTTGTGGAACAAAGAGATAAGGGTCAGAAAGTTGATCAAGTTTCGACCAGTAAAGGAAAGGGGTCAAGGCCAAGAAAGAAAGAGAAATTAAGAGGCACTCTCTCTCAAATTAGACTACCTACCCACCCCTTCCAACAACACTACATCATCTTCTCAGTCACTACAAGGCCCCAACTACTCAGTGCTCACAACAACAATCCAATCCCTTTAACATTGTTTCTCTTCTCACCTAAGGCATCCACTCCAAAGCAGTCATCACCACCAACTTGTGTTATATATATATATATATATAAATTTCTGTATGTATATATAAATTTTTTTCTCCTTTCGGAAAACCTATCAATGCTATTAATTTTGTCAAATTATTTTGTTATTTGCATTATGAAGCCTTGACTAAAATACTGTTAGAAATATATAGATGATATGCAGGTATTCTGTTTGGTGTGAAATAATATTGAATGATTTGAAAAAAATTTAACAAATTATAATTTGTACACAAAACAAAAATTAAGAACTTACAGACAGTTTAAGCAATACTGAAAATGGTGAAGAAGAAAGAACCTAAAAACAGAGCCAAATTTCAAAGAATTTGACTCTAAATCGACTCTAATTTCAAAATTAATTTTGTTGTAATTCGAATTCAATTCAACTCCCAGATGAGTGAGGTATTTACAGGTTTTGAGATGGAAGTTCAAACAGACACAAACCTGTTTGAATTTCGACGATTCAACTTCGAGAATATGCCTAAAACACATTAAACTCATTGTTCTAATTTCAAGGATCGTAACGAGCTTTACCAAATCAAGAGGAAATCATGAGAAGCAATGATGGTAGTGCTTTGATAAGAGGGGATGTGGCCATGGTTGTATGGCGGTGGTGTTAGAGCAATGGTGGTTCTAGGTTGGGTTCTTGATGATGATGGGTACATAATTTGTTGGTGAGGAAATATGGAGATAAGGGCATTATAGTAATTTTGATGCCAAATGATATCCTTAACGTTGTTACCACGCATCTTAATCAATGTTGAGTCACGGCGTAGTTATTTATAACACTTTTTGTTAGTTTTATATTTTATCCCAAATCAGGAGGAGTTTATGTGTATATTTCTAAATTTAAAGGGGATAATGCATTTTTTTAGCTAAACTACAAGGGGAGAAATGTATTTAATCGTAACTAAATGTCCTTTCATGCACGTAAGTCCTAACCATATTGTCACTTCATAAATATATATATATTTTTATGGCTAATTCTTTATATAAAATTTGCTTATTATTGATGTGTCATCAATACATTAGTAAGATGGTACATAACTTTTGAGGTATATTACATTTACATCTTGTAAGATTTGGAGAAAGTATAGCAAATCTCACAATTTTGGCCTAAATTACATTCCCTTAAAGGTTTAATTCACATAACAATTATCGTTTTTTATCAATATTTCGGTAGGATATGGATGAAAAAATGATATTATTATCTACACTGAAATATATATATTTCATTATTGATCATTCTATTTCAAATTATCTGGATTAGTTTAGTTCCTTTAATCTTACTAAAATGAAGATTGGTATAATTATGTAAAAAATATGAAATTTGTTGTATTTTTTTTTTTTTTTCAAATCTCAAGAAAGGTTAGTGCAATTTACCCTAACTTTTATACAAAAAATTGATTATTCTAACATTAGTCAGAAACATACCAGGATTCTATTATGAAGGATCGAGAATATACACTTAGTCTCCGTTTGTTTTGATTTAAATCGTTTTTGTCAAAAATATTTTACTCATTTTTCGTTGTTTGGTTGAATAAAAAGCAAGTAAAATAATTTTTTTTTAAAAAAAAATTTATTTTTGCATGATTTTTTCAAAAATGACTTATCTTTAAAAATTCTTTAAGTCAATTTTTACAAAGTTGACGATCACTTACTACATTTTCAACACATTTAGCCTTTTCAAATGAGTATCTTAACTTATTAAAAAAAATCATAAATAACATTTTATTGAATTAAAATTTATATTTTCGGCAATAATTTTTTTTTTTTTTAAGGCTCGAGTTCTAAAATTTAAATATTATTTAAACCATTTTTGGGTAGCTCAATCAAAATCCAACCATAGCACTTTATAGAAAATTATCATCAGAGCTAGAATTAAAATCTGAGAGGAAATTCGATGGAAAATTTCTCTACAATCTTGCAAATAGTTTTGGTATGACAAATGGAATTCAATAGAGTCATTACACTCACTATTCGTTAGGCCTTTACCAAGTATTGGAACTCCCAAAAAATAAAAGATGTTTTATATGCTAGTGGGACATGGCATATTGATTGCTTTTCTATCTCTTTATTGTTAGAATTAGTCCACTTATGTGATAAAAGTGAGTCTTATACAGTTATTAGGCTGGTTTATACATATATTTGAGATAGGCTAGTAGAGTTCAAATATGCTAGGAAACACAATATGTGTAGAATTTGGTTAACTAATTATATGGAATTATGATTTTCATAACTAGACTATTATAAATAGTCATGTGAACTATATGATTTTTATTGAGGGATTGAGAAAGATTGAGAAGAGGGAAAAAATAGAGATTTAACTTCGGATAGAAAAAATCAACTATGTCTAGCCCAGTTGGCCACTATGAGTAAGGGCTTAATTCCTAGGGAGAGGTCATGGCTTCACTTTCCTTAGGGAGGGTTGAATTAAGGAGACAAGCATTTTGTGCTTTGCAAAGGCTGGAGAGGTTAAATCCCATATATGCTAATCTAACAACTAACAACTAATAACTGCGCCAAAAAAAAAAAAAAAAGTTTTAAGAGAAAAAATACTATGAGGGCATTGGGTGAACAAAGGCTCAACTACCCTTGAGCACAGGATTTAGGTAATAGTGTGGGTTTTGAGTGTTTTGACTATCTCACATGTATCCTTTATTTTATTCATAGTGGAATCTCTCTCTCTCCTTCCTATGGATGTAGTTAATTTGGGTAGAATTATGTAAATCTATGTGTGATTATTTCTCTTTGGAGTGTGAATGATATGCTTCTATTTCCAATGGGATATGAAACAAATCCCAACAAGTGGTATCAGAACTTAAGGTTGCCGATCCTAGGTGCATTTGGCGAAGGAAGTTCATGGCACGAGAATGAAATCATGGTGTCAAAAAAAGAAAAAAAAAAGAAAAAAAAAAGGTTGGATTGGTAAATAGTAGATGGATTGAAATGGTGTGTTTGCTCACTGGTTGTTTATTCTCTTTGTATGGAAACATGGGGCACAGGTTGTTAGCATGCCATAAGTATAGTAGGGACATCCAACCTTAATGGCTTAAAATTTTTCTCACTAGATCGGCGCAAGTGTTACAACCTAAACCCGCCCCTATGGGTTTAGATTGTAACCGACCAGTAATCCCAGATTACTCGGCCTCAAAGACAAAATTAACAAAAATATTTAATTAATAACGGGGCCAAAAGCGGAAGCAGACTAATAAATTTAAACATTTGTCCAATGAGCTGTACATATATGACATAGCCAGATATCACATTTAGTTAATAACTCACATTCATTCATATACAGAAGATAGTACTCAGCCAAGACCATTCACAAGATCATTATCATACAAACTCGAAAGCTTATATACAAAACACAATCAACATAACCAACAAAAGAAAAAGGAAAAAAGCTCTTGCATAAGGCATCCTTAGTTGTCTCCTCAAAAACTTGGTAATCTTTCACAGGTTCGCTAGGGCTGTGGTTGCACGTCTCGTTACTCTTCTACATACACACACACACACACACATATAATATATATGGAGTGAGCTAACGCCTAATAAATAACATTAGAGTAAAGAGGTTATATGAATGAGTTCTATATATATCAGTAAATCACAAGATAACCTCATTACATAGTAGAACGACCTAGGGTCCAACACATAATAAAACGACCTTGGGTCATAGCAGAACGACCTCGGGTTCAATAAAGCTGTATAAAATAGCCTCTGGCCAAACACATCATCGACCTCAGGCCCAACACATAAACGGCCTCAGGCCGAACATGTAAACAGCCTCAGGCCCAACACATAGCAAAACAACCTCAGGTCCAACAAATACATATATTACAGATAACATACTGAGTAAATAGATAAAAGGCTTATTCATACTTTCAAATCAAATGTGCAGAAAGCTTACCACATTAGTATAGTCAGAAAATATAATAGGAGAAAATATCTTTACTAAGATATTACCCACCTTGAGTAGGTTGATGTTCTTCCACAATGTTCAAACCTACACATTTCATATATACACACAATGGAACACATTGTTCCCAATTGAATAATTCATCTTCTCATTCTAATTCAATCATTCATGTTGGTTCTCACTTATTAGTTCCTTATTGAGTCACAAATCATGCCTAGTAATGCTCTAGAGAAGACGAGAATGAAGATATGAACATAGAAGAACTTGTCAAAATGTGCTGAAAATGGCCTGACCACTTAAGACAACTATTGGTCGCTTGAGCGGACTGTATGGTCTGCAAAAGTACTAGATGGGTCTCATCTGCGCTCAAGCCAACACTTGGTCACTCGAGTGGTCCAACAATATGCAGAGGGTTCGCTCGAGCGCACATTTGGTCGCTCGAGTCGTCTAGAAAGATTGTAAAAGTACTAGGAGCTCGTCAAGTTTGCTCGAGCGCACGCTCGGTCATTCGAGCGGTCTGTAGAATATTTGGGTTTTCTAGAATAGAGTTTGAGCTCCAAAATGCAATTAAAAGCCTTGGGTCATGTATGGCTTGTTCAAAAACACAAAGTTACATTGGAAAACATCTATACATAACGCCTCAAAAACCATTTGTTCAAAATCACTTTAAATCCACCAAAATTGAACCAAAACCCATTCATGTAAGTTTTTCCAAGTTCTTTTCTCAAAACTCATGAGTTTAACAAACTTGAGCTCAAAAGCTCCATGCATGTACAAAATCCTTTTCCAAAACATGAATTTGAGAGTTAACATATGATGGATGAAACATGCATGTACAATATAACTCATAATTTCAATATGGATGCTAGAATTCAAACTTAACATGACAAAACTCAACATATTCTTGCATGCATGTAAAGCTTTTTCATCTTCTTGACTTTAATTACCAAAACACATGCAAGAGATTACATATAATCCATGAGCACAAATCTAAAATATATCATCTTCAAGAATTGAAAGTTTGATGCCACTAGAGGCTTCAAACACACTCAATTCTAGCACAAACTTGACCAATTCAAGCTATATCTTCAAGTTCTCCTTCAATCTTACCCTTTCTCTTTCTAGATGAGAGCTCGCTCTCTCTCTAAAAGTGTAATCTCAGATTTTGTACTCTAGAATGATCAAGAATGAGCTCAAATGAGCTTATGGCTCATATATATATAACTAGAGTGGCTTAATACAATAATTAGAACATTAAGCTAATTAAATACAACTTAATTAATTAATCAGAATCAATTTTTAATCAAACTTTCCATAAGGTTCTAAAAATTCCAATTAGTCTATTTATGTACTCAATTTTTGTTTCTGACGCCATTAAGACATTCAATTTCAGACTTGAAGCAAAAATCACAATAGATAATTTTCAAATTAGACATATATTCTCAAATTAATCACATAGCATATAACACAATTAATAATTAACACATAATTGAATAAATATAATCATGATATGCATGTTGGGCTTGTTACAACAAGTGTAGTAGAAAAATTCAAAGATGAGGTGATTCTCAAGCTTTTTAGGTGTTGCGAATTCATTGATAAGGTTAGAGTTTTTAGATTCTGAATAGGTTATTAAGATTGAACAGATTTGGCAGTGATTTAGGTGATCGAGTTTGACCGTGAGTGATCTATGTGATTTAGGAGCAATTTGGTTCAATTAAAGGTGGAAGACCAACCATTGATAAGTAGTTAGTTGGCAATTTATACAGACTCGTGGAGTATGTTGTGACAAGAGGGATGTTGCTGTCAAACATCAGGCAAGTAGTACGAATAATGGGTGAAAAATGGTGAGCAACAATTGCAAAGATGGATATTCACAAAAAGGAAGCTTTGGGCATAGAATTTGAGATGATTTCGCGACAAGATGTGTACACCGAAAGAAGTAAAGTCTATTTTCTATGTTCATGGCAAAGGAGACACCTTAGAGAGGTGCACGGATCTCATGGGCTTAAGTATATGGAAAAAAGAAGCCACAAGGACACATTTGAGTACTATTGTGTAAAGTGAAAATAATGTGGGCATTAAGTTTAGGGGTGCAACATTTTCTAGGTGAAGGTAAAGTGTGCCATGTAAACTAGGACATCTAGGTTGGAGGGTACACATAATATTTACCCCGCATAAGTGGAGGGAGTAATTCTTAGGATTAGTCCATCTGTGTGATATATTAAGCTGGTTTTTACATATATTTAGGATAGCATAGTAGAGTTCGAAATCTAATGGGAAACCCAATATATGTAGGATTTGGTTACCTAATTGTATAAAATTGGGATGCTCATGAATACACTATTATACATAGTCATGTGGACTATATGATTTTTACTAAGAGGTTAAGAAAGATTGAGAAAAGGGAAAAAATAGAGATACAAGGAGTGAGAGAAAAAATACCATGAAGGAACTAGGTGAGCAAAAACTCAAATATCCTTAAGTATGGGATTCAGGTAGTGGTGTGAGTTTTGAGTATTTTAGCCATTTCACGTGTCTTATCTATTTTATTCATAGTGGAATCTCTCTCTCTCTCTCTCTCGCGTGAATGTAGGTAATTTGAGCTAGACCACAAACATCAATGTATAATTATTTTTCTCTTTAGTGTGTGCATAATGTGCTTTAATTTGCAATGGGATATGATATAAATCCCAACACTTACAATCCTTGGTTTTGGACAAAATTCATGGCACCCCATTATCCCCTTAATTTCAATAGTTGAATATTTGCCAACTGGGCCAATGTACTCTCAATGTCATTTATAACTTCCTCTTTGAACAAAATTCTTCAACATCATGGTCTGGGCTATGGTGGCACTCATGGCCACTAAAAATTGAATATTTCATATGGTGACGTGCACATAATTGTCATCCAGCCCAAACTTGCTTAAGTTGAATTTGAAACTCAACTATAACTACCTTTTCACCACCAAATGTTCTTTAATCAACCCATCTAGGAATGGCTTATTGTTAATCTCAAAAGCAATAGTAACTTTTCTTTCAGTTGTCATGGCCACTTTTATTTTTTTTACCTTTAGACAAATTTGGCATGTTCAAAATTTCAGGGCATGTTTGGTTTTCTCTCAAAACATGTTGTAGACACCCCATTTTGATTGACCATGAGATCTCAGGCACTTGCAAGCCTCCCGGTGATGAAATGGTACCTACGTCATCTTTAGAATGTTTAAGGGTGTTTAAAGTTGCTATATAAACCTATTTTGGCCAAAAATTAGAATTTCGCAAAAATGACCATTTTACCCCGAACTCATTTTTTAGCCAAAAACCAACATCTTAATCCCAGAAAGCCCGATTGTGCTTTGATTGATCGTATTTCCAATATTAGTGACATGTTTAAAGACTTCAATCAAAATGCAATTCGGGCTTACTTGTGCCACAAGCAACCTAAGGGCATAGGACCCCGTACTTGTGCATACATGCATGGCACGTGTACCAAGGCACAATGCACATGCACATGTTAGATGTAAGTGTGCATGTTGTTTGTACGTGCACACAATCATTGTGCGTGGGCACTTAGTTTGTACGTAAGCACATTGAAGCATCGCATAATTATTTTTGGAGACTCAATTTTGGTGCAATTTTGGTGGGAACGGCGAATGGGGAAGAGATGAAACCCTAGAGGAGTTCTAGAAGCTTCCCCCAGCTCTATAAATGGAGCCCCTCTCCCTATCTTTGAAGGGGGTTAGGGAATTGAAGCATTTTTTAGAGCTTTTGAAAACCAAACTACCTCTACTCTTCTCTTTTTACCATAGGTACGAAAATACCTTACCCATAGTAACTCTAGACCTTTGAAATGTTTAAGGATTGAAGAAATCAACTCTAACTCAGATTCCAAATTTGATGGAGGCTTGCAAGCTAAGAACTTGGCTTGCTTTGCTTTGTTTTTCGCGGTTTCTTCGATTTATATAAACTAGCTGGTAAAGCTCCCATATTTTATGTATTTCAATACATTTTAGTCTGTTATATCTGTATTCAAAGCATGTTAGGTTATTAGTTCATCCTCTCATCATGTAGTTCTTTAGTTTCTCTCGCTTTCTTGCCTTTTCTTTCATGTTTTCTTTCTTTTAATTAGAACATGTTTTTGGGTTTATTTTCATCATATAATCAGTATGTATGGCTCAATTTAAGCATCATGTTGGTTACTTTTTTTCATTATTTTGTGTGTTACTTGTCTTTCATGCATTAAATCATGTTAGAACACTCAAATCGGGCCTAGGAATATATTTTGTATGATTTGTTGCATGCCTAGGTCATATTTATTTTATGTATTGCATGTAAGATACGTAAGGTGGGCATCCGGTAAGTCTTCTCCTCCTTTTTGGCATGTGTGTGTTTCTTGCATTATATTTTCAATTATGTAAGTTAAATGCTCTTTATATGCAAAATTGTTTGTTTTGGATGTTTTATAAGTGTTGTTCATTTCAGTTCAAGTTGATGGCCATGTTTTATTTAAAATATGTTTTCAGTGGAAAATTTGTCTTACTAAAAAATATGATTTTATTCTTGTAACTGAAATAAATGACACTTGTTTATTTAAGTCACATAGATTTAGGGTTAGTTAAAGGTTTTAGGAATAAAATGAATTTTTGTGAACAATTTACTACTAAAATCATAAAATAGAGAGTGAGTATAGGCTAATATTTGAATTGGGCAAAATGAGGTGCTTACATGCAAATGGCCTTCCCTTTTCTACCTAACTCCTAAACCTGGAATGTTCTTGGTTATGAATGTTCTCGTATTCCCCTTTAAAAATTAAGTGGCAACTCTATGTCAATAAAGCAAGTAGGTATGTGATGTATGCCTTAGACTTGAAAAAGGCATGACACCCACAGTTGGCGACTCTACTGGGAACTTAAGTTAGCTTGACCTGAAAATTTCTATTTTATGAAATTAGTGGTTAATTGTTAATTGCATTGCATCATTTTAGAAATAAGGAAACCTGCCAATAAGGCAATAAGGCAAACACCAGATTATGATATTAGTGGTTAATTGTTAATTGCATTGCATTACACTATTCGCGAGCTATGTTATGTCAATAAGGCAAACACCAGATTATGATATTAGTACTGTTTGATCATTTCCTTGTGGAATGAGAGGTATATTGATAGTAATAACTAATGTACCCTTTTGTGACCGAACCTACCTTTTGTATATAGAGAGCATTAGCACCTTCCAAACTAGGATATGATACCCTCCTTTTCTAGGATTGCAATGTTGCCTTTTTGTATGATTTAGTGAATCTTAGATCCTGTTTCCAAAATTAGGACAGGGTAACCCTACTCCCAAATAGGCATGAATGCAAATTACGTGCTTATATGGTATCTTGTCTTGAATGGAAATGGTTTGATTTGATTTCGAGATCAACAATTAGAAAGGCATTGATTTCATTCCAAAAATATGGGGGGTCTTACATGACAGTGATTTGATTATGGGGCAATATGAGTTCTTTGGGGTAGTGATTTGATTCTAATTATGATTTTATGGAAAATTAGGGGATGGTTTCCCAAATTAAAGGAATTGAGTTTAAATTTGAATTCTTACCTTAGTGATCAATTGAGAATGATTGCCTTTTCAAAATTTAAGTCTCTAAGAAAATATGTGATCCGAATACAACTTCTAAAAAAAAAAAATTCAACTTAAGTAGAGCCTTGGAAATTATGGAAAGTATTTGATTGAATAAGAATCTTTAGGTCATGTACTTTGAAGGGAATTTCAAATTTTATGAAAGATGGTAGATAAGGAAATGGTGGCCAAGTCTTCCATTTTGAAATAAAATTCCAATTCTCTTAAGATATATTTGACTAGAAGACAATTTTTTAATTAGACTCTTGGAGTAAAATCTAAAGCTTCTTAAAGGGAAATAATTTTGGGAAAAAAAAATTTATGGGTAGAATTTTATAAATTATGGAAAGTTCATGATTAGACCAAAATCCGTAAGTTGTTGGCTTTGGAAAAAAATTTGATTTTATGGAAAAGTGTTAGACAATGGGGTGATGACCATGTCTTTTATTTTGAAATAAAATTTTGAAATTCCTTAGGAGGCATTTAACTAGAAGATGAATTTTTTGAAATTCCTTGGAACATTTTTAAATAAAATTTGAGTAGAGTTCTGAAATTATGAAAAGTTCTTTTCATCAAATCTTCGGGTTAATGACTTTAAAGAAACCTCAATTTTATGAAAAATGGTAGATAAGGAAGTGGTGACCAAGTTTTTCATTTAAAATAAAATTATGATTTTTTTATAAGATATTTGGCTAAAGGATGATCGTTTAATTTATTTTTAGGAATAAAATTCGAACTCCTCAAAATTTTTAAATAAGAAAAGAAAAAGGGACCTTCTTTTTGAAGAATAATTTTTGGAAAAGATGGACCTTTAATTTGATCATATGATTCTAAAGATGAAAATAGGGCATTTTTGGTAAAACAATAAATAATGGAGAGGCAGTTGTTTAAAGTTGATCACTCCGGTAGGATCCTTAAAATTCTTTAAAATTTCCTTAATTGGGAAACTTTCATCTAATTGATAATGATGATGATTTTGAGACCCTATGATAAAAATCAAACAGGAGTTTGACTAGGTTCTTCTGCATACTTCCCAAGATTGTGTTCGTAATTCCCACTTCCAAAAAGATAATTCTCTGAGTCAATTTCTTTTGTCTCGTACGTAAGTAAGCTCTATCAGTCTTATCAATTACTAGCCCTATCTTAGCAAAATGAACCAAGGGGTCTGACAGTGTTGTTTCAGAAAATGTCCTTAGATGGTGAAGGCCAAACTAACATCCCAATGGCTGACAACTGTTTGATTTAGACAGAGAAGGTAACCCAAATAGAAGAAGGCATTTGGTGGGAAGACGAAGACCTTCACCTAGCTTACATTGATGAAACCTGGGGGAATGTTAAGTCGAATGACACTTGGTATGTGGAGGAAGTGGATCACCTCACACGTAGTGGACGACATTTCAAACCTTCATTTCTTGAGCAAGGTGAGGTTTCAGAAGAATCTAAAGGGAAATGAAAAGAGCATGAGGAAGATTGTGTGCTTGAGCAGCTGAAGAAGATTTAGGCAGACATCTCTATTTGGGGCTTTCTCATGGCTTCCCACAAACATCACCAGGCCATGATGACTGCCCTAAATAAGGCCAAGTTGTCTGTAGACACCACCCTGGATCAATTAGTAGCACTGCTCACACTTGTAAAGAAGAACCCAACCATCACTTTCTCTGATAAAGATTTGCCACCTGAAGGAGCAACTCATAACAAGCCCCTTTATGTGTCACTACAGTGTCAGGAGAAGTGGGTGCCAGTGGTGGTCATGGATAATGGATTTGCCATAAATGTGTGCCTGGCTAGGACCGCATATGCTCTAGGATTGAGGCCCAAGGATTACACTGCAACCACACAAGTTGTCAGAGCTTATGAAAACACGCAGCGTAAATTTTTGGAAACGGTAAGACTAAAGATCGAACTTGGGCCGAATGAACATGACGTGGTGTTCCATGTCATGGACATTCTAGCCACATTCAACATGCTATTAGAAAGACCATGGATGCACTGACTCTAAGCTGTGCCTTCGACCATTCACCAAAGAATCAAGTATATCAAAGGGGACTGTCTGGTTACTTTGGATGGTGACATTTCTGTATGTCCACCCACCGATGTGACAACTCCTTTACTAGGGATCCACCACAGAGATGAGGATGTCTTCCTCTTAAGCTTCACCTTAGTGGAAGCTCGGATAGTAGAAGGATCGATATGCTGGTGCACCATCTATTCTTATGATGAACAAGCAAGGATACATTCCTGGTTTGGTCTAAGAAAGAGTTGTAAATAGGGAGTTACAAAGGTGCCAGAAGTCAACAACCATTTGTTCACTTTTAGGCTAGGATATCAACCAATGAAAAAAGATTTATAACAAAGGTGACCAAAGCATGAAACAACGTAAGGGAAAAAAAGGGAGGACAAAAAATACAAGTCAAGTACAAACCCATCCAAGGAACCCTCAACGAGCGTTTTGTTAAAGAGGTAGAAGACTTCGTATTTTGTGGGATTCTAGAACCTTGGATTGATCATGTGACAAGGAAAAGATATCCGGGGTTTGAAATCTTCTTTGCCCACAAGCTCACAGATAGTGAGGAAGAATTTGTAGACCCGGTTAAAGACATTAGGCAAGATAGATACAACAGTTTAAGCACAGACTGGATAGACAATTTGATTAGGGTTGATACGAAGACTGGCTTGGGTACTAACACTGGTTATGTCAACTAGGGAAATTTCAATTCCGTGATGATGCTGGAGAATAGAACTTTGGAGGAAGATGTCATCAAATACATAGTTGATGCAATGGAGGGTCAAGCGAAGAACTGGTCAATCGAAAAGTGTGCCATTTATAGGTCTGACAACAAGTCTAGTAGGGAGTAAAGCGAATTGGAATTCGGTATGTCAGACTCTGACGCGTCTAGTGACCTGGAAATTATAAATCCAGGGGTTGAGGTCGAGTCTAAATTTTCTATTTATTTTGAGTTTGAGTCAGATATAAGTTCTCCTGCTTCAATTAATGAAACAATGGATGACTCTGAGTACCTCGCAGTGCTATTAGTTAACAGCATTGACCTTGTCGATTTTAAAAATAAAAAGATTTCGAGGAAGAAATTCCTCAAGGCATAAAAGACTTAATTGAATGGAAAGAGGAGAGGCACGCTAGACCTGTCACAGACGAAATATGTTAATAAACTTAGGCGATGAGGAAAATTCTCGCATGATCTAGATTGGATCCACATGGTCTTTAGAGGAATGCCAGCGTTTAGTCACTCTCTTAAAAGAATTTAAAGATGTTTTTGCATGATCCTAGGAAGACATGCTTGGAATTGATCTTGAGATTGTACAACATAAAATCCCCTTAAATCTTGAGGTTAAACCTGTGAAGTAGAAGTTAAGAAGAATCTTCCCAGACTGGGTCCTTAAGATTAAAGAAGAGGTGACGAAACAGATCAATGTTAGGTTTTTAATAGTGTCAGAATATTCATCATGGCTAGCTAACATAGTTCCGGTCTTGAAGAAAGATGGTAGGATTACAGTCTACGTTGACTTCAGGGATTTGAATAAAGCTAGCCCAAAAGATGATTTTCTTCTACCACACATTGATGAGTTAGTAGACTTCACACAAGGGCATGCACTTCTGTCATTCATGGATGGATTTTCTGGGTACAATCAATTGTGACGACACTGAAAGACAGGGAGAACACAAATTTCACTACTCCGTGGGGAATCTACTACTATAGAGCCATGCCATTTGGGTTGAAAAATGCGGGATCGACCTACCAAAGAGCTGCTACTACACTGGTGCATGACATGATTCATAAGGATGTAGAGGTATATGTGGATGATATGATTATCAACTCCAAGGAAAGAGAGGGTCACTGCGCTGTTCTAGAGAAATTCTTTGAAAGGATTATGAATATAGACTAAGGTTGAATCCATAGAAGTGCACATTCGGGGTAACGAATAGGAAAATATTAGGGTTCTTAATCACACAAACGGGCATAAAAGTGGATTCTTCCAAGATCAAGGCTACCCTAGAAATGCCTTCACCAAGGATTAAGAAGGATGTGAGAAGCTTTCTGGGCAAGGTGTAATTCATAAGTTGATTCATTACAAAATTGACATCGACATGTGAACCACCATTTAAGCTTCTGAAGAAGAGGACCAAGTTCCATTGGGATGAAAGATGCCAATTCACCTTTGAGCAATCAAGCATTACTTACAAATCTCACCACTATTGTCAGCACCAGAGGCTGGAAAATCATTGATTCTGTATTTATTAGTGACAGATTCAACCATGGGATGTATGCTGGCACAAGAGTTTGAGGCAAAAGTAGAAAGGGCTATCTACTACCTCAGCAAAAGGATGTTAAACTACGAGGCTCGGTACACACCACTAGAGAAGACTTGTCTTGCGTTGATGTCAGCCACTAGAAAGTTATGACATTACTTGCTGGCTCGCTCAGTGGTGTTGGTTTCAAGACTAGATTCCATCAAATATCTTTTTGAGTAACTAGTACTAACTGGTAGGTTAGCACGTTGGCTATTATTTCTAGCTGAGTTTGACTTGAAGCACATCACCCGAAATTCAGTAAAAGGCAGAGCGGTAGTAGAATTTTTGGTTGATCAATTAACTGGTGGAGAGGATAGCTCAGAGTTTTTATTTTCAAATGAAGAGATCATGCAAGCGACAGAAGAAACATAAAAATTGTATTTCACGGGACTTCAAACCAAATCGGCTATGGAATATGGGCATCTCTTATTGCCTCTGATGAGTCTCATTTCCCTTTGGCTTTCAAGCTCCATTTCAAAGTTTCAAACAACCAAGCAGAATACGATTGCATTATTGGGTTAGAGGCAGCCCTTGAATTAGGGGCAAGACGGCTAGATGTGGTCAATGATTCAAACTTGGCAGTTTCACATGCCAGAGGGGATTGGAAAGTCATGGAAGAAAAGATGAAAGTATATCACCATACCTTGGATTGTCCACTGCTAAGATTTGAGAAAGTCATGTTCACCCACATGGTTAGGGCGAATAACCGGTTCACTGATACTTTGGTTGCTTTAGCTTTTATGGTAGAAATCTCAGAATGAATCAAAATGAGACCAATCATCATATAGCAAAGGTATACCCTAATATACGAGATGGTTGCCACCATAGAAGAAGTCTGAGATGGACATCCTTGATATTTCGATTTTGGAACTTCATAGAAAAATGAGAGTATCTGCAAGGAGCAGTAGAGAGAGAGATAAAAGGGCCATTCGACAGTTAGCAACACAATACATCTTGTGTGGGGGTACACTGTACAAGAGAGGTCATTTGGGGATATGCACAAATTATGTGTAGACGCAGAGGAAGGGGGCAAGATCATGGAATCAATACATGGAGCAAAATATAGTGTACATCTAAATGGAGTTATGCTGGCTAGTAAGATCTTGAGACAAGGATATTACTGGTCTACCATGGAAAAAGATTGCTTACAGTTTGTTAGAAGGTGCCATAAAGGCCAAATCTATGCAAATCTTATAAATGTACCACCCTGCATCTGCATAACTTTGCCTTGGCCTTTCCCTTTATGGGGAATTGATGTAATTGGGGTAGTCATGCCAAAGGATCAAATGGGCATGAGTACATACTAGTAGCTATCAATTATTTTACCAAATAGGTTGAAGCAACACCTTTTTCGATCCTTAAAACCTCGTATGTGGCCAAATTCATCCAAAACAATATCATTTGTAGATATGGTGTCCCGAATGATATAGTATCAAATTATGACTCTCACTTCAAAGGAGAAGTGGTATACTTGCTCAAAAAATATGGTGCAACTTTCTATAAGTCATCACCATACTGACCATAAACCAATGGAGCTATTGAGGCCGCCAATAAGAATGTAAAAACCATTCTACGGAACACCGTCAATAGATACAGATATTGGCCAAACAAGCTGCCATTCCCGTTATGGGGACATCGAACATCGATCAGACCTTCGACTAGAACGACTCCTTATTCTCTAGTCTATGGGATGGAGGCTATCCTATCTACTGAAATTGAAATTCCTTCACTACACGTATTGGCAGAATGTCAAAAGAGTAGGTTTGAAGAATTGATGCTTTTCAATGAAAGAAGGCTACTAACCTTATACCATGTCTAAGGTTACCAATGAAGAATTGCTCGGGCATTTAATAAGAAGGTGAAAGCTAGGAACTTGAAAGAATGAGATCTAGTACTAAAAGAAACCGAGCTCCGGTGCATGACACAAAGGGAAATTTCAAACCAAATTGGATAGGGCCATACATCATCAAAAATATCATGACTGGGAAAACAGTTATTCTAATGGATCTGGATGGAATAGAGTTCACACAACCTGTCAACCTGGACAAGTTAAAGAAATATTAAGAGAGCTTGTTAGGCTGAAAACCTACAAGGGCAACCTAAGCAAAATTTAAAGCGAAAAAAAAAAAGTCTTGCAAGATTGAAAATTCGAAAGAGCGATCTTGGCAAAAGTTAGAGCGCAAAAGAAAAGTGTTAATAGCCGAGTGAACCTGGTCTTGAACTACGAATCGCTTGATTTCTATCCTTGGGATACCTAGGCAACTTCACCTTGAAGTTTGGCCCTATCTTATCTAGATCTAATCTTTGTCGACACTAGTCATCAGCATCAAGTGCCAGGATCTTCAAGCATCGGGGGATCTTTGGTTGTACAACTCATATAATCGGTTGTGCAAAACTATCTAATAAGTGAGCTAGTAAAATTATCATTTATATCACCTTTTACAAGGAAGGGTGAGTGATTCGTGTTCCTTTTTACAACTATTTTTCAAAAAGCCCTCATTGCATTATTTTATTGACAATAATTTTGAACATAACAAATCAAAGCTAACAAACTAAATCCCATTTGAAGAAAGTTTTGAAACATCAAAATGTAAGCGGAGGTAAAGTTGTGAACTAGGGACATTGCGGGTCAGGTGAAAGTCATTCAGCTTTCATTTCTCATATGCTCTCATTTCTTGATAGGATTCTATGCTCTAACTGTCGAAGCAATACTCAAAGAATCTGCTTGTACTATCTAAAGGGGCTTCCATTCCTGGCTATGTTTCTATAAATCCGAGAGTTCATCCAACCATGCCAAGTTGTCAATAGAATCCTCACCAACTGTGCCCGAGCACGGTATGAAATTGTGGAATAAGGGTGGAAGCCGTCCGCACCTTCAACTTGTCCATTAGCCATATATGGGGAAAATAAAGAAAAAGAAAAGAGAGACAAAAGAATAGAAAGGTGTGGGTTGGGTGGAATAAGTGAGTTAGGGTGTGCTAAAAACAGAAAAGAGAGATAAAAGAGTAGAGATGTGTGAGATGAGAAACCAAGTGAGATTGGTGGTACCTGGAGCAATAATGGACTCCCACCAATTTTGTGGTCTTATTGGCATTGACTTCGTTTAAACCAATCAGGGTCTCTATCATGCCCCACTTTTTATTACTCGGTTAACATTACCAAAGCCATCATTGTAGTCCATTTTCATTGATACAATACGAAACAAAATCCACAGACATCCATAAATATATAGAGGTTCCCTCAATCGTATATACATATTGAAATGCAACATGAATTACAATAAAATAAATTGCCCACAGGCCTACACTATTATATAAAAGAGAAAGGGTTCAACCCTTTTACAACAATGGCGTTTCGCTAATCAAATAAAAGGGTCCATGGCCAACAAATAAGAACACTACTAGAAAAGGGAGCTTTGGACACAGAATCTTTTGTGACGGTTTAAAAATTGTTGCAAAAATCATGTTTTTTCCATGGCAAATGAAGTTGTCGTCAATTAATTTTTTTCACAACGGAAAATCTAAGATTGTGGCAAAAAATAGTATTATATGCAACGACCTATTACCCATTGATTTTTTTATTTTTTTTTCTTTTTGCGATTGTTTTAATTTTTTTACGAGCCTTTTGTTCCTCGGTCACAAAATGTTATATTTTTGCTCTCAGCCTCTCTCTTTTCCTACTCTTCCCGACCTCTTCCCTACCCTTTCAGTTCAAAGAAAACAAAAAGATTGTCTGTCTTCTCCTAGTCATCACTCTCTGTCTCTTTCGCTCCCAATCGTATCTCTCTCTCTCTCTCTCTCTCTCTCTCGCAGCCCTAACACCACCAACGTGGGAAGAGTTCCAGGCAACCTCCTCTCATCTCCTCTTCTTTCCTCTCACACTCGCTTGCACAAACCCTAATAATCTCTCTCTCTCTTTCTCGCATTACCCTCATGGGCTGCTTGTAGCAACAGCGACGGCGACTTCCCACTGGTTCTCTTTCAGGCATCTAGGTATTTTTCTCCTCTGCTCCCCTCGCTAGTGTTGGTGGTTGAAACATTTTTTTTTATTTTCTTTTTAGGTAAAAATTAAGGATCTCTTTAATTGAATAATTGAATGTGGTGTGTGGAAATATTGTGTAATGCATGCTTAACCGTTGGAAACCGGACTACTACTGCTTGGAAGCTTAGAATCACCATGGGATTTGATCCTTCCTGTAATTCCCCCTTTTGGAATTGGAATTTGGAGCTATATTTTAAAAACTTAGGCTTACAATTCTAGGGATTTCAAAGGAATAGAACAAGATGTAGAAAATCCCTATATCCCTTCTCTTCCTCTCTTTAATATATACACAAATAGATTAATAGCATATTGGGTTTTAACTTTTGATCTTGATCTTCTTTTCATTGTGAAACTTTTAGCTTGGATTTGACAGATATTTTTAAAAGAAACAAATAGGCTGAGACTCATTATGAATTCTGTGTGTTTGTTCAGAATCACCTTCAATCATTTTCTTTAAGAGTTGTGTTTGTGCATAGCATTTTGAGCTGAAGGGTTTAAATTGTGATGTGTTGTTTAGCTAACATATGTTTGTAGGAATTCTCAAGTATATGTTTGTGTAGTAATTCTTTTTCGCAAAACTTTTTGAGAGAAAGAAACTAATGCAAAGAACATAGAGATTTCCTCATAAAGAAAGATGTAAAAAGGAGGGCAGAACAAATAAAAAAGGAAAAAGCCTCAAGAAAATTAAAGCAAAATAACAGTCCCAAATTCCTCTAGAGTAAATTTTCCCTTATACATGATCATATTGTACAAATTTTTTCTTTCATCCTGCTTTGAAAGGCAAATTTTATGCTTTTTTGGAGCTTGTACGTTTGCTACAATTCTCAAGTAGAAACAAGTGGTCAGTCAAAATGTGCCACTTGTTACAATTGTTTTCTTAGCTAGCATGTATGTTCTGGACATTTTAAAAAATATATGTCTATGTTTTGGACACTTGAAAATTGGCCACGACTTTGTTGGAAAGTCGAAAATTGTTTGGTTTCTGTTCATGCAATTTGCAAAAACATATTGTTCCTTGCATATTTTTGTCAAGGTTTCTATGGAGCCTTCCAATGCTGCCATTATGGTTTCTATTGTTTGTGCTATGTTCATATTGCAATTTTGTGTTATATTGAGTGTTCTATTAAAAGTATACTTTTCATTAGTCAAAATTTTGGTATCCCAGGCGAGGCACAAAACTCGTGCTCCAACCAAGAAAAAGTTAAAAGAGTTAAATGATTTAGCCATGTGTATGGAAGTTCTTCTACAAGATGCAAAAGAGCAGAAGTTGGTTTTACAGAAAGTTCCTGCCTGGTTTCGGGGATGGAAATCTCCTTGGCAAGGGAAGCTCAAGGGTGGTGAATTAATTAGTGGAGGAGAAGATGAACTGTATAATCTGGGGATTAGAACCAGAGACAAGTTTCCACAACTGTTTAATGAGGATTACCACCCAGATGTGTATGCAATAAAGGCAACTCAGGTGGGCTACATTCTACTTTTCCTTTTATTCACTTTTACAAATGGTCGGCTTTAGTGATGATAATTCATTGGAGGTTTTAGCCAATTGTTCTATCTATTGCCACATTACCATAAAAATGATCTTTGGATCAAGTTTCCATTGAAATTTTTTTGATCCATCAAAAGGTTGATTGCATCACACTAACTGTGATAGTACATTTTTATGTAAAATCTTCCCTTGCTTTTAGAATTCATTACTCTTATACTCTTTTTCTTTGCCATGAATCATGAAATAGATTCCTCGTTCATCAGCTAGTGCTGTAGCATTTGGCATGGGGTTGTTTAGTGGAATGGAAAATCTTGGACCAGGGTGCAATCGAGCTTTTGCAGTAACTAGTGAAAGCCATGCAAGTGATATATGGCTAAGATTCCATGATTGTTGACAGAACTACAAGTAGTTGAGGTTTGTTTTTTTAATTTTCAATTTGGATGCTTGAACTCTAGTAACTTGTGATATCTATTGAATGGCCATGAAAACATGGAGGTAAGTAGGGAAAGGGTTTCCTCAAAAAGAGTTTGTGGTTACTGTATGTGAGGTTATCATTTGACACTTACCTGAGTTGTCATACATATGGCTTGGTACTATCATTAAGTACGTAGCAGAGTACTACTGTCTTTATAATCACAATACAAAGCTTTTCATTTGATTTTTGTATGCTGCTGATTTCAAATCACATGATAATGGATATTTTCAATCCTTGTCGAAAACCGTTGGATTACTTGATTTCCTACTGGTCGTGGTAAAAAAAAAATAGTGGTATTAAATTGCATGCTTAGATGTCTCGAATAAAAAGATTATCTCCCCAAGCTGGTGGCATAAACCCATGGGAATCAGCTTCGTAAGCGAGAGCCTTGTACTCTGAATACAACCTTATTTTTCTATTAAGTTGCATGCTGACACCCACATGTATAAGCTTATTAAGAAGTGGGTAATGCATCCATGTGGACAAATTGGGATTGGTAAACTCTCAAAAACCACAACTATATGTTTTTGTTACATAATTACCTTCAAATGTCTTTTGAAGCTTCTCTCATTATTATGGATAGTTTACGCTTAATGTATTGGTTTTAACATAGTTATTTGGTGGGTACCTTACATTCCAAATAAATATGTGTTGACATTTAAAATGAAAGTAAACCTTAAGTTTTTGGGTGATTCCTTTTTGTTCTGATCTTTATGCATTTTGTACTAGGAAATTGAAATTAAAATTTATACTGCTGGATAATAAGCTTAAGGAACCTATCTTGGATGAAATTTGATGCATTAGTGAGGCATTATGAGCTGAATTTTACAACATAGGATACTTCTTTGGTTTTAGTGTGTATATCTCTGAAGGCAGACCTTTAGAAAAAGTTAGGAGCCTACTGTTCGGAAGCTTAAGGAACCTGCCTTGGATGAAATTAATTACCCATGCATTAGTGAGGCGTTATAATCTGAATTTTAGAAGACAGGATACATCTTTTTTTTGGTTTTGTGTAAACAGGTGATTGTTTGTTTTCTTTCCTTTCTTCTCTTTCATTTTCTTTCTCTAAGAATTCTAAACAGTCTGTCTGATTGCGATTCCTTTGTAATTATTTGATTGAATTTTCAATTTGGCAGGAAGCATCCTTATTGAATATAACTGATCAAGCATGTGCTTTGTTCACTCCATCTGGGGTATGTAGCTTTGGTACTTACATATCATGGGATCCATTGTGTTCCTATAGATGTTAGCCACTAATAAGTGCAAATTATGTATTTTATCAGTTCATGCTTTTTCCTTTTGCTGTATCTTCAAATAGTCCCATAGTCTATGCTTGCCTTTACCATGTATATATTCAGTTTAAAAATCTAAGAAGAAGAATCACACATTTGAATTTTGGCTTTTAGCTTCCTTCCATGAATTTCAACATGTTGAAATTGACTTCAAAAAATCTCTTTGCTTTCGCAAGCTTTCCTTGTAGAGAGAATCTTTTGTGTATACCAAATCCCATCATAATCTTCATTCAAAACTCCTCAATATATTTTGAATTCAAAATCTTCACTCATATATTGCATTCTTCAGTCATCATGGAATTTTCACTTCGTAAGGAATGATCAATGAAGAAGAATCATTGTCATTAGTGGAGATTTTCCATATGCAACACTATTTTAAATCATTCTCCATAATTTAATTTCTTGACTTCTTTATCCTTGATCAAATTCCGAGTCTCTGAAAATCCTTAATGTCCAATTTGTGTATGGGCAATCTTCTCGGCAGAATACTTTGAGCTGACTCTGTTTGTGTTAAGCTAACTCTAAAATTTTGTGACTTTCCTTTTCAATATTGTAAGCTCTGAGTTGGCTCGATGTAGATTGAGTTGACCCCATGGGATTGAGTTATCCCACATATGGGGGATTATTAGTCCGACCGGTCTATTAGTCCAGCCTTCACTTTTTCAATAAAACATTGGACTAGCAATTCTGTTAGACATGGAGTCCAATCCCATGGCCTAATCCCACCAAACAAATACCCCCTTTGAGCTTGCTCCTCTTTGATCATGTGCGGACTCAAATCTTGAGAATATTATACCAATCAATTCTACGTGTCAAGCAAACTCTAGGCACACTTGACTAACTAGGCATAAATGACTTGTAAGAAAAGACGAAACTTGAAACCGATTGTTGGTTTTGAATGTAGAGCCAAATTTTTGTTTGTGGAAATTTGTTCTTTAGAAACTCTTTTTCGAACCGGTTGACACACTAAAATACTCAAACGGCGTCAAATGTCAATGAAACTTGACACACTTGACTAAATAGGCACAAATGACGGTTCGTTGTGTGAAATTCATGGAGTTCTAATTGGCCCTGAATATTGCAAAGTCTTTGTCTTAAAAGCGAAAAAGCCAAACCCTCTTTTGGAAACATCCTGAGGTCTAAGAATAGTTGGAGAAGCTGTTGGAAGATACATTGTGTGGCGCTCAATTCATGTATATGTTACAATTTTATTTATTTATTTATTAAAATAAATATAAAATGTTTTACATTTTCTGTAAGCTTGAAATTAATTATATTGTAAATGATTATTTTTGTTTTTAGTTTCTTTTTTGCAGATTCAACCCGTTTGAGTATGTGATGATATCTTTGCATATCGTTATTGAAGCTTACAATCTTATTTATTTATTGAAATAAATATCAAATGTTTTACATTTTCTGTAAACTTAAAATTAATTATATTGTAAATTATTATTATTATTATTATGGTTTCTTTTTGCAGATGCAATCCTTTTGAGTACATTAGAGCTTACAATCTTATTTATTTATTTATTTAAATAAATATAAAATGTTTTACATTTTCTATAGGCTTGAAATTAATTATATTGTAAATGATGATTTTTTTTTTCTTTATGTAAATGCAACCCTTTTGAGTACATGATGATATCTTCGCATATCGATATTGAAACTTACTGTTGATATTAAAACAAGCTATAATATATATGTTTTTTTATTTGTATTGTTGATACTTTTGTTTTGTTTTAGATACAAAAAATTGAGTTCTTGAATTATTAAAAATTATTAATATTGTTAGAGGAAGTTTTATATATTTTTGTAAAGAATATTTGGCTGACAATTATTACAAGGTATATATATTATTATTTGTATGATTTTGTGATCGTGGATGTGGATGTATTTTATTTTAGAAAATATTAATAATTTGTACGGAGAATAAATTAATAAAATATATATTTATTTTATGAAAATAATTTTATTGCCACAATGATAAATCGTCGCTAATGTAATTATCATTTCCTTACATTTATTAGCAACGGGTTAACCTGTTGCATATACATATTAGTTCAAATCTTTAGCGATGGTTTAAACTGTCGCAAATAAGGTATTAGTGTAATTCTAATTTTTTGGTGACGTTTTAGACCGTCGCTAATAATACTTTTCGCGACGTCAAATACCATCACTACAAAAGTTTTTGGTGACGGCAACCAAAAGTGTCGCTAAGAGTGAAGTTTTTCCCTATTTTTTATGTCAGTTTAAACTTTTCTAAAAACCATTGATTTAACGTCCCTACAAAATAGCAACGGTTTGTAACCGTCGCAAATACCTTTTGTCACACTCCCGTCTGCTACCCTCCATTTCCCATCGCTACTCCGTCACAAAAAGTCTTTTGCGAGGAAATGCGAACCTTTTTGCAAAAGCTCCAATTTTTAGTAGTGGAAGATCTCTAATCTTGAGCCACTTCTCAACATACACCTAAAAAAGGATTAGCAATGTGGAATGAACATAAAGTCCAGTAAGGACCCCAACATAATCTTAAACAATAACAACGTACAGATAGCTGTGATCATGTATGCTTCATTTCATACTATATACAGAATGTGATAGTTTATAATCAAAGTATACTTACATAGATATTTTTCCCAAAATCATCCAATTTACTCAATAACAAAAAACGTTCACTTTTTCTTCTCTTATTGCATTTCCTAAATAACACACAATAACAACTGGTTTTCGAAAACATGTTCACAAAATCCGATTACCTCACATTCCTTACACCCCTAACTCATCATATACACCCATTCCTAATACGTGTGCCACATTCCATAGCCTTAAGCCCAAGGGTAAAGAAACACTTTTAGCAACTTGTTTTATTCACCAATGTACGTAAACATACATTTAATCAAGAAAAGAAAAATGGATTATGTGCAATGACTACTACACAATCATATAAGAAAATCCAACCTTATCTACCCGTAACAATTCCCACGCATGATATACATGGATACACTGAGACAAAATGAGAAATGAAACGTTGCTCTACCTATCTTAAACACGTTAAGCTAATGATACACATTTTCCATAATGAATGTCAATTTACCAGACACAAGTTGGAAGGTAATGGTATCTCTGCCAATTTACCAGACACCAATTTGAAGGTAATGGTTACCTCTGCCAATTTCTTTTAGCGCTAGTTGGAAGGTAATGATACCTCTCATTCTAAGCATTGCCAATTCTCCAAGTGCTAGCGGAAGCTAATGGTACCTCTCATTCTGTACGCGTATAACATCATTAACTCATCACAACATGCTAAAATGCATAATTAACACAAGTGTAATACATACACTTCAACACAACAATGTCATCCTCCACCGATGACCAATGACAAAACTCTAAACACACGCATTTAATATGCGTAAATACAATAATCCATAATCCAATTCTCATGAGAAATTATACCCAACAACCACAATAACATATGAAATGCTCGAAGTTTAACCTCCATTTATTCTCATTTTACAAAAGAGTTTTGATTTCACTTCTTTCGAAAAACTAAATATGTTCTTTTCCAATTCACAATATTCCAATCATTATCCAAAAATCTATTTTCTTCCTTTAACAATCCCAATCCATAGACAACAAAACCACATAACACACAACATAATTATTACTCAATTTTACCCCTTTCCAATCCATTAAGCCTTTATTAATAAAAATTAGGGTTTTTCTCCATTTCCAACATAAACAAGATAAACTAACTTACAATACATTAAAGTTCCCCCCCCCCCCAAAAAAAAAAAAAAAAAAAAGACAAAAAAAATACAATTTCACTTTTCAAAGCTCAAACCTCAAAAACCCCATTTTCATGATTTTGAAATCACATAATATGGGGGTCGAATAATTTTATACTAAGGAAAGCCAAATTAATTTGGAGATCAGGCCAAAGACAATTTGCCTCTGTCCAAGGGTTCTTGAAGTCAAATATACGAGTCGGCCGCGTAAGGAGCCGAGTAGGTACCGGCACATAACCGTAAGGCCGAATAAGCAATCATGCGCTGGATTAAGAGTGGGCCCGACCCTTGGGCCCAGAAGTTAATATAAATAGAGGAACATCAACCAAAGAAAGGTATGTGAGAATAGATAAAATAACTTGAGATGGAAGTAAATGAGAGAGCATACTAACTTGTCCGTCGGAGTGCTAATTCTGGCACCCCCGACCAGAGTGTTCATCCCCTTTTCAGGTAGTAATAAGAGGATCAAAGACGTCTAACTGGATCCTGGAGTATTTCCAAACTACTTCTCCATAATTGGCACCGTCTGTGGGAATACTCAAGCACATCCATGGCGGGTGTAACAGATGATCCTCCGGTAGTCGCTGATAACATTACGCCAAGAGATGACATCACTCTAAGAAACATGCTTGGACCGGAGAATATCACCGCATGACCAGCCTTGAACTTCGACTCAATAGCCTAGACCTCACCCTCAACATCGGTGCAAGATACAATGCAGACAATCATGGATCAAACAAAGCAAAATGAACAGCGTCTAGAAAACATGATGGCTGAGAACGAGCGCCTGCGCCAGGAGTTGGCCCTGGAGCTAGCCAAATCCCAACAGGCCTGCGCCATAATTTGTTTTTTTTTTATTTTATATTATCCATGATATACTAGTTATAAATAATATATATATGTATCTTTCTTGAAGTCAATGGTAAAAATTTATATAAAATATTTTTGTAAAAATTTTCAATGTTGTAGTTAATAAGTGCCCCATCTGATTTAATTTCTTGACTCCGCCACTGACTGTGACACCTATTTTTTCTAACCATAACATCTAACAAAAACCCAACAAAAGGTTGGGAGATGCGGATGTTGCATGTTCTACTCTAAGGAAGGGTTTTAAAAAGGTTATATAATGTATTTTTTTTTCACTGTGACACCCATTTCTTGCCACTGTAATACCGAACAAAAGGTCAAATTTGTTATTACCATATCAAATGGGGCCAAACGGAACATAAGAAAAATCTTAGGACTATCTGAATTATAATTTCAACATTTAAGATTTGTTGGTCAATCTCCCATTTTTATTATATATATATATATATCCTCCTTTTTGCGTGCATGCAAGTGATTAATTCCAATGGGCAGTAGCCCTGGTTTTGAGTTCTTGGGCGTGGTTGACTGGTTTCTGTAGCTTCCCTGTAGGACAAGAAAGTCCAGCAAGTATATTCAAACTTCCAAGCAAGTTGGCATGAAGACTTTTGCTTGAAATTCTATCTTTCTACCCTCACCACAATAAGTCTTTGTGATTATCATTGTGTAACATGCATGCAGAACATGTTTTCATATTTGGGGGCTCACAAATCAGTAGGACCAAAAAAAATAAAATAAATAAAGTAGTTGTAAAATATACAAATGTAAGTGATTTTGCTTTATTTCCAGCAGAGCATAGACCCACTTACACTTCTATATTTTTGTAGTTATTTATTTATTTATTTATTTTTGAATTGATTTACTATTTTTTTTCTTATTTCTTTTAATAAATATTGAGAATAAAATATAAATAATAAATTTATCCATCACTTTAACAACCAGTGCAGGGATTTTTGGAATTAACGACGTTTAAAAAACACCACCATGAGCCTTAAAAATGCCATTAAAGGCTAAAGTGGCGTTTTATAACTTTCGTCGCAGATACGGCCGCTGTCTTAGTTATATGACGTTTATTAAACGTCACTAATGACTTTAGCCGGCACTTTTTAAAACGCCGTAAATTTCCATGCATCCGTTATGTGAAAACCGTCACAGTTAAATGACGTCATATGACGACATTTACTGACGTTTTTTCAAAAACGCCATCTTTTCTTAATTTTTAAAAATAACAATATAGACAACATTTAGTGACGTTTTTCCAAAAACGCCATCTTTTCACCTCATTTGTTTTAAAAAAATAACACTACTATTTATAGAAAGAAAAAATATAAATAACTTTCATTTCTGCAAAATATTGCTTCTCCAAAAAAAAAAAAATTAAAATAAAATAAAATCAACAAAATAAGGATTTAATTGTCAAATTGCACTGTTAGCTAACTAAGGTCAAATATGAAAGTTAAGGATTCTATACAGAAGCACATAAACAAAAATAAACCAAACAAGTTTAATTCCTCTTCTAGATGGCTACAATTACCTTTGACAAACGATAGCAGAAAATTGTAACATTGCCTACCCTTTTATATTTAACCACAAACCATACCCCAAAAAAGTGTTAATAAAACCATCAAAATATTGGATAACTCCTTCATGGGCCAATGCTTATTTCAAGGAACAAGCTAGCCAATGCTCCTACAAAAAAAAAAAAAAAAAAAAAAAAAAAAAAAAAAAACAACAACAAACTGGAATTAGTCATAAAAAAAAAATAGAGAAACTAACCCAAAATAAATAAATAAATAATTAGCAAATTATAATCATTGCCAATAATAAAGTTAGCAAAAAGTTAACACATCAATCACAATCTAGATTTAAAACTCTCACCTCCACCACTTACAAGCACCCACATTAAAAAAACACATAAATATACACTCATAAGAGACATTACAAACAGTTCAAGTATGGAAAGCACCACCTCAACATGTTAAAAGGTAAAAAAAATGTTATTAATGCAAGAACACATTAATTATGTAGAAACAATAAATAATAAAATGAAGTAATTGTTTCACCACCGAAAAATATTAGTACTTGTGAAGATCAATTCCAGCCTTCTTAGAGGCAATAACAATGCAACTATATAATTAGAAAATTCTAATAATGTATTTAGCAAACTAATAAAATAAATTCTCAACATTTTGCAACATATAAAGGGAATGGAAGGCTATATCACCATGAGAAGGCAAGCAAAGAGATCCACGAGCAGCCAATAATTCATATAGTTGTTAATGACAGATTTTTAAAATAGATATGTTTCATTAAAAATGATGTGTTTTATTAGAAAAGATACAAGATTATTTACAGAAATGAATGGTGTATTACCTCCATTGAGCTACTGTAACTTGTAGGCGACACGGGCTGTAGTGCATCATTATTTCTTTCAACAGGGAGATGGTGTTGAATCAATGACATTGCAACATGTCTTCTCAAACTACTTGAACTTGATGATTGGAACATGAAAAGGGTAAAAGATCAATACTAACTAAGAAGGACCATCATAATCTGTATGAAGTTCAGGGTGGCATTCAGGATGAAGTTGCCTTCCAGACCATATCGGATTCCAACTTTTTGGGTGAACTGAAAAATGATAAAAAGGAAGTGAAAATTAAAATCAGTTTATTAGAAAGAACAGATGATTACTAGACCAACAATATTTAATGGCACTTACAATCACTCATAGACAGTCAGAGTTTCTTTTATGTCATAAACCGTCCATTTGGAGTAGTCATACTACAATGGAAACAAATGTAATTTTCAGTTAAAGAAACCTAGTGAAAATGTTAAAAATAAAAATAAACATGAAGCTGCTAAAAAAGCATCAAAATATTTTTTCTGGAAAAATTTAAGACAAAATCCACAATACTTGATTCCTGGACGTTTAAATGGATACTCTGGAGGAAACTTAATCTTCCCATAATAATATCCACCTTACCGTAATAAGTGGGAAACATTCATGAATAAAATAAAATAAAAAATTCCGTGTTCCAAGAACAATAGGAAACAAAACCAGCGATGAAATAGATGTCGTGATGCCAACCTTTGGAAAACAAAACCTACCATGGAAACTAAAAAAGGTTGAAGATGCAAACCAATAGGACACACAAAAAATTAGAAGACGGAGAAACCTTGAGACCTTCTTTAAGTAATATTTATGAAGCTCGAGTAAAATATGAATTTTTCCCCAAAAGAAGGCAAAGATTAATAACCCAAAAGAAAAAAGGCAGAGATTAGCCACTAACCAGAATCCCATCTCCTTCAGAAAGAAGTTTGTAAATCCCATTGAGAGAGAGAGAGAGAGAGAGAGAGAGAGAGAGAGGAGTTCATTAAACTTTACTTTTCCAATTAAATCAGAGAATGAAAAATATCTAAGCTTAATCTCAAGGTTTTGCTCTTTAAGATACCTCCCAACACCTGTAATTATGCCACCCATGCCTATCCCAGAAACAAAGGCATTAACTTTCCCACCCAAGCCTTTCAGATCTCTGGTCAAGTGGTCTCATAATGGACCTAAACAGATGATATCTATCAAATAA
Source organism: Camellia japonica (assembly GCA_030407325.1). Classification (NCBI taxonomy): domain Eukaryota; kingdom Viridiplantae; phylum Streptophyta; class Magnoliopsida; order Ericales; family Theaceae; genus Camellia; species Camellia japonica. The sequence continues at coordinate 106,876,749 of JAPPVO010000032.1, forward strand.
TTAATCTATCCAATTAGCTACCAACATATGCTGATAAGTGATAACAAAGGAAACAAAGGAAAGTTTTTCAGGCTCACATGAACATTGTAGAAGGAACAAGCAAAGTGTACAAGGATGTTTGCAGCAAATTAATAATTCCCTTTATCTGCAGCAACTTAATACAGTTCATATGAAGGCACATTCTTGTATGCAATTAATCAAATGAACTTCCCATTTTCGAAACCATGGTTTTGTGAAATAGCAATGATAGTCACATTTTCAAATACATGTCTATATGATAGAAGATGATACATTTGGACTAACCTCACCGGGCCTAATGATGCCTCCTCTGCATCTTGTATCACGCTATACCCAATCCTGCATGCCAAGCATGATTTAGCATATCAAAATCTATAAGCAAAGTCCCATAATATATATAATTCTAAAAATGATACAAGTGGAGATTAAGATTACTAAAAAAAAAGAACAAAAATATCCAACTACCTGTCTTTGACACTAGAGCAGGGTTCCATCATCTCTAGTTTGGCAGCAATACGAGCAACACAACCATCAGCGATATTGTTAAGATACACCAATGGTGTTGTACCTATCAATTGTACATGTCAAAACAACAAGATGAGTACGATAAACAGTGTCAAAACAACCATCAGAATAATGTTCAACGAACTACAGAGAAGAATAACTAATATTTTGAAATCTTAGTGACTGACAAAACAATAAATGTAGTGTTATATAGTCAAAGATGAATAGTAAATATTAAATGTTATAATAGTGTTTAATTCAACGAGTGCTGAAGGAAGTGAAAAAGAAAATGAATGTTGATTGATGTGTAATAGATACATGGTGTAAAGTAGTGTTTTGAGGAAAATGTCATAACGAGGTTCAAATCAATAAGAACTTGGACAACTTCCAGGAGAATCCCATGCTTGTTGACACTATCAACCTAAATAAGATGCACCATCTATAATGAGAACGTAGAAAAGCAAATAGACCAACCAAAGCAAAACCAAATAATTTTCAACCTCAATTTTTAGAAACCTTGCTAACCATATCATCGGAGAGCGAAGGCATAGGTCATACCTGGATAATAGTTGCATCCTTGCAAGTATTATTGTCAATTACAACTCTGCAACAACAAGAGATAACTCAGCTGAAGAACTACTGACATCCACTCTCTCTACACCATCTCTCTCTCTCTCACAGAAATCCAAAGATGAGGAAAATAGATAGTAAAAACCAGTTAAGGTTACTAGAAAGAGGTAAAATTCAATAAATTTTGAAGCACAGAAGTCACTTCTAAAGTTGGTTCCAATATGGGTTACATGTTTTGTATATGCTATTGTATTTGCATAGTCCTCCACTTTCGTTATTGAGCAAGGAAAAACTATAGACAAATCAATTTGGCCAGGCCACAAGTCATTTCAAAATTTCATCAGTATCTTGATAAACAATTTTTTTTAAAGCTAAAATTAACTTGTTTTACAAGTGAAAACAAACAGGGCGATGCTCAACAACTTAATCGACCCATTATATTCTAAGGGCTACAAAATTATTAAATCAATACATGTAACAAAACATAATCCAAAGCAACATTTTTCTAGTGTGGTATGTATGGTTCAATTGAAGTGATTATGATTGTTACAAAAATATATAATTAGCATTGTAGAGGTTCTAATACATGGAAATTGCAAAATACAGTTGCCATTCAGGTCTAATAAAAGAAAATCAATACTTGAATCAATTTTACAATCAGAAAATCTACAATTAATAGCTAAATCAGTTAACAATTAATTCTATTAACATAACTTCAATAAACTTGAATGGTTGGAAAATCTACATAACTTCTTTTGGTTCGCTGTAGTGTGTGTGTGTGTGCGTGCACATGAAGTGACTACATACAGAAATCATGAACCAGTACGGAATAGACTAGCACACTATTAGCAAGTCCGGATATTAAGTTAAAAACAAAAACATGAAAACAGATATGAAGCCTCCTATGTCATGGACAGTTCGCAAATTCATATCACTCCTGAAAATAGCAGGTGCAATGGCCTTGGAATTTAGTGTCACAGAGGGAAGCCCTTGATAAAATTCATTCAATCAAGCAAACAACTACACTCATAATATATATGGAATAGCCTAAAAGGAATGAATAACAAGAAGATTTATTTTCACTTTATTTTCTTTTTTCTATTTCTAGAGGAAACTTCTCAAGTTTTTTTTATTTTTTTATTATTTTTTTTATTTTTTATTTTTTTACAAGAAACTAGTAGAACATAAGCAACAACTTTTTTTTTTAAACATATATAAGAAAGAATACTCTATCTTACAAGACCAAATACCTTAGTAGCTCACATGGAGTCTCTACCACTAACTTGGATGGATGATGATCGTTCTGGAAAACAACCAAGGTAAGTTACTAAAAATTCTTAGCCAATATAACTATAAGCAAAGTGAAACCAAATACAAATGAAATCCAACAAGAAATAGATTCATATCAAATAGTGTTACAAATATCTAGCTGCACAAGAGTCAAAAGAAGAGCTCACCTCTAGTAGATGTCATGCGCGTCTTAATAGCCCAAACCTGCCCACATCTCATTTACCTCCTAGAGAAAACAATGAAATTATGACATAGAAACTTAAAGTAGAATTAAAACAGAGAAATCGTCACAGCAAAAGCATCTATAGGTCTTACCTAACAAGTACATAACATTGAAGATTACACCCGATATCGACAAGGTACATGCGTATTTTACGTCTCACTCTATGGCTGCAACTTTATAATTAAGAGAGTGATTCTTTATTTTATTACAAGTAGGTCCTTCCTGCTGCCTAGTGCCTATGGTTTGCATGGACTAGCCATTATTATCTGATCCAAACAAGTGCCTATTGCAATTATTAATGTAGAATAAGCGAATATAAGAACTAGTGCGTGTGAAGAGCGAGAGACCATTAAGCTCATATAACAGATAAGCAAACACCAAGAATATTTGTAATACTCAAAATTCAGAGTTTTTAAAGCCTGGTTACTATGAAGGGTGCAAGAATCAAAAGTAATGAATAAACCGTCTCCGGACCTTTTTTTCTATGAAAACTATGATAAAAATTATCCGATTTAGCATTACAGTTACAGATAGGTTTAGCTAACATAAATAGATTTTACAAGTTTTGAACCCATTATAGAGGTTTGATCCCTAAAAAAAATAAGAAACTATCAATGGCGTGGCAAAACTTTATAAATTTAGTTCTCTTACAATCACAACCTTATACAAGTAACTGTATTTAATTTAAAGACTAAAAAAAACTCGGCAATCCCTCAACTCCTTGTCCTACTCCACCTGAAAATTGTAACTTTCCTTTTAGGCAATGCACCCAACCAATGATGTCTTGGCTCCCCTCATAGATAAATCCAATTGTTGATTCCACATTAAGCCAAAAGGTTTTTTCTTCATCTAAAATCATTGAATTACCTTATTTTATAGCTGTTGTGAATAAAATTCAATACAATAAAATAAAAAAAATAAAAAAGGTGAATTTCTCATCATTTGATTGTTGGACATTTCCACAAATTTGTATATAATTCAGCAAAACATCAATAAATTTGATACCAGAATTGCATGGCAAACAACAAAAACCCATTCTCTACTTCCAATTCTCATCATTTGATTGTTGGAAATCTACCCTCAATTATAATTCAAATACATAAATTCAAGTACATGCACACACTCACAAACATACAGAGAGAATCTAAAAAGACAAGACCAGTTGTCATGGCTGTCTCTCTTGAGTTCCCATCAATACGAAGCATAGTGCTGGCGTCACTGTAAAAAAGGTGAACAAAATCTGGTTGCTGCTGAAGTACCTGGTAATACTGCCCAACAAAGTACGTCCTAACTTGAAATCGAAAGACGCATCTTTTAGAGAGAGAGAGAGAGAGAGAATATATATATATAGAGGACCTGAGTAGCAGTGACGAGCAGGTGAAACGAAGTAGCCATGACGAGTCTCGAGGGGCTCTAAAACCCTAGAGCTCCAATCAAACCCTAGTCGGCATTGCGGTGACGACTCCGTCGTTATCGTCATCGTCCTCCTCATCATTCACTCTCTCTTCTGAACTGTCCTCACCATCATCTTCTTTATTACTCCCGTGAATCAACCTATCTCCTCTCCTCCTCTTGCTCTGACTTGACCGATCTCGGTCCCTGTCCCTGTCTCGATCCCGATGATCTCAATCTTTTTTCACTCAACTGGTCAATCTTCCTTTGCAAAATTATCAGAATCAGAATCAAGAAAAACAAAAAACCGTTGAGAAATTTCAACCAAATCGATTCAAGAATTGATGGATTTAGAATTAGATCTGAACAACTAATCGGAATTGAACCTGGTGAATCTCTCAAGGAGAATGAGGAGAGACAGAGAAAACCCTAGATCTTGGACGATGAGAGAAAACGAGAAGAGACAAAAATGAAGAGAGAAAACAAAATTACGGAAGAGAAGTGGAGACTAAGAGAGATGGAGCACCATTATCAAGTTGAATGCATGTGTATAAGAGAGATAACGCGTGTCTTTTAATTTCATGTTATGTCTTCCACAACGTTTTTCAATAAACATTGTCTAACAAACATGGTTATAGACAATTTTGTTGTAGTGAACTTAAATATTTAGATGAATTGATAGTCAACATCTAATATGATATCAAAGCAGGTAATAGATTTATATGTGTTTGGCCCTTTTATGGAGGAGAGCTTGGCCACATCCTGCTTAATTAAAAAATATTTGCACGTGTTTGGCCCTCTTATAGAGGAGAGCCCGGCCATACGTGAGGAGGATAACGAAGTTGTCCCTCTCTCAACAGTTTAAGTTTTTAGATTAGTTAGTTAACAATTTAACGAGTAATTATTCAATAGTTCCAACATAATGTGTTGCATGTTGGATATTTTGTCTCATACTAATCCTCTGTTATCAGATTGTGATAGTTCCATGGCGTCTATGTCGCATATATCACTCAAGCTTATCATGTAAATTATTGAAACTTATCTTGTAGAAAGTGTAACTATATAATACATACACAGCACATGGCAATGTGCTGAAGCCTGGAATTCATTTAAGTTTATAAGTGTCAAGTTGGTATCCAAGCACATAACTATCATTGCCTCTTCTACAAGTTCTTCATCCTCATCCACTGGCACTCCCATGCTTAATGTGTTTGTTGCCTCATCATCCCTCTCTCTAGCTCTCACAAATGCACACTATTTCCTTTCACTCAAACTCACTCCTACAAATTACTTATATTAGAAAACTAAAGTTCTCCCATATCTTCGTGGCCAAAACTTAATCGGCTTCGTGGGCCGCTCAAATCCTCAACCATTACCTACTGTGCTTGTTGATGATGTCAAGGTCCTTAATCTTGCATTTTCTACTTGGGACCATCAAGACCAACTCCTTATTGTTGTGCTTATGAGACCAAGGCGAACACCAAACACACATAGAGAATAGAGAAACTTAAGATTTACGTCGTTCGACATTGCACCTACGTCCATGGGTAGTGGATTTCACTATATGGAGAGAAATGCAAAGATTATAACAATGGAGGACGAGACAACACTCTCACTCTACTCACACTCACACTCATTATGTTGCTACACTCTGATTACACTCTCTTCTAGTTGACACACTTGAACCCCTTCTATTCACTACCCATTTATAAATGCAATGGGAGAGCCAACGTTTCATAGCCATTGGTAGGCTACCCACAACATTTATGTCAGCCACCAACAAGATCTGAAGATCAGTCACCCTACCATGGGGTAGCTCAGCTAAAGCTTCAACCCAAATCTTCAACTTCAACCCAAATTTCAGCTCCTTCTTTGTTTTCATCAGCAGCTATTGTTGAATTTGGTGAATCAATGCCAATCTTCAACAAATATCCACCTTGACGAGGATTCTCCATCTAACATAGTGATCAATCAACACTACCATGTACCTAAAGGTGTTCAATTCCAAGAGATGTTTACCAAGTCCAAACAGAGTTAGAACTTGATCCTAAAAACCACTCTTGTGAGCATATTGACCGAATTATCTGCAGTACCAATCTTCCGAGGCAAAATATCCGCTTCATTCACAATTTCTCAAGCAAAATGGAATCAGACATCAATGTGCTTGGTGCGGGAATGACGAGCTTGGTTCTTTGTCTATAAATGGCACTCGACTGTCGTAGTTCACCTCAACGTGCTTTTAAACAATACAAGTCCTTAATCAACCCATGTAGCCAAATAACTTCCTTAAAGGCTTCTGTCACTGCTATATACTCTGCCTTTGTAGTAGACAAAGCCACTGTCGGCTGTAATGTTGACCTCCAACTCACCAACCCTTTAGCAAGAGTAAACAAATACCCTGTAGTCTATCGACGTTTACCTAAGTCACCAGCATAATTTGAGCCCACATATCCAACTAAATTTTGTCCAAGTCGGCTATCTCTCTCAAACTTTAATCCCAGATTAACCGTGCCATGTATGTACCTTAGGATCCATTTCATTGCTTGCTAGTGACCTTTCCCCGGATCATGCATATACCTGCTCACCATACTCATAACATGTGAGATGCCAGGCCTTGTACAAACCATAGCATACATCAATGCACGAACTGCATTGGCATATGGAATTTGAGCCATATGCATGCGCTCTTCTTTATGCGCGGAGACATTGAAGCATTAAGGTTGAAATGAGGGGCCAATGGTGTACTTACTACGTTTGTTTTCCCATTTATGCCAAATCTATCTAACACCTTTTTCAAATACTGAGTTTGTGTTAGACAAACTGTGCCCTTCTTCCTATCTCTTTTGATCCCATGCCAAGAATTTTCTTTAGTTCTCCTAAATCCTTCATTTCAAACTCCCCTACTAACTGTGCCTTGAGTTTGTAATGTCCACCTTGCTCTTAGATGCAATCAACATATCATCTACATATAAGAGCAAATAGATGAAGGAACCATCTAGAAGCTTACAAAAATATACACAATGATCATACTAGCTTCTTGTGTATTTCTTTTCTGTCATGAACCGATCAAATTGCTTGTACCACTATCTCGAGGACTACTTCAACTGTACAATGATTTCTTCAGTTTGCAAGGCCAATCCTCATTTCTAGCAACTTTGAAACCATCTGCCTGGGACATGAATATCTCTTCTTCTAGATCTATATATAAGAAGGCAGTTTTGACATCGAGTTGGGCTAGCTCGAGATAAAACTGTGCCACCAAAGCTAGTAATACATGAATAGACATGTGCTTTACAATAGGTGAGAATACTTTATTGTAGTTTATTCCCCCTTTTTGGGCATAACATTTAGCTACCAATCTAGCTTTGAATCTGATGCTATCTTTGCTTGGAATGCCTTATTTTTTGGTGTAAACCCACTTACACCCAATTGTTTTCTTTCCCTTTAGAAGTTGCATGAACTCCCAAGTCTGGTTCTTATGGAGTGACCCGATCTCTTCGTCCATAGTCTCCTTCTACTTGACACTTTTTGCATTCTGCACAGCTTCTCTAAAAGTGCACGGAACATTCTCATCAATGACTGGAAGTTCATAGGCCACCTTATTGGCCATCCAATCATGTTACTTGGTAATCCTCTTTGGTTTACTAGTAACAATCGATTCTATTTGTTGTGGGATTTCTGGAGCTAGATTCTCATTCTCATCTGAACTCTTTTCAGAATCTTCTTCAACGCTATCAACTGAAACTTCTTCAGGATTATTAACTAGTTGAACAGTCTTTGCTGGAGTCTCAAACTCCACCTACTTTGACTTATTCAATGCTTCCTCATTCTCTAGAGGATTTGGATACTTTAGCATTGCAGAGTCATCAAAGGTAACATCTCTTCTAGTGACCACTTTCTTTGATTCAGGACACCAGAGTCTATATCTCCAAACATTTGTGGGAACATAGTCCATAATCTCTTTGGTACGATAAATGGCAGTACCAAACTTGATTCTTGTTTTCTTGCCCAGTACATAATGCTCACAGAATTCAAGCTTCCCTATTTTGGTTCCTTTCAACAGGCATTGCTTTACCAACCCTTGTAAAGCATTTTTCTCCAGTATGCTCTAAGCGTATGTGCCAAAGTTGGGAAGTGTCTAATGCATCATCCTTTGAGCTGGTGGAGACAACCACTCTTTCTGTGACTGTAGACTTGTCTAGGAAATATAAATTTCCCTTTCGAGTACCCTTCATTGCAACAAATGCTCCTCATACAACTTTAAGGACTCCACCTTCCATGATGAGTCTGTAACCTTTGGAGTCTAAACTTCCACTAAGATGATATTCTTTGTCAAATCCGGTACATACCGAACATTTTCAAGAATTTTGATTGCTCCATCATGCTTCTTTACTAAATTGTTTCAATCCCCTTTGTTTGGCAAGCGTGGTCGTTGCCCATTGTAGCTTGACTTTTTGTGCTCCTTTCGGATATGACTAGCCCTACAGTTCAGACTCCCATGGTTCTAAATCTGATTCCACAAGTGCAATGTGAAATGATAAACACAAAAAAGTCCAAAGTCCGACAATTTTTTTGGAAAATCGATTTTGAATCAAAAATGCCAAAATGGACTTCTTTGCCAGATTACATAGTCGCCATCTAAATATTTTTAGGAAATTTAGGAAACCCATGACTCGTGCCAAAGGCTACGTATCCGTCATCACCAAGATTATCTCAACTTGGGAACTTAGGTATGAGAGGGGAAGGTCATGAATTGAGCACCCCACTCACCGATTAAAGATCGGCTTCTACTAATCATGATGTGAATCTTATTTACATTATATGCTCTTGTTCCGATTTTATTAGGTTAACTTACTATGTGACGCACACAAGTATAGACTAATTTGCAAAAATTGGAACATTTGATTTCATGTTTGTTTTTGAAAAGAGTTTGTGAATGTGCCACTTGAAAAAGTGGGCTCAAATGTACACTAATCAAACTATCCCAATTCAAGCAACTAGCCTTCATCCACAGGCATTTAAACTGTTTATCACTTAAGCGTTTAGCCTCATGGTGAACATGCTTTGACAAGGTAAAAACCACACTCATGCGATATGGTAAAACAAATAAAAGCTCACCTAGTACTTCAAGCCAAAAAAGATGACAGAGTTAGAAAAATGCGTGATCCTAACTATGCAATGTGACTAATGCAACACATGCGATATGCAATTAGGCTCGGCTATTAATATGGCATATGAATCAATTTGATAGCATACGGTCTAAGACGTATTCAAAGAAGTGTTTAACTAACAATGCGAGTTAGAATGATGTGCTGAGCTCAATGCATGCAAGACTATGGATGCAAGGCATGAGAGATGCTAAACAAAACATGATGCCCTAAACTAAACATCATAAGCAGTTAAATAAAATGGAGAAAGACGTGGGGTTAGAAGACATACACATTATTACAATTGTGCCCTCGCATAGGAGGGTCTGAATAAACTAACTATCTAAACTAATTACTACGAATTAACTAATTATTACAACAATAAATTTAACCAACCATTCTAGCTAATTAAAGAATTACAACACAAAATTAATCAATCTAACTAATTAATTAATTACAACAAATTAACTAGCTACTCTAATTAATTAATTACAACACAAATTAACTAGCTATTCTAACTAATTAATAATTACAACATAAAGTGAGTTAATTTACAACACCAAATGAACTAGCTAGCTAGTTATTACAAGTCCATAAGCGAACGGGCCTCGATAAGTAAGGTAAATGCTTATGTATGCACGGATTTCCACCCGAAAGGCCCACTGTTCTGCTGCCAGAATGCTTTTGTTACACAATTAGAACATCTTTTCACCTCAACCTCTACTTTGTTTTGTTCCAAAAAGTTGTTGCTTAGTTTGAAAAAAGTGGCCGGCAGGCCAGATGTAGTGGCCGATCGGCCACAAATGGTAGCCTGCCGTCCAAAAGAAATGGCCTACAGGCCAGAAAAAGTGGCTGGCCGGCCACTGAAGCTTGGTTCCTCCTACTGTAGCAAAGGACAAACAGAACACAAACAGAGCATCCTCAGGGAGATGTTTGTACACCTTACCCCTCCTTATTATCAAACAACTCAAAGGAGTGGCAAGCTCAATTCGCATGCCATCAATCGATGCAATTTCATTGCATGATGGCCTATGAACCAAGGTGTACAATTTAATAAATGCACAATAAAAAACTATCAAACCTCCTCCTTATCATGGATTGATCAAGAGAAGTGGTTGACCTTGGAAACTTGAACCATTTCATTACTAGCAAGTATGAAATGCCTCAAGTTTCCATGTGTTCAATTAACGTCCGATTGAACACCAAATTACTTATTATCTTGCATCATTTTTAGTCCCAATTTTATTACTTCATTTTAATTACCAACCGTTCATTAGTTCATTAAGCCCAATAGTGATCTTTAAGTCCTCTAATCGAAAGAAATATCAATCAAAGAGTTGTTTTGGGCATGAGGGAGACACCATGTCGTTGGTAATGAACCCCCAAAGGGATTAAACCATTAAGCACAATACCTCAATCTCATGCTTAAACAAACACTTGGTTTGAAACAACTTTCAAAACAAAGAAAAAGCCAAGAAAGGAGGGAGGTTGCAGAAGTGATTAGAGGTGAACACAAGTATGAAAAACAAGAAATAAATGCTATCAACTTAAATAGGTTGGTGGCTAAGGCCTAAACCTCCAAACCTATGAGGACCATTACACTACAAGCATGCAATACAGGCATAAATGGAACAAGAACACTAAAACAGTCCTAAAATACCTAAAAATAGTGCTGGAATTGAAGGCAAAAATTGAAAGGAGTAAACTACAACATGGAGCAAGTTAAGCTAGAAACAAGCACAAGGATGGAGGCTACCCCTTCCATTTTTTAGACTTCAAAACATGGCTTTAGCTTTTGAAAAACCTCTGAGATTCAATATTAAAAAGCTCAAAAATGTGGGAAACACAAGGGCAAAGGCTTGAGAAGTGAGGTGCAAAGAAGGGTGATCCACCCATCCACCCTTAATGGTCTTAAATTACAAGTTTCAGCCCAAAAATACAAAGTATAAATAGCCCAAAAATAGTCCAAAAATAGTAGAAAAAATAGCAAGTAAATCAAAGAAACAAGCCAAGACTTATACCTTTTGAAGAGGAGAACCCTTTTTAAGTGACAAACCAACACTTACACACCCTCAAGAGCTCAAAGTAAGCTCAAAAGTACCTCAGCTCAAATACCACAAGGTTTGGTTTAGAGTATATAGGCAAAGGCTTAAGGATTTACAAGAGACAGAGAGAAATATTTTTGATCCAAAATTTTCAACCCTCAAAAATGGAAGGGAGCTTTCTATTTATAGAAAAACATGAAATTCCCTCAGAAATATTCATACATACACGTGTGCAGATGCATGCACCTGTGGAAACAGTTGGCACAGTTGGCATAAATATCTACAAAAACACACAAGTGGCCGGTAGGCCACTAATGTTGGCCGGCAACCCACATTGGTGGCCGGTGGCCCACACTAGTGCGCCTGCAGGTCCCAGGGTTTTTAGGCTTGAAAAACTATGGTTCTGGTCCAAAACAAGGCAAAAGGTATGTAGGGTTTGAAGGCTAAAAGCTATGGCATTTTGCTGAGGACTTCAAGCACTTGACAAGCATATACAAATTCATCATTGAGTGTGCAAGCGGTGACGCCCAAGTCATAAGGGCGGTCAAAAATGGGGTGTTTATAGTTGCCCCTCTTTGACATAATTCGAAGTCATGAAATAACATGAGTGAATGTCAAAGCTCGAAGACGACCCATTTTGACAAGGCCGTAAGACTTGGGCAAACAATCAAGACATAAATTAAATGGTTGCGCTCGCAAGTTGCCTACGTATCCCTTTGCAAGGAATCAAACCAGCGCAGTTCTAGGGCAAGATGCAAATGATATGCACAAAGATACTTTGAAGCTAGACTCACACATTTTGCGAAGCCGGCTATTTTGAAAACTCATGATCATGCAAGATGATGCAATAAGCAATAACAAGATAACAACATATGAATGAGCAGCTTCAAGCTTAAAACCAACACAGGTTCCATGAAAAAGGATCTAAAACACACTCTAACCACGCCAAAATGTGAGAGAAGGAAAGAAAACACCGCTCAGGGTCGTGTTTCATGCATCCCGAGATGAAAATCACTCAAGGTCACATTTCACGCGTCCCGAGAAAAAAAGAAAACTGTTTAGGGTCGCGTTTCACAGGCCCTGAGATACTCTGATCACGTTGAAATTGTGAAAAGAGGAGAAAAACTACATAGGGTCGCGTTTCATGCGGCCCGAGATAAAACCCTCTTAGGGCCGCGTTTCACGCGTCTGAGATACTTTAATCATGTTGAAATCATGAGAAGAGGAGAAAAACCGCTCAGGTCGTGTTTCACATAACTTGAGATACTCTAATCACGCTAAATCATGAGAAGATGAGAAAAATCACATAGGGTCGTGTTTCACGTGACTTGAGATACTCTAATCATGCTAAAATCATGAGAAGATAAGAAAAATCACTTGGGGTGGCGTTTCATGCTTCCGAGATAAAACTGCTCAGGGCCGCGTTTCACGCATCCTGAGATACTCTAATCATGCTGAAATCGTGAGAAGAGGAGAAAAACCACTCAGGGTCGCGTTTCACGCGTCCTAAGATACTCTAATCACGTTGAAATCGTGAGAAGAGGAGAAAAACCGCTTGTGGTCGCATTTCACGCGTCCTAAGATAAGAGCAAAAGTACAAGACCATACAATAAATACAAAATGAAATGAAAGTGTGCGATAGATGCACAAAGTGAACAAGTGCGATAGATGCACAAAATGAACAAGTGCGATAGATGCACAAAATGAACAAGATTACAAATCAATACAGGGACAATGCATATTCCATGCAAGATAGACAACCAACGTATGATGGTAATTGAAAGCATGCTCTATGCCAAAATTGAAAGCACATTCTATGCATGAATCGTGAATGATACAGGACACGCGTGCAACATAAGTATATGTGAAAACACATATTCTATGGAATAGAAAAGAACAAATATGTACTTTGATAGAACGCAAAAAAATGATGTTCGGCGATAACCTTCGATTTACCCCTCGGAGACTTAGCAACATGCTCAAAAAGGATACACCTCATTCATATTGGCAAGTGGGGCACACTCACGCACTAGAACGCAGTTTTGAGCTCCCTAAGAATCAATCTGGACCCAAACAAAAAAGAACCTCCCATACACTGCTCGGGGAACAGAGGCACAAAACAGCACTAGGCCACAAATGAGGACCACGGCCACCTGCCGGCCACAAGTGAAGGCTGCCGGCCACCTGCCATCTACTAGTAAGTCCTGCCACCCACTAATGTGGCTTGCCGGCCACTTGTGCACCTTCGGGGGAAAATCGGCCATTTTGCTTCGGGTCTCTTTAAATACACACCAAGGCTTCACTTTTCACACACCTTCTAGCTCGAAATCACCTTTCCTCTCTCTCTAGGTGCTTCCTCTCTCTAGATCCGTGCTTTATATGCATTTTCCAACACCCCACGCAAACTTTATTCGTAAAACACCCTTGATTCTCTACACTTTGAATCGATCATATTTTGTTTTGGACACTTTCTTGAGTTTTCACCACTTTAGGCTTGTTCCCCTCGAGTTTCTCTAGGTTTTGTGAACTTTCCCGGGTTTTGACTTTTTCTCCCATTTTCCTCTCCTAGGGTTGACTTTTTCCAAATTCTCCCTCTTTTCTCCATTTTTCCTCATTTTCCACCCTTTTCCAGATGGCGAACGGTGTTCTATACAATGGCGCTCCTCCTGAGGTTCCACCTCTACTATCACTGCCTGTCGAGATTAAGGAGCCAGCAGTCACCGAGGCCGGCTAGACGGCAGAGGGCATATGCGGCTGACCTTGAGGCAAAGTTTGCTCTAGGACTCGAGCCTGAGCCACTACCACTGGGGATACAGCCTTTTGATCTGATGACTTATCATACTCGCACCACATACTGCCGCTTGGAGGTATCAGGCGCTTCGGCGATTTCGCTGGCGGCATGCCAGAGGACGTTCTACTGAGGGAGCCGGACTTCTATCTCTTCTTCAGCGCTACCGAGGTACGAACTCTATTTTTATGCTTTTCTGCCTTTCCTTGAACTGTATTTCTTGCATTGCCTTTTATCTGAATGCTCTTTTGTCACTGTCTTTCATCTGCTTCACTTTTTCTCTACCACAGGGGGACTCCCATCTTACAGGGGGTATCGGGAGGCGACAGCAAGAGATTGGTATTATGAGCTCCCTCCAGAGGTCCGCGACCTTGTTGACAATGTCTACTTTGGCCTATTCTGCTCTGGACTTTCACGACACATAGCGAGCCGAGCTCTTCTCGGAGCGTTGGTGGAGAGGTGGTGGGACACCACCAACTCTTTCCACCTCTCTTCCGCTGGAGAGATGACGATGACTCCCTACGATTTCTCCGTGATCACAGGCTTAGGAGTAGGGAGTGATCCGATCCCCTTCGACATGGACATGGGCGAGTGGGAAGCGACTTGGATCTACCTGTTTGGAGCGGCCCCACCTCTATCCAGACCAGTGATGGTGAGATACAACTGTTTCTCTGAGCACTTTTGTGGGAGTGAGCCCGAGACACCGGAGGAGGTAGAGCAATATGCTTGGGCTTCTTGATGTTTCTTCTCGGTGCTACCTTGTTTGCGACCAGGTGAAACACAGTAGGTTTATACTTACTGAGCACCCTAGTGACCTTGCCCCGAGTCTGACTCTACGACTGGGGTGGAGCTGGCCATGCCATACTCTATGGCTACATGAGTTCCACTTCCCGCATGAGAGGAGAACGGATCAGAGGCTACTGGAGAGCTTGGAAGGTATGCACTACACCTTTCTACTTTTGCACTTATGCTTTCTACTCCACATTTCCTACTTTATCTCTATTCAATATCTGTTTAAGCACTGCGCTTTCTACTTTGCACTTTCTGTATCTGTTCATACATTGTGCTTTTTTCTTTGCACTTTTTGTATCTGTTCATACATTGTTGGTAACACTTCTAACCTTTCCTTATAGTTATGGGTTTATGCCTATTTCTTGACTTTGGCTCTAGAGCCAGTGGATGAGATTGCCCCGTTATGCCTGTCTCACGATGGTATGATGGCCGGTGCCGGTGTCGGAGCCGTGATGATATGACTTTCACCTTCTACTGTTGATACTTCGACACGGTGGCTGCCGACGAGGTAACCTAAAACTCATAGTCATTTTTGCATTACTACTACTCTGATTCATATTTCGACATCTAACGACAACTAACAATCTGTACATTCTCTATTTGTAGATCATGTGGCAGCCCTAGGCGACGATGCCAGCTGGGGTGAGGGCCCAGTACGCCGGGGCTTGGGCTACGTCTCGATTCCAGATTTTACTAGACGGCCAGTTTACTGGGCTTGGGTCTTGAGTAAGTAGTTTGTACACCAGACCATAGGCTCGCCTGATCTGGTTTTTCTATGCCACATCCAACGTTCATGAGGACAACAGATAGCCTTCCAGTTGAGGCGATTATCCAATTCATGGTGGCCCTAGATGCTGACTTCTTTAGAGCGGAGGATGGACTACGCGACGTTCATCCAGACTCATCGCATGCCCCCCTTGACGAGCGTTCGCGGGGACGAGGCAGCAGGTATTCTCGTGGCACGTAAGGCGACTTAGGCGATCGGGGCCGATACTAGAGGGGCCTTTCCCGTTGGGCAGGTTACCAGTTGGCCGGAGATCTCCACTGTGCTTACATGTTGGCGGCCGATCGGGACAGTCTACCAGATTCCGATCAAGCCGGCAGAGGCAGGGCATGGATATGTCAGAGAGGCGCACCTTAGGTATGGACCACACTTTACAATTTGCACCCGATATCTTCCATTTCAGATATTAATTATTCTAGAAATTGATCATTCAAATGCACTTATAGGCACCCACGGAGTATACAGAGAGCCTCCTTGAGCTAGTTGCTTATCTGATTGGCATGGTGCAGAGGAGAGAGACGTTGCTTGGTCTCCACGGTATTCAGGTAGTTTCCTCTATTTCAGCATGCATTTCAATGTCACCTGACAATATTGTGTACCACACTATCACATTCCCACTGATACATTGGCACTTCCACTGTAGTCTTCCCCAAACTGCACTGATACACTACATTGGCACACTGTATTCATACTGTATCTAGTTTCTACGTGACGCTCATTCTGCATACTATGCTTGTATCTGATACACACACTGTAGCTGATATGTTGACAACTGTTTTTCCAGATTCCATCTATACCAAGGGCACCAGTGGCAGTAGTAGCACCAGCATCGACAGCGCCTCCTCCAGCAGTAGGGAGGAAAGAGAGACAGGCCCCAACACGTAGCTGAAATGTGCACCACGGTCGAGGTAGGGTAAGGGTACCCGAGGCCGAAGCAGTCCCTCGGAGCCTATTTTGAGTGATGATGATGCCGAGACCAGCGAGTTCGAGAAGGCAGCGAGTTGACATTCTGAGTCATCTGAGAGCGGGGGTAATGTTGCTGGCTCGAGGTCTAGGAGCGGAGATGACGCCGAGGTTGGCTCTGAGGTAGGGAGCAGAGATGATGAGACCGCCTCTGGATAGACTCTAATTCCGACAGCGGTGCTGACGAAGACAGTGCCCCTGAGTCCCCTCCAAGGAAGATGACGAAGAGGGCCTCTCGAGCATGAGATGACTGACACCGATTTTTGTACTTTTTTCTTAGTTTCTTTTTTGTTCGGTAGCTTAGCACATGTATAGCTTCAGATAGGTTTTACTTTTGCTTTTGAAACTCGTACTCCTTTTGTAAAAATCATGATCGAAATAAAATCTTCCAGTTTTTATGAAATGAAAATGGAATTGAGTTTGCCACGAGAACGCTTGATTGAAATAATGTTCTTAATCGGGTAATGAGCCGCCCAACAACCAAAATACAACATACAACTCGATTTAACCAAAAAACAAAGTTAAAAAAAAAAAAAAAAACTAAGCACAACTATGCACACTTGCTAAAACTGAAAGACTCGAAACAAGACCGCATAACACAGATCAAGACAAAACCAGGCTGCCAAATTGCCCGGCCCACAAGTGGGCAGTTGGCCAGCATTGGTGGATGGTAGGCTAGAAAAAGTGGATGGCCGGCCATAATTAGTGGCCTGCCGGCCACTAATTTGAATAACCACCAGAAAGCTAACAGCTGGCCTCCACTCACAGCCCTATCTTCAACAAAAGGTCCTCCTTTGTGATTTCTTCTCTAGAACCTCATTTTAGCTGCTGTTTCTTCCATAAATGGAGACATTTCTTGCTGAGAAGCTCACGGATTGGATAGCCAGTTTAGACAACATGGAAAAGGTAAATTTTTGGGGTACCGGCATAAACGCGCTTTTTTCATTGGGTCGTACTCTACTTTGTTTTCCATTCCTCCATGCCGCGGTCCGATGCTGGGACCCGATTACGCATGTCTTTCGCTTCGGAGCACAAGAAATATATCCAACCCTTGAAGAATTTTAGGCACTAATGAAATCCCGGCGCGATGAGGAAATCATGCCTTAGCCCCGTTTTGGCCATGCCCTAGTGTTGGGACAGATGTGTGGGCTCACTTTGCACGAAGCTCGATCTCTAGTTCATGACGGGGAGCTGGATATACCCGGCTTGGTTCACCAATTTTCTGACATCGAAGACAGAGGCGACATCCTCTGGCGAGGCTTTCAGCAACATGCCCTCTATTTATGTATGCTCGCACACTACCTTCTTGCCCATAGTTGCAGCAGAGCCAACATCAAGTTGATTGAGGTGGCCCAATGCTTGAAAGAGGGTAAAAGCTGCATCGGTTTGGCCCTGGCTGAGAGCTGATGGGTTTAGATGCTTTTCATCGGCGAAAGACCACCAGATTTGCGGCGAGTCCACTACTGTTTCAAGTATTGTTTCCCACCCTTTCTTATATGTGTTTCTCATATCACTCGACACTCACGCTCTATTTTTCTCTCAAAGCCCTTTCCTTACTTTTCTCTCAACGTACATCTCTCTATTCTTTAATCTCTCTTATTTTTCATCCCTTCTCAGGTATGGCTCATGGATAAGCTGAAAGTGGTGGACCCTTGCCCCGATTATCATGCCCGAGCTTACTTCTTTTGCCAGCAACTAATGGACTTTCCCAACGAGGGATGGTGGTGCACTTGGATGTGCAGTAGATCTGTAGCTAACATAGCTTGGCATCGCCCCTGGCTTAACTTGAATGAGATGAGCTACAGCATGTCTCAACAACTGAGTATTGAGTTGATTGGCCTCACGCACTGTGTGTTCTACTTCCCTTTCCAATTTAGACGCCAGTTTGGACATGATCAGACCAGCCCAGAGGAGGGGGTAGAATATCCAACTTCAGTTCCACTTCGTGCTTCACACTTAACTCGGTATCTTGCCGCCTGGAGGACAAGAGAGCTTCTGGCCCCTGCCCTTAGCTTCAATTCTCCCCTTTCTGCTGAGTGCTTGGCTTAGCTTAAGAATGAGGCACAAATCGGCCCAACTTTGGCTACAGAAGCTTTTGCAAGCACAAGTAAAGGGCGCAGGAACACCTGACTCACATGCCCCTAGTTTATTGCTTTGACCTTTCTTTTCAAGTTTTATGATGTAAAAGAAACTTTGATTTGTATCAGAGAGTACTTTATGTTGAAATCAATGGAATTAAAGTTGTGAGCACGAAAAATTTCCCTTTTGGTCGAAAAATGGTCTAAGTCGTAAAAAGATAAAATTTGAGAGAAATCAACTTTTATTAAAACTTTTCAAAACCATTTTCGAAAATGATCACCACCTGACACGTGCAGAATCGATCCTGAAGATGTACAATGCCAAATCAAAAGATCATAACTGCCCGTTATTGCATATACCAGCTCTTCTGCCCGAACTGAAGATCACAACCAAGCTCTCAGATAATGGACAAAGATGACCTGATTAGACACATGGACAAGACAATTGAGTTGGAGATGATTATGGCTGAACTTCAAGATGAAGTTGCCTACGTATCCCAAAGATGGAAATCAGGCCTTACGTAGTTCGGTTCAGGTTTATTCCAGTATTAATTCTCTCATTTTGCGCTTTAACTTTTGCCAAAATCGCCCTTTAGGGTTTTCAACCTTGCAAGCTCAGGTTTTCTTTATTTCTAATTTTTCATGCTCTAACTTTTATCTAGGTCGCCCTTTCGGGTTTTCGGCCTAGCGAGCCTCTCAGGGGTAGTATTTCTTTAATTTGTCCATATTGATCGGCTGTGAAAATTCCAGGCCATCTAAGTCCATGAGAATAACTGCCCCTCCTACCCATATGGCTTTGATGATGTAACGGCCAGTCCAATTGGGTCTGAACTTGCCTCTAGGGTCATGGATGGCAGCTCGGTTGTCTTTCAGCACCATGTCTCCCTCCTTAAAATTCCAGGACTTAACTTTCTTGTTAAAAGTCCTGGCAATTCTGCGCTGGTAGCCCTGAACATGACACAATGCTTTTAACCTCCTCTCATCAAGCAGCATTAACTCCTCAAATCTACTTTGTTGGCAGTCCGCTTCCGCTATTTGACACTCAGTAATAACTCACAGCGACGGGACTTCAATTTCAATGGCAAAACAGCTTCCATCCTGTAGACGAGAGAATAAGGGGTTGCCCCAGTAGATATCCGGGTCGAAGTTTTGTACCCCCAGAGTGCGAATGGAAATTTATCTGGCCAATCCCTATAGGTCTCAACCATCTTCCGCAAGATGTTCTTGATATTCTTATTGGAGGCTTCAATAGCTCCATTGGTTTGTGGCCTGTATGAAGATGACTTATGAAAAGCCACATTGTATTTGTCCAACAAGTCTATCACCTCTTTCTTGAAGTGAGAGCCATTATTTGATATGATCTCGTTTCGGACTCCGTACCAGTAGATGATACTATTTTTGATAAATTTGGCCACATGTGATGCCTTCAACACTGCATAGGATTGAGCTTCCACCCACTTTGTAAAGTAATCAATCGACACCAAGATATATTCATGTCCATTCGACCCTTTTGGCGTGATTGCACCGATAGCGTCGATTCCCCAGATTGAGAACGACCATGGCAAAGTCATCTTGTAAAGCTTTGACGACAGAATATTCATGCGATTGGCATGAACTTGACATTTGTGGCATCGCCGCATAAAACCAATACAATCCTCCACGGTGGACCGATAGTAACCTCGCCTGAGAATCTTCTAGGCTAGCATCACACCATTCATATGCGCCCCGCGTTCTTCGCTGTGGATAGCCTCCATAAGGCGTTTCAATTCCTCTTCATTCACACACAACTTATGCATTCCCAGATGACCTCTTTTATACAGCTTACCCCTGCAAATGATAAATCGGACGGCTATTTTCCATATTCCCCATTTGTCCTTGGCATTTGTCCTTGGTGGATACGCCTCATTTTCCAGGAAGATCCAAATACTGTAATAGCAAGGGTTTTTGTCTTACACTTCATCTATCGTGGCAATAGTTTCATAAGCCGAAGTATATTTATGTTCAATGATAATCGGACGCATCTGGACTCCAAGTGGGATGTCTACCATAGAAGATAGAGTTGCTAAAGCATCAATGAACCAGTTGTTCTCTCTCAGTAGATGCGTGAATGTCAGTTTTTCAAACCTAGGAATCAGAACATCCAGTCTGATGGTAAACCTCCATTTTCTCTTCTTTGACTTTCCAGTCTCAATTTGCTTAAGAAACAACCAAGTTCAAGTCCCCGATGACATCCAACCTTATTGCCCCCAGTTCCAGGGCGGCTTATAAACCAACAATACACGCTTCAAATGCTACTTTATTATTGGACACCTTGAACCAGAGTTTGAAGGCTAAAGGTATATGGGAATCATCGGGTGCTATCAGCAACACACCTATCCCATAACCGTACTGATTGGACACTCCGCCAAAGTACATCGTCTAAGTTTCCTCTTCAACTTGCAAAATGGCTTCATCTTAGAATAAGTATTCCACTGCCTCATCTCCTTCTACCAGGTGGTCTGCCAGGAACTCCGCTACAGCTCTTCTCTTGACCGACTTGCGGGTGACATATTTGAGATCAAATTCGGAGAGAAGAAGTAACCAACGGGCCAGCCTACCCGTACGTGCTGGCTTCTCAAAGAGATATTTGATAGGATCTAATCTCAAAATCAGGATTACAGAGTGAGCTAACAAGTAGTGCCTCAACTTCCTAGCAGCCAATACCAAGGCTAGGCAAGCTTTCTCTAATGAAGTATAGGTGGTCTCGTAATCTAGCATTTTCTTACTTAAGTAGTAGATGACTTTCTCCACTCTATCTTCAGATTCCTGAGCGAGCATGCATCCCATGGTCGAATCTGTTGCTAACAAGTACAGAATCAAAGACTTCCCTGGCTCTGGTAGCGATAACACAGTGGATTCTAGAGGCACCGCTTAACCTGTTCAAAGGTGAACTGATATCGATCATTCCATCGGAATTTCTTCCCTTTCTTCAGGAGACCAAATAGTGGTTCACAAGTAAATGTTAATTTGGAAATAAACCGTCTTATGAATTGGACTTTACCCAGAAAGCCTCGCACCTCCTTTTCAGTCCTTGGTGGTGGCATTTCTAGGATGGCCTTGATTTTAGAAGGATCTACTTCAATGCCCCTGTGTGTGATCAGAAAGCCCAGCATTTTTCCTGCCGTTACGCCGAAGGTGTATTTCTGCGGGTTTAACCTTAATCTGTATTCCCTGATCCGTTGAAAGAATTTCTCCAAGGGGGTGTAGTGGCCCTCTCGTTCTTTGGACTTGACAATCATATGTCGTCCATGTACACGTCAACCTTCTTGTGGATCATGTCATGCAGAATAGTGGTTGTAGCCCTTTAATAGGTAGCTTGAGCATTTTGCAAACGGAAGCACATAACTCGGTAGCAGTAGGTACCACACGGTGTAGTGAATGCGGTCTTCTCTCTGTCCTCGGGCGCCATTAGAATCTGGTTGTACCTGGAAAATCCATCCATAAATGATAGCAATGCATGGCCTATAATGAAATCCACTAATTCATCAATGTGCGGCAGAGGAAAGTCATCCTTCGGACTGGCTCTATTCAACTCCCGGAAGTCTACACACGCCCGGATTCTACCATCCTTCTTCGGCATTGGGACCATATTGGCCAACCAAGTCGGATACTCAGATACTAACAAGAAACTTGCCTTGATCTGCTTGGTGACCTCTTCCTTGATTTTCAGCGCCCAAACCATACGAATTCTATGCAGCTTCTACTTAACTGGCCAGGCCTCGGGGCCAAGAGGGATCCGATGTTGTACAATCTCAGGATCGATTCCAGGCATGTCTTCGTAGGACCATGCGAAAACATCTTTGAAATCTTTTAAGAAAGTGATTAAATGCTCACGCTGCTCCGAAGACAACGTGGACCCGATCTAGACCAGGCGCGGATCCTTTTCAGTACCCACATTAATGGCAATGATTTCATCAGCACAGGGTTTAGCAAAGCTCTCTTTTTCTCGATTAATCAAGTTTTTCAAAGCTAGAGGAATTTTTCCCCTTCGTTTTCATTAAAATTCTGAAAATCTTGATCAATACAATAAACCAATGGCATAGAAAAGTACATAGAATCTGCATAGTTCTCATTCAAAAGGTCCAGATCTTCAGTTACAGACTCAAAAGAAAAGCTGAATGAAGACCTAGACAGGACTTTGGTATCCGGGTTACCACCCCCAAAAATACCAGACTCAGACTCAGAAGAACTTGAATCTGATCCCGACCCCACAGACTAAGTGGAATCAGATTCTGGCTCATCACCCGATTCAAAACTAGACATATAGCCTTCTTCCAGCTGCCAGCAAAGATGTGGTGCCCTTGATACATCCAAAATGCCACTGGTTGGGGTTCACACCCAGTTCTTCCTCGATCAAGGAGACAGTAAGTTTATCCCCCAAGTTCTCTAGGTCGGTCGTAGGATCTGTCAGGACACTAGCCAGTGCTGCCCCTACTCCAAGTTCACTGCCATCTGAGTCACCTTCCATGTTTTGTTCAGCTTTGATACTTGGTTTAGCCCTTTCCTCATCATCACTGTCCTGCAGCTGCAGATCAAAGAAGATCTCGAACTTAGGAGCATGTTGCTTTGAGGAATTTACCGATGGCTTGGGAAAGCCACAAAAAGGGAAATCGTCTCATTCCCAAACAAAACGGCGATTCAGTGTCCCCTGGATTGGCCTGTGGATGAGTTCATAGTGTTTTCTAGCTTGCTTAGCCTTGGCTTTGCCTCTCATTTCTTTCCCCTTTCTAATCTAGTCCACTTTGGTGGGTACATAGCCTAGTCCAAAGGCATGCGGGTTGTGTGGTACATCTACTAATGCTGCAACACCTTTCCGACCTTCCGAGTCCCATTCCTGGAATGTGCTGTAGTTTGTTCATGAAATAGATGGACTGGGAGCTGACGTACATGCCTTTGTCTGTGGCTAGAATGGTTTGTACTATCCGGGCTTCAGCTAGAGTGAATCTCGAGAGGAACACGTCCTCGTCACCATAGTTGATCTCTAACACTGGCGTAGTTACCTCTGGAGGCAGATGGATGGATGAATTCCCAAAAACAATTGCCACTCCTCCTCCATGAGGGTACTTCAACATTTGATGGATAATGGAAGAGACAGCCTTCACATGGTGCAACCAGGGCCTTCCTAACAGCAAATTGAAGGTAGCCAGCACATCCAAGACATGAAACTCGACCTCTTGCTCAGTTGGGCCCATCTAGACTTTGACTTGCACTGTGCCTATGACCTATCTACTCGTGTTATCATATGCCCGAATTACTTGGGCTGTGGGAACAAAGTCCGCTAGTTTGAGGCCAATTGCATAGGCGGTGAGAGAAGGACAGACATTAATGGCCGAACCGGTATCTACCAACACCACCGGCACCCATTTCTCCCTACATTTGACAGATATGTACAACGGTTTGTTATGAGCTGAGCCTTCCAGTGGCAGCTCTTTGTCAGAGAAGGTAAGAGTTGGCATGGCACCACTTGGAAACACCAAACCTACCAACTGCTCAGGCGTGGTGTCAATGGACAATTTAGCCTTGTCCATTGCCGACAATACTGCCTGTCGGTGTACTCATGAGGCCATGAGAAGACCCTAGATGGAGATGTCAGCTTGAATTTTCTTGAGCTGTTTTAATACTGCCTCTTCTTCTAATTGTTTCTTCTTCTGTTTTTCGGCCTCTTCGTGTGATAACCTTGTTCCGTATTATGTTAATTGGTCCTTATTACAAATGTGATTATGTGTTTGATATGATTTTGTGTGCCATTATGTGAAAATATGTGGTTTTGAATTTCTATCTGTTCACCGTAGGAATATCTGTTGAATTACCTGCTTTGGGAATTAAATTGAAGGCCCTATCGGCCACAGAAACTGAAATTGATTGCGCCATTGTGATTGGCATAATTTTTAGAGCCTACGGTGAAATTTAATTGAAAATTGATACGGATCAAATTAATTAGATTAAATTAATGAGTTAGTGCTCAATTATTTAAATATTAAGAATTTTGATTAAAGGAGCTTATTTAGTGGGCCACTTTCACTCAAATTCTCTCTTTAATTCAATTTGGTTGATTTTTGACTCTAAGAAATAGAGAGAGGGTCGCTAGAGAGGGAGAAAGAGGAGAATTGTGTTTGGCTCAAGTTTGTAAAAATCTTGAAGATTAAACTCAAGAATTGGCTAGAGCTTGGTGTTTGAAGCTCCTAAGTGAGTGAATTTATGAATATTAGCTTCTAACTTTGTGAATTCAAAGTTGAATGATGATAAAGAACATAAAATGAATTGATCATGATGAAAATGAGTTGGTCTTGAAGAATTGGAAGTCATGGAACACATGTATGTAAGAAATTGCTATAAATTTCCATGTTTGAGCATAAAGTGTGTAATCCATGTTGAATTTTGGTTGAAGTCCATGTATTTGATCATCTCTTCATCAATTAAGTTGGGAATAATGAGTATCCCTCACATGCATGTGCAAATCATGGAGGTGTGCGTTTTGAATGTTTGAATTTAATGAGTTGGTGATGAGTTTGGGTTAATTTGAGTCATGCATGTAAGTAATTTGTGAAATTAAGCTCCATTGTGTTGTAATTTAGTGCTTGTACCATGTTAGTACATGTTTATGTGAAGTTTGAGCCAAAACCATGTGTTTAGAGCCTTTGAAAATCAAGTTGAAGCTCAAGAACAAGTTCTGGAAAATCTAAATTTGATGTCGCTTGAGCAGGAGGACCGCCGCTCGAGCGTAAAATACGAGCTTCAGTATTTTCTGCAGACATGAGTTCCGCTCAAGCGGGGAAGTTCACGCTCGAGCGGGAGCCATGTAGTGAGGCCTTCCGCTCGAGTGCCAGAATTCACGATTGAGCGTAAAAATGGCATAACCAGTACTTTTGCAGGCCTCATGGGTCTGCTCGAGTGGGGAAGTCCACGATCGAGCGGGGACTCCTGTTTCTGAAATTTTGAAAATGCATTATGTGTTTCGTTTTCCGTTCTCTTTCACTTCTAAACACTCTTAGGCATACATTGAGCAATGTAAATGAGTTAAAAGGATAAGAATGAGGCCTAAAGAGGAATATGTGAATTAAGGAATGGATTGAATCGTTTGTGACCCTTGTGTGTTATGTAATATGTAGGGTCAAGCTCCAGGGCAAATCATCCAGCCGATCACTGTGAGTAATATCTTAATAAAGATATATGTTGTTTGTCCAATTGCTTACTTCCATGTAAGTCTTATAAGTTTGTTAATTTGAATGGTGGACAAATGTTTGACATGAAAGAATGATTGGGCCAAAGGCCAGTCTGACATGAACAAAAATATGAATGGGCCAGAGGCCAGTATGAGTTTGACATGAATGAATGAATGGGCCGGAGGCCAAGTATGATCTGAATGATAGAATGAATGGGCCAGAGGCCAATATGAGTTTGACATGAATGAATGAATGGGCCAGAGGCTAGTATGATCTGAATGATAGAACGAATGGGCCAAAAGCCAGTTTGACATGAAAGTATGAATGGGCCAACAACCAGTTTGACATGAAAAGTATGAATTGGCCGAAGGCCAGTTTGACATGAACAAAAGACAAGGGGCCAAAGGCCAGTTTGACATGAATAGATTGGGCCCGAGGCTGTCCGATATGTTTGGAACCGCAGTTATTTGACCTACGTATGAATATATGTGTGTATTAGATAGAAATATGAATTGGGCCTAAGGCCATTGGACGTATATTGTTCCAATGTATCTCCTTTATTTGATATTATTCGCTGGGCTTTCGCTCACGCTCATTCATGTGTATGTAGGTGAGCCAAGAGAGGTCCAGACCCAGCCTCAGTGAAGTCTGTGTAGAACAACCAAGGTTTTGAAGAGTCAGCCCTTGCGTCTCACGCACGAGACTCGTCTTCGCCTGTTGTTATGTAATTATATTTTGTCATGTTGGCGAAGACTTTGAATCTGTTGTATATAGTTTTCATGGGTTGACTTAGACTTAAATGATCCTGTCTGTACAGAACCTTATGCTACTATATCTTCTGAAGTGAGTTATTAACATGTATGTGTATGGTTTGTTATGACGTGCCATGTAAGCACAGCTCTATGGACAAAGTTTAAAATTTTGCTTCCGTTTAGCCCCTTTACTCTGACGAGTTATCCGATTTGGCTTGAGCCGTAGGTAATCTCATGATTACTGGCCGGTTATGTCCTTAACCCTTGGGGGCGGGTTCGGATCGTGACACTTCATTCTTTCCAGACGCCTCTGCTTGATTCAGGTGCGGTGGCTTAAAATACCGCCCACTTCTCGTCAGATGGTCTATTTCTTCAGCATACCATGTATTGTCTGGAAGGGAATCGCCCCAGTCTTCATCGGTGTGGGCCAGATGCAGATCATCATTGTCCCACCATTCGCTCTCAACGGTTGAGAAACAGTTGTCTGGCTATGCTTGTATCACCTTTACATCATAGGTATCCCCTACAGGGTGTTGTGAATTTACAGTTTCCCGGCTATCCTCAATCATTTCTCATTCAAACTGTCTCATTGCAGCTTCCTGTATCCCCAGTGTTCATAGCGCTCACTTCCGGGCTGGGTTTTCCACACTATCGGCCTCCGGCAGCTTTTCTTTTTCATCAACCCTTCGGCTACTATAGCTCTTTTTCTCCCTTTCCTTCTACTTTCATTCCAGTTTCTTCTTCCTTGTCTGGCTCATCACTCAGCAATCCAGTGTTGTCAGTTGATCCATTTAGGTCGAACCACCCGATCTGCACATCTCCCTGATCTTCCCATCAAACAACTGCAGGTTGTCCAAATACTCCTCGAGTTCTGCCAAATCATCCAACCCCTGGCTCGGGCCATCTTCCCTGACCACATTGATGTTTGGTAGCACCAATTCAGGCTTGATTTGACCAGTCGACACAATGTAGCAAGTTGGATCATATACCTTATTAGGTAAGTCCTAAGGACACTCTGGCAACGTCCTAGTACCTTCCTCCAAGGTTGACTCCCTTTCCACTATAAGTCTCATCACCACAAGCTTGGATTGAGGGTTGGACGTGTCCATCATGCACATATCTGTGCTTTCCGGAATGAACAACGTTGATTTTCGTAGGTGGGAGTGAGTAATATATACGCTGGGGTCATAGGGGGCATCCAGTGCGTGGATCAGGTTGAGATTTCGAGGTGGGGGAACTTGGTTATTGGCTGGGAGTGGATTTGGGGTCACATTTGGTTTTTGAGATGGAGTGATCACCTTGTTGTAAATGAGATCTTGAATCTCATGATGCAATCGAAAGCATTGGTCGGTATCATGACCATGCTATTGGTGAAATGCAAAGTATTTTGCGGGGTTGTGTTGGGTGGAAGAGGATCAGGCAATGGGCGGGGTTCTAAGGGTTTGAGGTGCCTTTTCTTGACTAGCACTTTCATGGCTTGAGACAGGGTCATGTAAAGTTGGTTGAAAGTCCTATGGGATCGGGTAGGGTTGGACGGTGTTTGTGAGCTTGTATTGGCAAAGGGGTTGGCAGTCTTGGTTGTGGTGACAACGCTTACATCTGACGGCCTTGTAGCTGTGCTACCACGGCAGCATTGGAACTACGAACAAACGGCCTTTTTGCCGGCTTCTTCTCATCTATAATAAGCCCCTGCTTCATGGCTTCTTCGATTTGCACTCCTATTTCATGAAGTTTTGTAAATGTGAATAGAGGTAGGACAATCATTTTTTCCAGCAACTTGCCATGTAGATTCCGGACAACCATCCTGATCTGATCATTCTTAGAAGGCCTCGTGGTCATCATCGAGACTTTAGCTCTCCATCTTGTCACAAATTTAG
Source organism: Camellia japonica (assembly GCA_030407325.1). NCBI lineage: Eukaryota > Viridiplantae > Streptophyta > Magnoliopsida > Ericales > Theaceae > Camellia > Camellia japonica. The sequence goes on from JAPPVO010000032.1 coordinate 106,905,174, forward strand.
AGAAACCCTCCTGAGGCTCTTGGTGTGTTGCCTCGAGATCACAAGTTGTGACCTCGATTTGAGTATTGTACGAATACTGAGCAATGAAGGCCTTAGCTGTAGACGTCCCCGAACGACCCGGGAGGGAAATCCCGTTTTGTTCATTTGGGCTCACTACAGTTCAGGACTTAATGTCACGGTCCTGTATCTAATCTCACAGAGTGCAATGCAAGACCGATGAATCATCAAAGAGTCCAAATCCGGCAAATCGTTTTTGAAAATAGATTTTTTTTTGAAAGAAGTGCCAAACATGGACTGCTTTTCCAGATACAGAGTCGCCACCTAAATATTATTTTGGGGGAATTTAGGAAACCCTGACTCGTTGCCTAAGGCCACGTGTCCGTCATCACCAAAGTTGCCTCGGTTCGGGAACTTGGGTACGATTGGGGAAGGTCAGCTATGAGCACCCCCACTCGCCCGATCAAAGATCGGCCTCTACTAACCATGATATCTAGTTTTTGAAAACACATGCGTTCTTATTCCGGTTAATTAGCTAATCTTACTATGTGATGCGCACAACACAAAAGTATAGACTAGGTTGCTTAATTTGGAACAAAGCATTGCATATCCGCTCGTTTGAAAGATAGTTTGAAATTCGCTACTTGCAAGTAGGTTAAAACACGGATTTCAACGAGTTGTTCCAACTCAAGCAATCCAACCTTCACCCACATGCATTCAGACAGTAAATCAACTAAGCAGTTAGCCTCATGGCAAGCATGCTTTCATGTTAACATTCACACTCATGCGAGATGCTAAAGTATAAACACTCACCTAGTACTCCAAGCCAAAACAAGGAACATGTTAGTAATCAAATGTATGATCCAAGTCCATGTTAAGATGGCTAATGCATCGCAAGCAAAATGCAGCTAGAATAGGCTCGGCTAATCTATAGATGGCATGTGAAATGCAACTTGACATGTATTCAAGTTAGATTTGAAATACTATGCAATTAGTATGATGCGCTGAGCCCGGTGCATGCAATACAAATGAATGGATGCAAACATGCTATCATGAGTATGCTAATCAAAACATGTCCTAATACTAACCATCAAAAGCAGGTAAGTAAAAAGGAGAAAGAAGTGGGGGTTGGAAGACATGCATCACACACATGCACGCTTGTTACACAATTCGCCCTCTCTCGAAAGGACCTAAAGAATAATACAAATTTAACTAACTAACAAGCCAATTAAATAATTACAGACCACTTAACTAGTTAAGAAAATTAACTAAACTAATAAAGCGGTAAAACAGCGTCGGGAAGAGGGTCCAATGCATGCATGCCCGGCTCCGCTCGGAAATCCACCACCATGCACAAGCTGCCTCTGGTTACACTGTTTTATGCCTCTGAAGACTGTACAAGTCCCAAAGTTACTTCTGGAATACTCCCTGAGGATTGTGGGAGACCACTGGCCAAGAGGAAACACCATCGGCCATGATAAATTGGTCATCGACCATCTATGTAGCTCTCGGCCAGAGATTTGTGGTCGGTCGGCACTCAATATGGTCGGTCGGCCATCTATGCCTGCAGAACCCTGTTTTGACAGCAACAGAGGGCAGACAAGACATGGCAATGCATTTCAAAGCAAATGTTTGCACAACCACCCTCATGTTTAAGACTCAGGGGAGTATGGTACTCGACCCTCGGGCCACCAATCACGCATTTCGATGCATGATGGCCCAAGAAGTCAAGTTGTGCATCTTGATATCAAATGAGATGTACACCAAACAAACAAAAGGCCTCCAACCTCTATCATAATCAATTCAAGTGGCAAGAGATGCATGCTTAATGCTATGTAACCTAGGCATGGAAGCTAGGCATGCAACATGAACATGTGAACAAGCATGCAACTAATTCAAACATGTAACAAGCATGCGATAATATGTGACAACATATCAAGCATATGATAAGATGCAAGCTAACAAGCATGCAAAATGCAACTTAAGCATGCAAGCATGCAAGACATGTAACAACATGTGAGGGACAATGCATGCAAATATGCAAAGCTACTTAACAAAAGCATGCCAAATGCAATTAAACATGCAACAACATGTTAATAGACCAAGTATGTGACAACATGCAACAACATGCGAAGGATGGTCTTAAACCAATTTGGGCAGCTCTCAAATAAGCCCAAATCAACGGCCAAAATGCTAAGAACATGAAGGCAAATGTACATACAAACATGCATGCAAATATGGTCCAAAACTTTAAGCACAAAAGAGGGACTTTTAAGCACACTTAAAAGGAACAAACATGGACAAATAGCATGCATTGTAAGCTCTGAAATCATGCTAGAAAAGGTGCCAAACCAATTAAATAAATCAAGCAAAGCATGCAACCAAGCCCAAAACTCAAGGCTAGCCAAGGGGCTCAAGCCATGACCATACAAACCAAGCCTCAAAGGGCCAAAGGGACTCAAAATAGTCCCAAGGCAGACCAAAACAAGGTCAAAGACACACTTAGATGGCATCTAAATGTCCTACACATTATGGCACACACAAGGGTCCAAACATGGAACATAAGACATCAACCTTTTAAAGCACTAAAGGAGCATCAAATGCAAGCATACAAGCATGCCATATGGACTGAAATGACATAACTAATGATGCCAAACCACTGAAATGATGCAAATAGAGCATGCTAGAGAATCCAATACTCAAAGCTTACAAGGGAGATTGCATGGTAGCTCTACAAAGCAAGTCATAGGTGACCCAAATAACCAAAATCAGACTTTAAGCACACCAAAACATGCATAAAAGCTTCACAAAGCTAAGCCAAAATCATGCTAGAAAGTCATGGTGCATCATGATGCATGTTAAGGCAATTTCATGGCATTACAAGACAAGTATGCAAAGCATGCATGATGTGTCTAAACCAACTTAAAACAGTGCTATAACATGGCAAAATAACCACAAATATCAACTAAGACATGGCCAACATGGACTTAATCAAGGTGCTCACACATGAGGCTAAAATGACAAGTTTTAAAGACAACAAGGAGAGGGGATGACCCTCTCCTTCTTAGACAAATTGACCAAAACAATGGTCGGCCGACCAGAAAGAGTGCCGACCGGTCATCACCAATGGCCGGTAGCAACAAAACAGGGCCGGTGGCCTCAAGCCATGGCCGGTGACGTGTGGGGATGGCTAACAAGCCTTCCTCTACCCTCAGAAGCAAAACAACAAGTGTTTGGTGCAAAACCAAGCACAGAACAGTCAAGTTGAGAGTTCCTAAGGCAAGGCACATAGCCGAGACCTCCGAGAACTCAAAACGAACACGAACATGGATAATCACTGAGTGTTCAAACGGTGACGTCCAAGTCTTGAGGACGGTCAAAAATGGGGTGTCTACACCATCTCCTCCCAATTCTGTTTGATAGAGTCTTCTAACTTAGCGTACCAAATGGTTGCTATACCAGACATGGTGCGACCAAAGAGAGACAGCTTTTGTAGTCTAGTCAAGCCCATCGACCGTCAGATATCAGAAAACAGATGCAAGTGGACCATTGGATCTCCAAAGCCGTCGAATTGATCAATGTGTGGCATTTTAAACTGATTTGGCAATGTAACTACAGAATCAGTATACTCGTCCTCTATGTCTGGGATGGAGTTAACCCCTTGTGCCCTCTTGAATAACTTTTCTAGTTTATTGACCTTGAGTACAGTTGGGTCAACCGCAAACTCGAACGGAGCCTCGGTCTGATAAACAGGGGTTTTGGAGGCTTGTGCTAGGATTGGCTCTGTTGGATTACCCTGGCTTTCTTGGACATTGGCAGTATGAGCGGTGGCTTCAGGTGCTGGGATACCCGTGGTAGGTGCATGGGATGCAAAGGCCGCAGCTGGCTGGGGTTACTGTTGTTGTAGCCTGGTTATAACCTCGGCCTGACGAGTCGTGACCTCATCCTGGCGGGCAACATCTTACTGTAGGGTCTCAATTGTCTGTTGTAGATGATGTATCAATTCCTCTATACTGACTGGGGGATACTGTGCCATTGGAATAGGTGAGTGATCTCGTGCTGGGCTAGAAGTAAATGATCGTTCCCGAACATGATTGGACACAGGTGAGCTGAGAGGTGATTGCTGTAAAAAATTAACTAGTTAATTCTACCTGATTCTCCTCTGTCTTGTAACCGGTGGGAGCGAGGTAAACACAGGTTGTCCCCAAACAAGATCCCTGGCATTACAAAGTCTTCTGACTCGGGTCCAGAGTACTTGGGGGATATCCAAACTTTCTGAAGCTATGGTTTTAAACTACGTAGTAAAAGAAATAAAGCAAAGAAAACAATAATCAGAAACTGCACAGCACCTCAGCTAAGATGTTATTAACACAGACATGATCAAAGCTGTAGGACTGTACTCCACACTGAATTCTGCCCCCAAAACAGATACCAAATTTGCAATAGCTATGCACATTCCTGTACAGTTTCACTATAAAGCACATACTAGTTAAGAGAGAGCCAAAACACCCCTATGAGGAGGTAGGGTTTCCCTGTCCTAGTTTCGTCAGGAACTAGGGTTTGACTAGTCAATTAAGCGATTTTCACGCAATCCTGTATTTTTGGGTGAGCATCCTATCTTAGTTTGGATGAGTCACTAAGGTTTTACTATATGCAGCTAGGCCAAATGGTCAAAGAGGGTACCTCAGCAAGACTACCTAATATACTTCTCGCACCTAACACCGAGAAGTGAAAGGAAGATCAAACGGTACGGCAGTAGTCCAAATCCAAGGGTTGTGCTCCCATTATGGTAGAGCCCATGACTAGTCAGCCTTTTGGCAAGCTTTTGGGCAAGCCTCTGGCAAACCATACAGGAATAATAGATGGCAAACACAGTGAGTTAAGCGCACCAATGCAAATGCAAATGCAAATAAACATATAAGTGTAGATAAAATTTCACATCATGAAGTTCAAGTCAAGTTCTCTAAATTCCCCAGTAGAGTCGCCAAAAACTGTAGCTTGACTTTTCGGGCTCCTTTCAGATACGACTAGCCCTACAATTCAGACTCTCGTGGTTCTGAATCTGATTCCACAAGTGCAATGTAAAATAGATAAACACAAAAGAGTCCAAATCTGGCAATTTATTTGGAAAAATGATTTTGAATAAAAAATGCCAAAAATGGACTGCTTTGCCAGATTACAGAGTCGCCTCTTAAATATTTTTGGAAAATTTAGAAAACCCATGACTCGTGCCAAAGGCCACGTGTCCATCATCCCCAAGATTGTCTCGACTCGGGAACTTCGGTACGAGAAGCGAAGGTCATGAATTGAGCACCCTATTCGCTCGATCAAAGATCGGCCTATACTAATAATGATGTGAATCTTATTTACATTATATGCTCTTGTTCCAATTTTATTAGGCTAACTTACTATGTAACGCACACAAGTATAGACTAATTTGCAAAAATTGGAACATTTGATTTCATTTTTTGTTTTCGAAAAGAGTTAGTGAATGTGCCACTTGAAAAAGTGGGCTCATATGTACATCAATCAAACTATCTCAATTCAAGCAACTAGCCTTTATCCACAGGCATCCAAACAGTTTATCACTTAAGTACTTAGCCTCATGGTGAACATGCTTTGACATGGTGACAACCACACTCATGCGATATGCTAAAAGAAATAAAAGCTCACCTAGTACTCTAAGCCAAAAAAGATGACATAGTTAGAAAAATGTGTGATCCTAACTATGCAATGTGACTAATGCAACACATGTGATATGCAATTACTAGGCTCGACTATTAATATGGCGTACGAATCAATTTGATAGCATGCGGTCTAAGTACGTATTCAAAGAAGTATTTAACTAACGATGCGAGTTAGAATGATGCGCCGAGCTCAATGCATGCAAGGCATGAGAGATGCTAAACGAAACATGATGCCCTAAACTCAGGTAAATAAAAGGGAGAAAGACGTAAGGTTAAAAAACATACACATTATTACAATTGTGCCCTCGCGCAAAAGGGGCCGAATAAACTAACTAGCTAAGCTAATTACTACGAATTAACTAAATATTACAACAACAAATTTAACCAACTATTCTAGCTAATTAAAGAATTACAACGCAAAATTAATAAATCTAACTAATTAATTAATTATAACAAATTAACTAGCTACTCTGATTAATTAATTACAACACAAATTAACTAGCTATTCTAACTAATTAATAATTACAACACAAAGTGAATTAATTTACAACACCAAATGAACTATCTAGCTAGTTATTACAAGTCCACAAGTGAACGGGCCTCGATAAGTAAGGTAAATGCTTATGCATGCACGAATTTCCACCCGAAAGGCCCACTGTTCTGTTGCCAGAATGCCTCTGTTGCACAATTAGAGCATCTTTTCACCTCAGCCTTTGCTCTGTTCTGTTCCAAAAAGTTACTTCTCAGTTTGACAAAAGTGGCCAGGCCAGAAGTAGTGGCTGACTAGCCACAAATGGTAGCCTACCGTCCAAAAGAAGTGGCCTACCACCAGAAAAAGTGGCCAGCTAGCCATTGAAGCTTGGTTCCTCCCGCTGCAACAGAGGACAAACAGAGCATCCTCAGGGTATGTTTGTATGCCTTTCCCCTCCTTATCATCAAACAGCTTAAAGGAGTGGTAAGTTCAATTCGCAAGCCATCAATCGATGCAATTTCATTGCATGATGGCCTATGAACCAAAGTGTACAATTTCAATAAATGCACAATAAAAGACTCTCAGACCTCCTCCCTATCATGGATTAATCAAGGGAAGTGGTTGACCTTGGAAACTTGAACCATTTCATCACTAGTAAGTATGAAATGCCTCAAGTTTCCATGTGTTCAATTAACGCCGAAGACATTCTGGTGGTTCTTCGAAGACATTCTTCCCTTGGTTGTTGGCCTAAGTTCCTCCATGAAATTTGGACTACTTTCGAATTAGCCTTGGCTTTTGTCTCTCGTACCAGAATTCTGTAGTTAGAGATGCAACTCAAGGGCTTAAACAAAGTGATCTTTTAGCCAATCAATTTTTACACAAGGCTAAAGGCCTTTCTGATGAACTCACTGCTATGGGTCGTTTGCTATCTCTCCAAAACTTTAACTTATTTGTTTTCAAGGGCCTCTCATCCAATTTCCGTGATCTCGTCACTACGCTTGCCACTCGTCAGTCGCCAATTCTTTTTGCTGAGTTACATAGTCTTATTTTCAACCACGACTTTCTCCAACTTGACAATTTTTCCACAACCACTATTGCCATTTCAGCAAATCCTCTTCCCCAAGCTAATGTTGCCCAACATACCTTTGTTTCCTCTGGGCATGGTCATGGTTGCAATAATCGTGGTTGTGGTGGTCATAGTAAACATTCCAATGGTTTTTCGCTTCTTTGATCATGTTTCTGGTTCTTCTCATTTGGGTGATCCTCTATTTCATAATCATGAGTCTCGCTCCAAATGTCAAATTTGCAATGGTCTAAATCACACTATTGTTCTTTGATATCATCGTTACAGTCGTACCACTCCGCTTTCGGCTCATTACGCCGCACCTTCATCTATTTTTCAGTGGTTTTCGAACGTTGGTGCCAACCACCATGCCACTTCGGATCCAGCATCTCTCACCCATCATAATCCCCACCATGGTCTTGGTCACCTTCGTGTAGGTGTGGAAAAAGGTTTTCTTATCTCTCATATTGTCAACACTACTCTTATTACTCATTCTTCTTCTTTTCACTTGTTTAACATTCTTTATGTTCCCTCCCTCACTAAATCATTACTCTCTATTCACCAATTTAGTAAGGACAATGGTGTTTTCTTTGAATTTCACCCTTTTTATTTTTATTTTTATTTTTATCAAGGATCAGGTAACCAAGAAGGTACTATTTCGCGGAACAAATGACTCCAGCCTATACAAACTGTCATTTTCTGGTTCATTTCCATCTGCCAATCTTTTTGAGGGTGTGGACTTTGTCTATTGCCATCGTCATCTTGGTCATCCTCACTATTGAGTTCTTCGTCAAATTATCTCCTTCAATAAATTACCTTGTTCATCGAATAATATGCAGACTCTCTATCATGGATGTCAATTAGGAAAGTCTACTCGGTTGTCTTTGTCTCTTACTTAGTTTATGGTTTTAGCTCCTTTAGATTTAGTGTTTAGTGATGTATGGGGGCCTTCGCCCGTGTCCTCCATTGATGGTCATCATTATTTTTGTAATTTCAATGTTCTTATGGTATTTTCCTTTTACTTTAAAATCGGATGTTTCTCAATTGTTTCTTCAATTTAAAGTAATGGTTGAGAACCAATTTTCTACCACTATCAAACAAATTTAGACTGATTAGGGTGGAGAATATTGCAAACTATCTTCCTTTTTTCGCCAATATGGTATTATTCCCCGCCTCCTTTGTCCACACACTCATGAGAAAAATAGCAAAATTGAATAGCGCCATCGCTATATTGTTGATATCTTTAATGGCTCATGCTTCCGTTCCTTATAAATATTGGAATTTTGCTTTCGAAATAGCCATTTTTCTCATCAGTCGGATGCCCTCACATGTGTCTAAGGAAACAACTTTATCATCGCCGTCCGGACTATAAATTCCTTTGTGTTTTTGGTTGTATGTGCTAGCCATTCTTAAGGCCCTATAATCGTCGTAAGATGGAGTTTTTCTTCACTCCTTATAGCTTTCTCGGCTACAGTCCATCCCATCATGGATATAGTTGTCTAAACCATCACACTGGCACTACTACAAAAATGCTTAAAGATCACACTTAAAAGAAATTAAAAGATGACACTTTTAATGAAAGTGTGATTAAAAAAATCAAATTAATATTTTAATTACACTTAATTTAATTGTGTGATAGTATTTATTTTTTGTGTCACTTTTCAATTAAATGTGATTATATCTCCTTGTTTTAATAACATCTTCTAATTAACGTGTGATTATATATATATTTTTAAAATTTTATTTTTATATCTAATATTTCCACATCCTTATTCTAAAGAAATATGAAAGGCATCCTTATTTTGAATTTGACGAAACCGATCGACTCTCTCACTCTCTCTCTCTCTTCTCTAAACCCTAATCTCTCACAACCGATCGAATCAACAATGATTCATCTCAGTGATTTTGATTCATCTCAGAGAGGGGTGACAGATTCATTTCAAAGCAATTTCGATTTCGAAGTTCTCTCTCAATTTCAAAGTTCTGTCTCTCTCGATTTCGAAGCTCCACGGCCACCACCGTCTGCACCGGCGAGAGCGAGCACCATCGTCTACTAAGGTGTGCACCACCGTCTACAATCTCAGTTTGATATTCTCTTCCTTCCCATCGATTCTTCTCCTAGGGTTTACAATCTTGAATCTTTTCCTAGGGTTTTCAATTAGCCATCTCTAATAAACTGCTCAACATAGGTACAATGTTGAATTGGTTGTACAGATAAGGATCGAAAATTAGGGACAGAATGCCTTGGAGAGAAGGCAGTTGAAGAGGTTTTGTTCTATATATCTTCTCTCTTCTATGGAATTGCCATTTTGTATATATTTTTAATATAAATAAATGCTAGTCTCAATTTAGATTTGTGTGATGGCGGCCTGAGTGATAGAGGCCTGATAGATTAGAAGGTGTGAGTGCACACACTTCTAATATCAACTCTGATTTCATTTTCTATATCTATATATATACATGTATGTATCTCAACTCTGCTTTCCCTACTGCTTTGGTTTAATTTTGGAGGAATGATTGAAATTGATTTTGGTGAGAATAAGCTGGTTGATTTGTGTGTTAATGCTATGATTGGGTTAACAAATTGTTGTTGCTATCTTGCCATATTTTTAGTGCATTTGGCTTAGACAAAATAGAGGATTTGAAGTTGAAACCGAATTCTATTTTGTCATTCTTCACTTATTTTACCAGTAAAATTCAAGTTGATGAACCTATAAGAGCTTTGAATTCTATTTGTAATGAAATCTATTTCCATGATCTTTTTAATTTTCTCCTGTTAAGGGTTTGCTTAGTTGTCTCCACATGTTATTGCTACATTCACAGAGTTCCAGTAGGTTGTGAGTAGCATAGTCCAATTGCTAGTCACTTAATTTGAAAGGAGCATAGTGTAATCCTTTTTGTCATACATCAATTTTTGAACTGCAGCCCATGGAATAGATTTTGGCAGGCATACTTTTCGTAGATTGGTATATTTTATAAGAAATTGTTTTCTTTTTATTTTTCCTTGCCATTTCAGACTTTATCTGACGTCTTATAAGCTAATACTAGCTCAAAACAAATTTTCTTTAATAAAGATAGATTTCTTAGACTAGCTCCTTGCCATTTTAGACTTTACGTGATTGGCATAAGCGTAGTCTAGAATTTTTTCCCGTGAAATGCAGTATGCAATCTAAAATTTCATTAAGAAGTAAGGTGTCTAAAAGTGATCTATTCACAGTTTTGTTCTCTCTCTCTCTATATATATATATATCTTAGTGATTATTTTCGTCTCCACCAACTGATTTACTTATCTTAACTTTTGGTCCTTAGGGCTTCTAGAACTCTAAAGGTTAAAGTAGGTGTAGTCGGAGCTGGTATAGCAAGTATATTTGAGGAAGTACCACAATCATCAAAGTGCCTTGATGTTACTTTTGCACCATCAAAAGGTATATCTATATGTCCTTTTCTCCTTTATATTACGCAACAAGCACGTATATATAAGCACACATCATGTGATTGAACATGGCGTTTTGCTTTTCACCCCTTGTTCACTTGGAATCTCACAACTACTTGGTAAAATTTAATTTAATTTTTTGAATTTTTCTTCAGCAACCGGTAAGGTTTTAGCTTCAGAGCTCCTAAAGCATGGGAACAAAAAATGCACTATCTTATATCCTACTTCAGCAAAAACTAGCACTGAGATTAGTATGTACAATGTTTTTGATTTTATGATGGCCCTTTCTTGCCAACTGAGAATTGGTCTGCATATGAATATGTGGATCCTATCCCGTAATGCACAAACAAAATATAATTCAGGTTCTATATTGGATGGGAAGACAACAAACAAAATCTGCACCATATTAGTGGTTCCGAACACAATACTAAAACTTAAACACAATAATGATGTCCATAGAGGCCTTAATAAGGCATAGCATCATTGTTACTGAATTTCATGTATTCTATATATTTTTCTGAACATATATTTATTCTATATATTCATTCTGTCAAGCAGTTGGCTGAAAGATTAATATTGTGGGTGTATCATATGGCTTGTTATTTGTTTATTTATTTTTAAATTTAGATACTTTACTGTTCACTCGCTTTTTACTGCTTTGCCAACAATTTAAAAGTTCATTTTGTCTTTCAGTGCAAATTCTCCAGGAAATTGATTCATATTGTGGTTTTTTCTTTCTTTTTTTTTTCTTTTTTTCCCCCCCTTTTTTTGTAATATGGAGATTTTTTTTGGGCACAAAATGAAGCAATTTATCTACTCCATACAGTTCTCACAGATCACTGTATGTTTTTCTGAACACAATGAACATTTTATCTACTACATAGAATTCTTAATGTGTAGTTTGTTGTAACTACCCAGCTTAATTCTAAACATATGCTTTTTTGCCTTAGATGTTTATCGCTAGTGTTAAAGCAATTTATATAGATCACTTTTCTTGCATTCTATGGTAGCTCCTGTCCTGTCTCATGTTTGAGAAGAACATACATTTGAGACAGTTTGAAAGTCTTATGATTTTTCATGTAACCTTCTTAGCATTTAGTATCACTGCAATTCAGGAGTTTATGTTCTACGAGAACTAGATGAAAAAAGTATGGGTTGATCATAAAGCTAAATATGGGTTGATTTTTCGTGTAATCTTTGTTTCCTAGAAGAAGGCCTGTCTAATCGTGGATTCGAAGTCACAAAGCTAATACATACATGACTGCAAATATTCTAAGTTTGATCACATTAGGTTAGGTCTTCTCCTTTTTGGGTTTTACCACCAACCCTGTGAAGGCTCTCTTCTGCTACTATTCTATAAATCCTTGCTTCAACTTTTGTTAAATGGCACTCTTTTGGTCTCATTTGTTAAATTAAATCATTGACATTGTTTGAATTGAAAATCATTGATTGTTCATCTCCTTTTAGGTTCACAATGTTCTTCATTTTTATGCAAGCGGCTGGTTATACATATGTTACAAAATGCGGATGCTTTTCTTGTTTTAGGTTGTGGTGTTGGCGATTTTTTCCTATTCTATATTTTAGTGTGACGACTATATCTTTCTAAATTACCTTTCTATATTTATATATATAATTTGGCTTATATCAAGTTTTTCTTTTTTGCAGATAATCAAGCTGAGAAATCATTTAATTTATACATTACTGCGAAGGTAATATTGCCTTGTTGATCAATCTGACCTTTTTATGTTCTTTGGCATAGTCTTGTTAATTAGTTAGTTTCTCTATTGGAGATTCATGCAAGTCTTGTTGGAAAAATTTCTTTTCGGTTTCTGAGATTGGATGTTCACATAACACTTTGAGTAGACGCAAAATTGACCAAACCTATATATTTTATACCATCAAGTGACCTTAGACAACTCTTTCTTGTTGTCCTCCTTTAGAACAACTAAGTTCTAGTTTTTTCTTATTATTTTTTAAAGGAGGCCAATTGAACAAGGGGTCAACTCTAATACTCATGCAGCAGTGCTATTAGAAACTTTTGGGGTAAAAACTTTATATGAAAAATAAGTTCATTGAGTATATGTTTTTTTCCCTTTGAAGGAACATTGTTTTTCTCCTTTGGTATATATATATATTTTTTCCTTTTATTTAGCTTTTCCCTTTGCTTTGCAAGACTAAGAAAGTATACGTTTATGTCTATATGTTCTTTATCTAAATGTTCATGTCTCTTCCCCCCCCCCCCAAGTTATTAATTTTTAAGTAAATTATTATATTGCCATGGACATCATTGATACTTTGTTGCTTGGTTTCTAGCAGTTTCTGAATTAATTTGTGTTTTCATTAATTTTGGAGTATCGGATACTTAATTTTGAAGTATCGGATATTCCAAGTCATGTTTACTTGTTTTATGAAATTAGAATTGTAACAGTTTTTGCATAGTAATATAATATAATATAATTGCAAGTATAAATATAAGAATATTTTTCTAATACTTTGTGAAGTTCTTCGATAAGAAAAGTATAGTGATCTAAATAATAGAATTTATCAAATTGATGTATCCTAATTATTTCATGCATGTCCCTTATAACTACATAGAAAGTACGAATCAACAAGAGAATATAACAATGGTAAAATTAAATATCAATAAATAAATAAGCAAGTAAACTTGAATACAATATTTTTCACTAGTGTCAAAGGAAAAAGCGTAGGGACAAGTTGTGAATTGTTCTCTTATTGTAATATAAATATATTAAACTTGACATTGAAATGAAATATTTGTAAGACATATTAAAAATTTTAAAAGTAAACAAGCTACTAACTTAAATTAATACAAAATTCTTAAAGGTTAGTATTTTGCATTATAAAATTACATTGTGATTTCTCAACGTTCTTTAGCTTATGTGTAACTCACTATTAATAATTATAAAAAATATATTTTTCACAAACGTATCATAGCCGTACCGGTATCCTATTTTTTTAGGTTTAGTCGTATCGTCGTATCCGTATCGTGTTGTATTCGTATCTCGTATCCGTATTTATGCTTCCTAGAATAATGGTATTCATGTCTATGTTTTGGTATACGTTGATAACATTTTAATCACTGGTAGTCAGCCTACTTATGTCTCTACCATAATTTCTTAATTAAGTGCTGAATTTTCCCTTAAGGATCTTGGTAACCTATACAATTTCCTGGGTATTGAGGTTACACCAGTAGCATCGAGCCTTCATTTCTCTCAATGTCAATACATTATAGACCTTCTTTAGAAAGCTGGTATGAGTTCATCTGAACCAGTTTTTACGTCCATGTCCTCTACAATTAAACTTTGTAAAATGGGGGTCAAGCTTATGATGATCCTTCTCGATATAGATTGGTTGTAGGCACCTTACAATATCCTATTTTAACCTGCCCAGACCAATATTTTGAAAACCCAATTATTGAGTGAACCGGAGAAAGGATCGAGTAGATGGGTCACCGATTCAACTATCAGGTTGGAGCAGTCGAATCGTGATATCATAATTATATTATAAATATATTTAAAAATATAAGTATAAAAATGAAAAAAAAAAATTAAATTCAACAAAATAATAGAATTTTCAAAATATTTGCAATATGAGTATACATATATTTATTTTTGCAAGATGAGTGTTAGAATATATAGTCCAAAAATTAATTCACAAACCATTAACTAACAATTATGAAATCAAAAATTTGTTATAAAAATTATATATTAATTTTTAAAAATATTTAGTAGTTATTACTATTCCATCATTGACTTTTCTTTGCCTCAATGCTTTTTGCTTTGTTTAGACATGATAATGACTATAAAAATAAGCATTAAGCTTAAGAAACAAAGAATAAAAAAAGGGAAGCAAGAGACAGAAATATAACAACAAACAAAGCCGGTCGTTTCTTAAAACTCAGTCCGGGTCACCGAGTTTGACGGTTGAACCGACGGTTCTGACAGTTCTTTCATTTTACACTGATTTTGAGTTATGTCCGAGTTCAGAGGGTTTTCCGGACTTGAACAAGGTCCGGTCACCGGTTCAACCAGTCTGACCAGCCGGTCCGGTCCGAGTTTCTAAACATTGGTCTAGACATGGCATTTGCTGTTAACAAGGCCTGCCAATTTGTGCATTCCCCGTGTGAGGATCATTGGACTGTTGTCAAGCGCATTTTGCTCTATCTGCAAGATACTATTAATTATGGTCTCTTGCTTTCTCAGAAGTCCAATTTACAATTGCAAGCCTTGTTCAATGCCGATTGGGTTGTGTCACGACCCAAACTTGCCCCTAAAAGTTTAAGTCATGACCGACCTAAACTCAAGCCTCAAAACAAAAATTTCATAATGTTCAAATCATATTGGGGCCTAAAGCGGAAGCAAAATTAATGATAATGTCCATTGAGCTTGTGAATACATGATAATAGGAATAATTAAAACAATGTAAACATACTAATATATATATATCTTACACACACATACATAAAACTCAATAAAATACAAAATTCTAACAATACAAGGTTAAAGCCTCGACACAGAGGCGTATCTTGGGTGACTTGGCATAGCAGGTTCACAAAAGAACTTCTGAGGCTGACCTAAGGTTGGTCTTTGGATTGATCACCTACATACATATAAAATACAGAGTGAGCGAAGCTCAATGAGTAATAATAAAGTGAAGAGAATCAAGTGAATAATCCAGATTTAAAAGAAGCATAACACAATACTCTTCCACAATTACATCATTCACAACATTATTCATAATCATTTTTACAAAATGGCCTTAGGCCTACCATATAACAAAACGGCCCGGGCCCACATATATCAAAATAGCCTCAGGCCCAATCATATATCAAAACAGCCTTGGGCCCTGTCATATGAAATCATATCACTGTATCTTATCATGGAGTAGATGGAACATCGACATGTCTCCATCTCTCCTTAGGCCCAATCATGTATGTCTGGACCCAAGGGGTGGCTCGTACGGATTTTAGAGGTGACTCCCACTGTAGCACTTAGTTCCATACCGCACTTTGTTCCATAGCAGAAATTAATAGGTCCTAAAGACCGAACAACTCATATCATGCTATTGCATAAGCGGAACGGATAAACGGAACGGCCTTGGGCCCACCATATTATATTACAAACAATTCACATTTCTTGTTCATAACTCATTTCACATTTCTTGGAAACTTGTGCATTTTGATAAAATGCAATATTTAGAGAATCATGTCATACATGAATCAAAATAGATAATGAAAAACATATCTTTACTATACTATTACTCACAGTGATGGGCTTCTGATAGCAATTGAATGATGTCCTCGTCTTAACCTACAACCACAATTACATAACACACCATATGAATATAACTGATCCCTTTCTTTTCTCTTTAATCAATTAGTTATGTTGGTTCTAAACTCATTAGTCCTCAATAGGTCATAATCCATGTCTAGGAAAATAGAAGGAAACGAAAGGAAACTGGGTTAGAGGAAGAAATAGCATGAAACCGATAGATAGAAAGTGAACAACCTTCACTAATTTGAGCATATCTATTTGTGTACTTAGAATTTAGATGTGAGACTACCATCATTGAAAACTAGACTTTCGGGGGTTGAATTTAGCCTCAAGAATCACTTAAAACGGAGTCTGGATGAGAGAGTTGCTTATTTGAAGTTGAGCTGAAATAGGGGAGTGCTGCACGAGCAGGACCAAATCCGCACAGCCGGGAAATCCAGGGCACGTGCGGGGGCACGTGCTTTTATTTCAAAATGTAACTTTGTGGGGAACACTATTGGCCGCACGTGCGGGAAATCCCAAGGCATGTGCGAGACTAGGTAAAAATCAGTCCGAAAATGGCTTCTTGACTTGGAACCCCTCATTTTCAAAATTAAACTTCAATTTCATGCAAATCAAAACCCAAAACTCTTTAACACATGTTAAATTTCACATCCTTAGCTTCTATCAAAAATCATAACTCCAAAACAATACTCAATTTCCCATTTACAAGAACAATGTTGAGAATCAAACACAAAATCATAAAGTATACATGATTGGGAGTTCCAAGCTCACTTACATGGTGAAATCCTCTTTAGCCTCTTTAAGAACCATAAAACTCCTACAAGAAATCAAGTTGCGAACATAAATTCATGCTATGTACAAAGATTCAACATCTTCTTGCTTGATGAAATAAAACACATACATATAATCATATATAACCCATGAAACTCACTCTTTAGCTTATGATCTTCAAGTATTGAGAGGGGAAATCTTACCTTAAGCCTTTAACACCACTTGTTCTTGCATAATCATGGTGAATTCAAGCTAAATCTTGGATTTCCTCTTTCACTCCTACACTTTCTCCCTTCTTCTCTTTGAGTTCTCTCTCTCTCTCTCTCTCTCTCTCTCTCTCTCTCTCTCGTGTCTCTCCCTCTCCCTAAGATATTTTTGGGCTCAAAACTGATGAGTTCAACTCATATATCATATATATATATATATAAATGCTTACCACAATTAGGGAGAGCCAAACATACCCTTACGAATAAAATGAAATCAATTTTCAATTAAACTTCCTAAATGGCTCTAAAAATCATGTTGATCACAAATATGTGGTCGATTTCAATTTATCGCACCTCTAAGTCTTTCAATTTTCAGTCCAAAGGTCATAATTTCAAGTGGCATTACATGCATAGTTTAGACAATGCAATTTAGCCTTTGAAATAATAGCTAAAAGGTGGCCATGAAACAGGCATCGACTAGATTAATAAATTGGAGATTCGTGCAGCCAAACCATTCTAGGACTAAAATTACTCAGAACATGTCTATTTATGATTATTTTCTTGATTGGATGTCATGAGATTGGAATTCCAAATGAATGAACGACCACTGAGTTAAAACTGTCCCATCATCATGCGTTTCACAACTACTTGCTTTTTGAATTAATTATTTTTATTTTCTTTTTACATGTATGACTATGATGCACATGCAATTAAAAGTGTAACAATGTTACATTCACTGAATTTTGGATTGTCTAAATCACTTGAATTTGTGTATTTCGGTCGTTCGGTCGGTTATTCGGGAATAAGGGTGGCAGTTGTGGTTGACAAGAATTGCACCAGTCATTCGGACGGTTGACCGACATACACAAATTTAGACAATTTAGTCAAACTCAAATTTGGTGGATGAATATTTTTGTTAAGAGTGTTCACTTTAACACTTTCTTTTATTTTTATATTCCCATATATGTAGTGCATTTTGATTTTTCATTTATTACCTTTAATTTATTTATTTATTTTTGAGAACATAGTTTTTTAGTGATTTTTAAGTTTTTTAGTTAAAATATGAATTGAAAAAAATTAAGGAACTCGGGTGATAAATCCATATTTCAATTATCTTCTTCCAAAGGTCCAATCTCCAAAATATTGTGTCCATAAAGACAAACTTATGCAAAATGATCAAACTACCCACATATACACCTATTTGACTTCAAACCCTAGCTAACCAAACACCTAGCCCCATCGTCTCTCTCTCTCTCTCTCTCTCTCTTTCCTCTTCATCTTCGATCTAAACCCTAGCCGACGATTCTCTATCGTTGTCTCTAGATCTGATCTAGAACCACCGATCCAAGTCAAAATAAGAATGGCATTAGCGAAACATAGAAAGTGCCATTAACACCAAATCGTTCCTACAAACTATTACTTGAACAATTGTTTATATAGATATAGATATATACCTCTTAGATTTACACATATATTCACTTAACCACCTCTCTTAGATTTACACACTTTTCTCTCTCTATACATAAATTCATACATATAATTTATTGCAGATTCGCAAATCCATTAAGATATCTTGGCCTTCAAGACCATCAGATAGAGAGAGAAACAAATGAGGAGAGAGAGATACCAACAGATAGAGAGAGAAACAAATGAAAAGTAAGAGAAAGATACCAACAGATATGAAGATGGCAAAGTCATCATGCCTAAGCTTTTGGGATGCCATCTCAGCATGTATTTGGTCTTATTTTGTCATAATACAACTCTGATTTTTATTGGCAAAGTCATCTCATGCTTGGTTTTGGTAGGTGTAGTGTAATCCTCCTCATTGGCTATGTATGCGTCATGTTTTGTGCCTTCCATTCTAGCATGAGTTAGCCCTGTTCAAGCATATTTCTAGCATTGTTTTGGCCTGCCTTGGGACTATGGTGTAAGTCCCTTGGCTAGCTTTAAGCTATGAGCCCACTAGCATGCTTTAGTTGTCATATGTGCATGATTTAGCATCCTTTGGAATGTAATTTCAGAGCTTATATCTTTGCCATATTCTCATAGTTATCACTCTTTAATTGTATTTGAGAGTTAAGCTTTGTGCCTTGCTTGCGAGCCATCATTTGAGCATGCTTTTTCTTGCTTATCATGCTACCGTTTCAGTCCATTTTGCATGTTGTTGCATGCTTGTTAGATTGCATGTTGTCGCATGCTTGTCGCATTGCATGATCATTGCATGTTGTTACATGCTTATTGCATTGCTTGGCACCTTGCATGTTTTTGCATGCTAGTCGCATTGCATGACATTGTTGCATACTTGTTACATGCCGTGTTGTTTGCATGCTTGTTATTTGCATTGTGTTTGGCATACCTTGCATTGCATTGTGTTTGGTTTAGGTGTCAAGCTAAACACGAGGAACGAGGGACGTTTCATACTTGAAGTGATGAAACGTGCCTCAATCCTCGGTCGCCAACACTCTTGATCAAACATGATAGAGTTTAAGGCATTTGTATGTTTTTGTGCATTCATGTGATATTGATTTGTGCAACTCGGTCTCTTTGGCCATTGTGCATCGAAATGCGTGATTGATGGCTTGAGAGACGAGCACTACACTCCTTTGAGCTTCAAACATGATAAGGAGTGTGGTTGCACACACATTTTCTTGCAAATATATTGCCATGCCTCTGTTTGTGCTCTGTTGTAGCAAAAAGGAGAGTTTGCAGGAAGAGATGGCCGATCGGCTATCTAGTGTGCCGATCAGCTACAAATATTTGGCCGATAGCCTCAAAATTGGTCGATGACTATTATCCACTGGCCGATGACCTCTCAGAATGTCCATGAGGTAGGTCAGAAGCATCACAGAAGTTGGCACAGTTTTTAGAGGTGCAGAACAGTGCAAACAGAGGCAATATGAGGCATGGCAACGGATTTCTGAGCGAAGCAGACCGAGCATGCATATGCCCCTCTTCTCGAGGCCGCTTTAACTGTTTTGTAACTTAATTAATTTGTTCAATTAGTTAAGAGTTTTGTAATAATTAATTAGCTAGGGTAGTTAATTAATTAGTTGGTTTGTATTATTTATTCGGACCCTCCGTCAAGAGGGCGAATTTTGTAATAAGTGTGCGTGAGTGTGTAAATGTCTTCCAACCCCACGTCTTTCTCCCTTTTACTTAACCGCTTACGATGGTTAGTTTTAGGGCATATTTCAATTAGCATCCTTATGCTAGCATGTTTGCATTCATTCATCAGTCTTGCATGCACCGGGCTCGGCACATCATACTAACTGCATTGTGCTTCAATACCGATTTGAATACATGATTATCAAGTTTCATCTCATATGCCATTTTAGAATAGCCGAGCCTATTTTTAGTTGCATTTTGCATGTGTTGCATTAGCTATCTTAACATAAAGTAGGATCATGCATTGATTACTAACTAGATTTTGTTTTGGCTCGGAGTACTAGGTAAGCTTTTACGCTTTAGCATACTGCATGAGTGTGAGTGTTGCCATGATAGCATGCTTGCCATGAGGCTAATTGCTTAAATGATATAACTGCCTGAATGCCTGTGGGTGAAGGTTGGATTACTTGAATTGGAACAATTCATCGAAATGCGAGTTTTTAAGCCCACTTGAGAGTGGCAAAATCATGTTTTTCTAAGCCCACCTGAGGGTGGCAAAACCACGTCTTAGCCTACTTGCAAGTAGCACCTTCAAACCATTTTCAAACAAACAAACATGAGATGTTTTGTTCCAACGTAGGCGATCTAGTCTATACTTGTGTGTTGTGCGCATCACATAGTAATTCTAGCTAATACACCGGAATAAGAACACATGTGTCTTCAAAAACAAAATATCATGTTAGTAAAGGCCGATCCTTTGATCGGGCGAGCGGGGGTGCTCATTGCATGACCTTCCCCTCTCGTACCCAAGTTCTCGAGCCCAGTCAACTTTGGTGATGACGGACACATGGCCTTAGGCACGAGTCAGGGTTTGCTAACTTTCCCAAAATAAAATATTTAGGTGGCGACTCTGTATCTGGCAAAGCGGTCCATGTTTGGCACTTCTTTATAAAATCAGTTTTCCAAAACAATTTGCCGGATTTGGACTCTTTGGTGATTTATCAATCTTGCATTGCACTTTGTGGGATTAGATTTAGAACCATGACATTAAGTCCAAACTGTAGTAAGGTAATGAACAAAACAGATTTTCGCGCCTTAGCCGCGCGGAGCCCGTGAGGTTCGGGCGGTCTACAGTTTGCAGATCACTACAGAGGGACGGCACCAGTGACTCGAGAGGACATCGAGCAGTATGCTCGAGGTTTCTTGATGTTCCTCTTTGGCAGTACCTTATTTGCTGACGAGGCGAACGCAGTCGGGCTATATCTTCTGAGTGCTTTGGTGGACTTATCCCAGGTCCGGCATTACGACTGGGGCAGCGCTGGCCTCGCTACCTTGTACTGCTATATGAGCTCGACCTCTCGCAGGAGCGGGAATAGAGTTGGCGGCTATTGGAGAGCCTGTGAGGTATGCTTTACTTTTCTATTTTACATTCTCTGCCGTGCTTTCTGCTTTGCACTTTCTATACACTGTATTACATACCTTGCTTTCTGCATTTTCTCTGTATTCTGTATTCTCTGCATTCTGTATTTTCTGGACATTGCACACATACTCTGCTTTCCACATTATCTGTGTTTATCTATTGTATACTTATTGTCGCCCTCTTACTTTTTACACAGCTATGGGTGTACGCCTATTTCCCGACGCTTACTCCAGAGCCGGAGGTTAAGATGCCTCTTAGGGTGCCATACTCTCACCGGTATGACAGGAGATGTCAGCCGACGACCCGAGAGAGCATTTCATTTTTTCACCAGCATTTCAATACAGTGAGGGCAGCAGAGGTAACTCAAAACTCACAATTCTTTTTGCTTTCAACTCCAATTCGTATTGCATATCTAATGACAACTAATCAATCTATGCATTTGTTGTCTGCAGATCACATGGCAACCCTGGGCAGCGATACCAGAGGGTGTTAGATATTAGTTTGCCGGTGCTTGGGGCGCTTCCCACTACCGGCTTGTGCTTGAGGGACCAGTAGGCCGAGCCTGGTTCCTAGGTGAGCGCTTCCTGCACCAGACACTAGGTGTGCCATTATAACCTGTTCCCATACCACCTCTGCCATCTATGCGAGCCACAAAGAGTCTCTCCTCTCCTCAGATCATGGACTTCATGCGGGGTGGAGATGCAGTCTTTTTCCTTGAGGAGGGGGACTATATGACTTACATCCAGACGCACCTCATGCCTCCTTTGATAGGTATTCATGCTCATACAGGGAGGGCAGCTGATATCCCTTCGACGAGCAGGGCCCGAGCAGCAGATGCCCCTTCGACGAGCAGGGCTCGAGCAGTGAGGGGCAGGGCTAGAGGGATGCCTCCCGCTAGGCAGAGTTTTGGATGGCCAGATCTTCCGAGTGAACTTATCAAATCCCGATTGAGCCTCCGTTGCCTGGTCACTGATATGTCAAGATACCTGATTCATCACCGGTATGTATTACAGCTTTCATTTTTTCCATTCTCGCTCAGATACTCAAACATTCATTCATTCCAGACACTGATCATTTCAACTTCCATTTGCAGCCCTCCATAGAGTACGTCAAGGGGTTACTCGAGATGTTAGCCTCATTCGAGGGCATGATCTTGAGGAGGGAGTCGATACTCAGCTCCCACGTTATTCAGGTAATTTTTCAGTTTTCTTGCATTTCAATTATCATATTTCTGCTGATATACTAAAACTGACATCTCAACTGAACATTTCCCCACACTGCATTGATACACTACATGTATAGATTACATCTGACACATTGCATTCAAACACCATATCTGACTTCTGTATGTACTCATTTTGCACACGATACTTGCATATGATACACATATTATGGCTGATATATTCAAACTGCCTTTTCAGGTCACACCCCTGCTGACAAGATCGGCGGCGACAGAAGCAGGACCATCAGTGCCCCTTCCAGTAGCGGGGAGAGAGAGACAGGCTCTGGCACGCACCCGAGGGAGACGTCAAGAGCCTATCGTGCGCGATGATGATAAGACCAGCGAGACCGAGGAGACCGGCGATCAGCGTAACGAGTCATTCGAGAGTGGAGACGATGATGCCGACTCAGATTCTGCTAGTGGAGATGAGGCTGAGCCAGGTTCAGATACAGAGGATGACAACTTCGGTTCCGGTTCTGTATCGAATTCAGACAGTGGCGTGGATGGGGATAGCTCTACAGGGTTTGCTTTGCCGAGGAAGAGGACGAAGAGAACCTATAGCGCTTGAGCTAGTCGGTGCTAATTCATGTGTTTTTGCTTTGTTTTTCTTTTACTAGTAGTGTTAGCACATTGTACAGCTTTAGACAGTTTTATTTTGTTAAAAACTTGTACTCTTTGAAAAAAAAAAAAAAAACCATGATTGGAATGAAAACATCTTTTTGATGAAAACGTGTTGCATTTTATATTCTGAGCATCGCATTGCACCATTTTACACAAAAACGGGATTGATGGAAATTGAACATTGTATGTTGGATTGGCAACTTCTTAATCAGGTAAAGAACTGAGCAACACATAACAAACAAAGTAAAACAACTCGATGAATCAATGCAACAACTCGATAAGCAAAATAATATAAATACAGCTCAATAAGCAATACAACAACTCGATAAACAAAGTGAAACAACTCGATAAACAAATTGAAACAACTTGAGAGCAACTCAACAAAACTACTAAAACAAAAACAGCAGAACGCATCAAGAGTAGAACAAAAACACAAGTTCTCAGCATTCTCAACACACAGGAAGACCAAAGGCATTCTGCAGGACAAAAACAGGGACTGTCGGCCACTTAGTGGTGACTATCGACCACCAAAAGTGGCCGGTCGGCTACTAAAGGTGGCTGGTCGGCCACCTTAACTGCCCAGTCGGCCATTGATGCAAGGAGTCTTCAGATTGCTGCCACCTGTCTTCCACTCAATGCCTTTTCTTCTAGAAAAGTTGGGACTTTGTAGTTTCTTCAATCTAGCTCTGTTTTTGCCACAAGTGGAGCCATTCTTCACCGAAAAACTCTCATCTTGGATTGCAACTTTGGATGGCTCGGAAAAAATGAATTTCCGGGGTTTCGGGATAAATGCACTATTCCCGCTAAGTCGTACCCCGCTGTGTTTCCTATTCCTTCATGCCGCGGCTAGATGTTGGAACCCGATTACACATGTGTTTAAGTTCAGGGGGCAAGAGATATGCCCCATAATAGAAGAATTCCAAGTTTTGATGGAATCTCGGCGTGACGAGGAAATCCTACCCCAATCGCGTTTCAGCCACATTCAAGCTTTAGGAAGGATGTGTGGGCTCACCTTACATGATGCCCGATCTTCAGTTCACAACGGAGAACTAGAAATTCCTAGTTTGATTCATCAATTTTCTAACGCCGGCAACTGCGGCGACCATCTTTGGCAAAGTTTTCGGTAGCATGCCCTCTGCTTGTGTATGTTGGCTCATTCTGTGCTTGCCCCTGGCTTCGGAGGGTCTAGCATTCGCTTGATCGAAGTGGCCTAAGGCTTGAAAGAGGGCAAGAGTTGCATTGGCTTGACACTAGCCGAGACTTTGGTGGGCTTGGATGCTTTCTATCGCCGGGAGACGACCAAGTTCATAAGAAGTCCACTACTCTTGTAGGTAATGTTTCCCACCCTATCTCACATGTGTTTCTCACACCACTCGGCCTTCAAGCTCTGTTTTTCTCTCAAAACCCTTTTCTCACTTTTCCTGTCCACATACACCTCTTTATTCTTTAATCTCTCTTATTTTTCATCCCTCCCCAGATATGGCTCATTGACAAGCTGAAAGTAATGGACTCTTGCCTGGCATATTCAACACGAGGCTATTTCTTTGCCAATAGCTAATTGGTTTCCCGAACAAGGGGTGGTGGTGCCACTGGATGTGTAACAGGTCTGCTGTTGACATTGCTTGGCGTTGCCCTTGGTTTGACCTGCCTGAGATGGGCAACAACATGTCCCAGCAACCTGGCATTCAGTTGATTGGCTTGGCACACTATGTCTTCTACTTTCCGTTCCAGTTCAGGCGTCAGTTCAGACATGACCAAACTTGCCCAGAAGAGGGGATATAGTACCCAGCTCCGTTTCCAATCTGAGGTTGACAACTAGCTCGATATCCTACTACATGGAGGACAAGAGAACTTCTGGCTCCTGCTTCCGATTTCAGTTGCGCCCTTTCTAGTGAATGCATAGCTTGGCCTGAGGATGAGGCGCAAACCGGGCCTACTTTAATATCTGAAGCTTCCACAAGCTCTGGGAGGGGACGCAGGAACACCTGACTCATCGATGCCCCAAGTTTGTTGCTTTAATCTGTACCTTCGAGTTTTTCCTTTTGAATGTAAGAAAAAGCAACTTCGATTTGCATCAAGAGGAACAGAACTCTATATTGAAATCAATGAAATTGAAGGTTGTGGGCATTGAAAATTTTCCTTTTGGTCCAAAAATGGTCTAAGTTGTAAAAAGATTAATTTGAACAAAACCAACTTTTATAAAACTTTTCAAAACCATTTTCGATAAGGATCACAAACGGACACACCCGAAATCTATCCTCGAGATGTACAACCCCGCATCCAGAAATGAAAAGTTGCCCCTTGTCTAAATAAAACTGCACTGTACTATAAGCAGTTCTCATAATGAAGATCACAGCTGAACTCTTGGATGCAGAAAAGACAAAGATGACCAGAACAATCTCATGGACATAGTTGATTTGGAAGTGTTTATGGCTGGACTTCAGAATGAAGTTGCCTACGTATCCCAAAGAAGGGAATCAAGCCTTACGTAGTTCGGTTTGGGTTCACTCGGGTATTAACACTCTCCTTTTGTGCTCTAACTTTTGCCAAGGCCACCCATTTATGGGTTTTCAACCTTGCGAGCTTAGTTATTCTTTTTTCTAATTTTTTGTGCTTTAACTTTTGCCTAGGTCACCCTTTCAAGTTTTCGGCCTGGCGACCCACTCAAGTGTAGTATTTCTTCAACTTGTCCATGTTGAATTGGTTGGTAGAATTCGAGGCCATCTAGGTCCATAAGAATGACAACTCCACCCGACCAAATAGATTTGATGATGTAAGGACCAGTCCAATTGGGTCTGAACTTGCCCTTAGGGTCATGGATGGGAGCCAGGTTGTCTTTGAGCACCAGATCCCCTTCTTTCAGATTCCTAGACTTAACTTTCTTGTTGAACGCCCTGGCAATTCTGCGTTGGTAACCTTGGATGTGGTACAGTGCTTTTAGCCTCCTTTCGTCGAACAACATTAGTTCCTCGAACCTGCTCTGCTTCCAATTTGCTTCTGCTATCTGGCACACAGCCATAACTCGCAGTGACGGAACTTCAACTTCAATCAGCAGAATAGCCTCCTCCATAAACCAGAGAATACGAAGTTGCCCTAGTAGATGTCTGAATTGATCTCCTGTAGCCCCAAAGAGCAAATGGCAGTTTGTCTGGCCAGTCCCTGTAGGTTTCCACCATCCTCTGTAGAATGTGCTTGATGTTCTTGTTGGCGGCCTCAACAGCTCCGTTGGATTACGGCCGATATGTAGATCACTTATGAAAAGCCACATTGTATTTCTCCACCAACTCAATCACCTCTTTCTTGAAGTAGGAATCATTGTCCGAGATGATCTCATTTGGGACCCCATGACGACAGATGATGTTATTCCTGATGAACTTGGCTACGTGTGATGCTTTCAGCACTGTGTAGGATTGGGCCTCGACCCACTTTGTAAAATAGTCTATTGCCACCAGGATATACTCATGCCCATTTGAACCTTTTGGCATAACTTTCCCAATAACATCAATTCCCCAGACTGAAAATGGCCCTGGTGAAGTCATGTTGTACAACTTCGACGGCAGGATATTCATGCGATTTGCATGAATTTGGCATTTGTGGCATCGCCGAACAAAACGATACAATCCACGTCCATGGTTGGCCAGTAATAACCGTGTCTAAGAATTTTTCGAGCTAGCATTACTCCACTCATGTGCGATCCACACTCTCCTCCGTGGATGGCCTCCATTATGCGCTTCGACTCTTCTGCATCAACACACTGTTTATGCATTCCCAGATGACCCCGTTTGTACAATTTTCCCCCACAGATGATAAAACTGAACATGCATCTGCCGTATTGTCCTTTTATCTTTGGCATTTCCCCTAGTGGATAAGCCTCCTTTTCCAAGAAGTTCCAGATGTCATGATACCAGGGGTTCTAATCCTGTACTTCATCTATTGCGGCAATCAGCTCGTAGGCCGGCACATACCTCTATTCAATAATGATCGGACGCATCCGGACTCCCAAAGGGATGTCTATCATGAAAGATAGAGTTGATAAAGCGTTAGCAAACCTGTTGTTCTCTCTTAACAGATGGGTGAAGGTTAGCTTCTCAAACCTGGGAATCAGAACGTCCAGGGTTTGGTGATAGATTTTTATCCTTTCTTCCTTAACCTTCCAGTCTCCTTTTGCTTGAGACACAACTAGGTTTGGGTCCCCAATGACATCTAACCGTTTTGCCCCTTGTTCCAGCGCGGCTTCCAGTCCAGCGATACATGCCTCGTACTCTGCTTCATTGTTTGATACCTTGAACCGGAGTTTGAAAGCTAAAGGTATGTGGGAATTGTTGGGTGCTATCAGCAACACCCTATCCCAAAACCGTACTGGTTAGACACTCCGTCAAAGTGCATAGTCCAAATCTCTTCTTCGACCTACAGAATAGCCTCATTTGGGAACAGGTACTCTACTGCTTCGTCTCCTCCACTGGGTGATCGGCTAGGAACTCCGCTACCGCTCTCCCCTTCATAAACTTGCGAGTCATATACTTCAAATCAAATTCAGAGAGAAGAAACAGCCAACGGGCTAGCCTACCCATAAGCTGGTTTCTCGAAGAGATATTTGATAGATCTAATCTTGAAACCAGAATTACGGAGTGAGCTAACAGGTAGTGCCTCAACTTCTTGGTAGCCTATACCAAGGCCAAGCAAGCCTTCTCGAGCGGAGTGTAACAGGTCTCATATTCCAGCATCTTCTTGCTCAGGTAATAGATGGCCTTCTCCACTCTATCCTTAGATTCCTGTGCAATCGTGCAGCCTATTGTCGTGTCGGTTACTGATAGATACAAAATCAATGGCTTCCCCAGCTCTAGCGTGACAACACTGGTGGGTTCTGATGGTACTGTTTGATCTGCTCAAAAGAAACCTGGCATCAGTTATCCCATTGGAATTTCTTTCCTTTCTTTAGGAGACCAAATAGTGGTTCACAAGCCAAGTTTAATTTTGCAATAAACTGTCTTATGAATTGCACTTTACCCAGAGCGCCTTGCACCTCCTTTTCAGTCCTTGGTGTTGGCATTTCTAGTATGGCCTTGATTTTGGAAGGATCGACTTCAATGCCCCTTTGTGTGATCAAGAACCCCAGCATTTTCCGTACTGTGACACCAAAAGTGCATTTCTGTGGATTCAGTCGCAACTGATATTCTCTGATCCGTTGGAAAAATTTCTTCA
The DNA here is from genome assembly GCA_030407325.1 of Camellia japonica. Taxonomy (NCBI): domain Eukaryota; kingdom Viridiplantae; phylum Streptophyta; class Magnoliopsida; order Ericales; family Theaceae; genus Camellia; species Camellia japonica. Next base: position 106,933,670 of record JAPPVO010000032.1, read on the forward strand.
AGGTAGTGTAGTGTCCCTTTCTTTCTTTGGATTTGACAATCATGTCCTCCACATACACCTCAACCTCTTTGTGAATCATATCATGCAAGATTGTGGTTGCAGCCCGTTGATAAGTAGCCCCAGCATTTTTAAAAATGAACGGTATCACCCTATAGCAGTAGGTTCCCCATGGCGTGGTGAAGACAGTCTTCTCCCTATCCTCAGGTGCCATCAAGATCTGGTTGTACCCGAAAAATCCATCCATAAAGGAGAGAAATGCATGGCCTGCGGTGAAGTCCACCAACTCGTGGATGTGTGGTAGAGGCAAGTCGACCTTCGGACTGGCTTTGCTCAAATTTTTGAAATCCACACACACCCGAATTCTGCCATCTTTCTTCGGCACCGCAACAATATTGGCCAACCAAGTAGGATACTCAGATACTAGTAAGAACCCTGCATCTATCTGCTTGGTGACCTCTTCCTTGATTTTCAAAGCCCAATCTGGGCGTATTTTCCAAAGCTTCTACTTGACAGGTCGGGCCTCAGGGTCAAGAGGGATCCAGTGTGTACAATCTCAGGATTGATTCCAGGCATGTCTTCGTAGGACCACACCAAAACGTCTTTGAAATATTTTAATAAAGCAACTAAGCGCTCGCGTTCCTCAAAGACAACGTGGACCCGATGTGGACCAGACACGAATCCTTCTCAGTACCCACATTAATTGAAATGATTTCATTAACCAAGGGTTTTACAAACCTCTCATCTTCTCGATCAATCAAATGATTTAAAACCAGAGGAATTCCTTCCTCGTCGTTTTTATCAAAATTTTGAAAGTAATGATCCATGCAATAACAAGTGGCACAGAAAAGTACTCAGAAACAGCAATGGTACCATTCTCATTCACAACTTCCTATTCGTCCAATTCCTCGGTTACAGCCGACTCAAAAGAAAAGGAAAAAAATGACCTGGACAAAACAACGACATATGGGTTATCAACCCCAGGAATACTGGACTCCGACTTAGAGGAAATAGAATCTGATTCCGACTCCACAGACTTGGTGGAATTAGATTTCGGTTCACTACCTGATTCAGAACTGCTGGACAAAAAGCCCTCCTCAAACTGCCAAACGATGAAGGGTGCGATAGATGCATCTAGAATGCCGACAGAAGGGTCCACAGCTGATGGGTCCCCAATCATAGAAATAGTGGAGTCATCCCCCAAGCTCTCTGGTTTGATCTGAGGATTCGAGGAGAGACAAGCCAGCGCTACTCCCAGCTCAAGTTTTATGCCATCGGACTCATTCGATGTACACTGTTTAGTCTCAGCTGGCAGGTCAGTCTGTTCTTCTGCAACTTCATCCCCTTGCAACTGTAGGTCAAAAAAGATCTCAAAGCCAGGAAAATGCCACTTCTCAAAGTTCAGCCATGGCTCAGGAAAGCCGCAGAATGGAAAATTTTCCCCATCCCGGACAAAGCGGTCGTTCAGGGTTCCTTGAATGGGTCTATGCACTAGTTCATAGTGCTTCCCAGTTTGTTTAGCTTTGGCCCTCCCTGCCATTTCCTTTCCCTTTCTTACCCAATCCTCTTTGGTAGTTGTGTAACCTAGACCAAAGGTATGAGGGTTATGTGGCACTTTGGCCAACACAGCAATGCCCTTCTAGCCGCTCCTTCCCAATCCCATTCCAGGTACATGTTGCAGCTTATTCATGAGGTAGACGGATTGAGCACTAACATACAATCCCTCATCAATAGCCAGAATATCTTGCACTACCCAGGCCTCGGCCAAGGTGAACCCTGACAAAAAGACATCCTCATCGCCGTGTACAATTTCCAGTATCGGCGCAGTGACTTCCGACGAAAGATGTATAGAAGAATTTCCAAAAACAATAGCTACTCCCTTTCCATGGGGGCACTTCAGCATCTGATGCAGAGTGGAAGAGACAGCTTTCACTTGGTGCAGCCACGACCATCCAAGGAGTAAATTAAAAGTGGCTGGAACATCCAAGACGTGGAATTCAATGTCCCATTGTGCCGGGCAAACCTACGTTCTAACCCGAACTGTCCCCATCATTTCTTGACTTGTATTGTCATAAGCCCGAATCACCTGGGCCGTCGGTACAAAGTTTGCTGGCTTCAAGCCTATAGCATAGGCCGTGCATGATGGATACACATTAATTGCAGACCCGGTATCAACCAAGACGACTAGTACCTACTTCTCTTTACATTCAACAGAGATGTATGGTGGCTTGTTTTGTTCAGAGCCCTCAATCGGCAATTCCTGATCTGTGAAAGTCAAAGACGGCGAAGCCTCTCCCAGGAAGACCAGCCCCACTAGCTGCTTGGGGGTTATGTCAATAGAGAGCTTAGCCTTATCCATTGCTAATAGGACGGCTTGTCTATGCACCTGTGAAGCCAAGAGCAATCCCCAGATGGATATGTCTACTTGAATTTTCTTTAGGTGCTTCAGTACTACTTCTTCTTCTAGTGTTTTATCCTTCTATTTCTCAGCTTCCTTATCTTTCCCTGATGCTTCTGGTTGGTCCAGGTGTGGGGGCTTAAAGTACCGCCCAGTTTGAGTCATGTGATCGACTTCCTCGGAATACCATGTATCATCTGGTAGATTCTGTCCCCAATCTTCATCCGTGTGGGCAAGATGCAAATCATCATCTTCCCACCACATTTCTCCAGCAACCGACAAGTAACTGTCCTGTTCCGTTGTAAGTATTCCCGCATCCACAACACGGTCCATCCACACAGGGCTTTTGGCTTTTCTAGCCTTCTGATCATTCTCAATGCTTTCATTCTCAAACCGCTTCAGCGCGGCCTCCTATTCTGTATTGGCCATAAAAATACTACCCAATTCTTGAGCAAAATTCTTAGTACCGGTGTTCTCTGGCAACTCTCCCTTGTTGTCGACCGTTCCGACTATTGCAGCAATCCCGTTCCAGCTAATCCTGATTTGGTTGAGACCCCTCATCAACATCCGGTTCATCGCTGAGCCACCCCGTATTATCCATTGATCCGTTCATATGAAACCAGCCAATCTATACATTCCCCAAATCCTGTTCATCGAAGAACTACAGATTACTGATGTCCTTCTCGAGATCAGCTAAGTCATCCAGTCCCTGGCTTGTTCCGTCCTCCCAGACTACATTAACCTCCATTCCCGTCGGCCATTCCACCCCTGGTCTGACCTGACCTGTTGGCACAACGTAGCGACATGGGTTGTATGCCTCTTCAGTTAAGCTCACGGAGCCCTCAGGCATGCCTTCCTCAACCACCACCATGGGTTCGGGTTGGGATATGGACGCGCTCATCATGCACAAGTCTGTGCTTTCTGGGATGAACAACGTCGGCTTAGGCAGGTGGGAGGGGGTGATATATATACTGGGGTCGTATGGGACGGCCAGTGTTTGGATAAGGTTTACTTGCCTGGGTGGAGAGGGTTGGTTATGTGGTGGGAGAGGATTTGTAGTGACATTAGGCCTTTAAGGAGGTGCTATCACTTTGTTCTCAATAAGATCCTGAATCTCATGACGGAGTCTAAAGCATAGGTCGGTATCATGACCATGCTGCTGGTGGAATGCGCAGTACTTGGCCGGGTAGTATGTAGGAGAGAGGGGATTAGGTAATGGGTGCGACTCTAGGGGCTTCAGATGCCCCTTTCTGATCAGGAACCTCAAGGCCGCAGGTAGAGACATATAGAGTAGGGTGAAAACCCTCTGGCCTCGGGGTTTATGCTTTGCAGGTTGTGAGGTGGTTTCAGATGTATCGGCAAAAAGGGTGGCTGTTTTCGGTGTGCTGGTGACCATACCAACATCAAAGGTCCTTGCAGCTTCATTACTACTTGTAGCCGCATTTGGACCACGTGTAAAAGCCCTCTTGGGCTACTCTTTTTCATGGTCTAGCAGACCCTGTTTCATCGCATCCTCTATCTATACCCCTGTCTCATGGAGGTCGGTAAATGTAGGCAAAGGAAAGACTATCATCTTTTGGAGTAGCCTCGGTTGTAGATTACGGACGACCATTCTTATCTGGTCCTTTTCAACTAGCCAGTGGTCATCATGGAGGCCTTGGCTCTCCACCGAGTGACGAAATCGAAGAAACCCTCGTTCGGCTCTTGACGAGTTGCCTCGAGATCACGAGTCGTGACCTTGATTTAAGTGTTATAGGAGTATTAAGCAATAAAGGCCTCAGCCATCTCTTCCCAGCCCCTGTTCATAGAATCTTCCAATTTAGCATACCAAATGGCCGCGACACCTGACAAGGTCCGGACGAAGAGGGATAACTTTTGCAGTCTAGTTAGGCCCATCAGCCGTAGAATATCTGAAAATAGCCGCAAGTGGACCATGGGATCACCCGAGCCATCAAAGCGGTCTATATGCGTCATTTTAAACCTATCTGGCAAGGTCTCTGCCACATCGGTATAGCCATCGCTATATCTGGGATCAAATTGACACCCTGATTTCGTTTGAAAAGCTTCTCAAGCTTGCTCACTTTCAGCGCAGTAGGGTCAACCTCAAACTCAAACGATGCCTCTGTTGGGTAGACTGGTGCTTTGGAAGTCTGGGGTAGGACTCGCTCTGCCGAAATGTCCGCATTTTCCTGGACATTAGTAGTAACACCGAGTATTGGAACCCTGTCTAGGGGTGGATGTGAAGCAGAAGCTACTGCTTGTTGTGGTTGTTGTTGCTGTTGAAGCCTAGAGCTCAACTAGCCTACTGGGCTGCAATTTTCGCTTGGCGGGCGGTGTCCAGCTACATATTCTCGATAGTTTGCTGTAGTTGGCGCATCATATCCTCCATGTTGGCTGAGGGGTGCTGATCTGTCAGAACTTGTGTGTTTTCCCTTTTTGAAGTAGAAGTAGACAACTGGGTTCGATTGATCACAAGCGAAGTAGTCAGTAACTGCTGAATTGGCGATTGCTGAACCGGTGAGCTATGTCTAACTCTCCTTCGTCTGGTAACCGGGGGTAGCGAAGCAAACACTGGTTGTCCTCCAATAAGATCCTCAGATTGGTAAATCCTCCTAACTCGAGTCCAGAGTACTCGGGGGGTAACTGCCTCGTCAGAAGCAATTGTGAAATACTACCTTGCAAAAAGAAAAATAAAGCAAAAGAAACAAAAATCAACAAACGCACAACACCTCAGTTTGGACAAGGACAACACACTGTTGAAATCATAAGCCAGACAATCTGTATTCAAACACTGATTTCTGCTCCCAAATTTCCTGCCTCAAAACTGACACCCCCAAACTGATACCCAGACTTGCAACTGATACATACATTCCTGCAGAGTTACACTCTAAAAGCACATATAAAGTAAGTAAGAGCCAAAACACCCCTATGACGGGGTAGGGTTACCCTGTCCTAATCTCGTCAGGAGCTAGGGATTCACTATGCAAACAAGCGGTTTTATACAATCCTACATTCGGGTGAGCAACCTGTCCTAGTTTCAAACAGTCTCTAATGCTTCTGATATGCAACTAGGCCAATTGGTCAAAAAGGGGTACCTCAACAAGACCACCTAATATACTCTAGCTCCTAACACCGAGAAGTGAAAGGAGGATCAAACGGTACAACGATAGTCCAGATCCAAGGATTGTGTTCCTATCATGGCAGAGCCAGCAACTGGTCAGCCTTTTGGCAAGCTTTTCCAAGCAAGCCTCCGGCAAACCACTCAAGAATAGCAGATGGAAAACACTGTGACTTAAGCATACCGATGCAAATGTAAATGCAAGAAACACATAAGTGTAAATAAAACAACATATCATGAGTTCGAGTCAAGTTCTCTAAATCCCCACCAGAGTCGCCAGAAACTGTAGCTCGACTTTTTCGCGCCCCCTTTCGAAGAGCTTGAATTGGTCCTACAGTTCAGACTCCTGTTACGGTTTTGAATCTAATCTCACAAAGTGCAATGTGAAACAATAAACACCAAAGAGTACAATCCGGTAAATCTTTTTTGGAAAATCGATTTTGGATCAAATAAGGCCAAAACTGGACTGCTTTGCCAAATTATAGAGTCGCCACCTAAATATTTTGGTTTTTGAGAAATTTAGGACACGCTGACTCGTGCTAAAGGCCACGTGTCCGTCATCACCAAAGTTGCCTCGGCTCGGGAACTTGGGTACGAGAGGGGAAGGTCCTGAAATGAGCACCCCCGCTCGCCCGATCAAAGATTGGCCTCTACTATCATGATATGTTCTTTTATAAACATTATGTGCTCTTATTCCGGTTATTAGCTAACTTTACTATGTGACGCACAATAGACTAAGTCGCACGACTTGGAACAATTCAACTCATGTTTGTTTTTGAAAATGGTTTGAATTTGTCACCCTCAAGTGGGCTAAAACGCGGATTTTCCATCAAACATGATGGGCTTAAAACATGGTTTGTCACTTCACAAAGTGGGCTTAAAGCATTCATTTGTTGAACTGTTCCAATTCAAACAACAAAGCCTTCATCCACAGGGATTCATGCAGTTATAGCAAGTAAGCACATAGCCTCATGGCAAGCATGCGAAACATGGTAATATGGCAATCACACTCATGCAAGCATGCTAAAGCGTAAAACTCACTGAGTACTCCAAGCCAAAAACAAAAGCTAGTTAGAAAGATGCATGATCCTAATTATACAAGATTAATGCAATGCATGCAATAATGCAATTAAATAGGCTCGGCTACCTAATCATGGTATTTACAACACTTTGATAGCGTGCTTTGAAAAACGTATCCAAATAAGTATTGAATTTGTAATGCAGTTTGAATGATGTGCCGAGCCTCGGTGCATGCAAGACAAATGAATGGATGTAAACATGCGAGCATAAGGTATGTTAATTGAAAATGTCCCTAATCTAACCATCGAAATCGATAAATAAAAGGGAGAAAGACGTGGGGTTGGAAGACATGCAGACACGCACGCATACTTATTACAACATTATGCCCTCGCGAAGGAGGGTCCGAATGAATAAGCTAAGCAAGCTACGCTGATTAAGCTAACTATTACAACACGAAACTAATTAACTATTCTAGTTAATTATTACAACAAGATTGAAATAAATTAACTAACTACACTAAGCTAGCTAAAATATTACAAAACAAATTAAACTAATTAATTACAACACTTGTATTAATTAGCTAGAACAAACTAATAAAGCAATTAAACGGCCTCAAGAGACGAGGGATGCATGCATGCTTGGTTGCTCCACCTGAAAATGCCATTACCTTGCCATCGGATGCCTCTATTTGCACTCGTTTTGATCACTGGAAATTGTGCCAACTCCCAGAATGCCCCTGCTCAAACTTAGGAGCACATTTGTGCAAAAATTGATTGGTGGCTGGTCGGCTACAAAAAGTGGCTGTCAACCACCTCAACTGGTCGGTCGGTTACTTCAAGTGGCCGGTCAGCCACCCCCTTTTTTGGACTTCTCCTTTTGTTGCAACAAAGAGCAAACAAAGGCAAAGCAATGCATTTTCAAGGAATGTGTGTACTGCTACCCTTCTTATCATCTCTCAAGCTCAAAGGAGTGTAGTTCTTGGCTCTCAAGCCACCAACCAAGCATTTTCGATGCATGATGGCTAGAGATCCAAGCTTGTACAAGGTCAATGAATGCACAAACAAGACCAAAATAACCACCACCCTATCGTGCGGGATCAAGGGTAATGGTGATTAAGAAAAGTGGCACGTTTCATCACTTTGAGTATGAAAAGTCCCATTTTTCTCGTGTTCGGATTAACGTCCGATCCGAACACATGCAATGCAACACAAAGATGCTTAATCTTGCCTCTTTTACTTTGTTTATTTTGTTTACTCATTTTAGATTTCCAATCCATTCCTTAATTGATTAGTCCAAGAGGTGAATGTCCTCTAGTTGAGAGTAGGCTTAACCCACAAGCACCATGAGCATGAAAGAGGCCTCATGTTGTTGATAATGAACTCCTAAAGGAATTAAACCATTAGGCATGAGGGTCTCAATTCCACACTCAAGCCAACAAGGGATTCAAAGCCACTTTTGAAACAAACGAAAGAGTGAAGCATGGAAGAAGATTGCAGAGATTTAAAGTGCTGAAATTATATGTAAAGCAACACTAAAGCATGCAAGCAACTCATGCAAGTGGTATCTAAGGCCTTAAATCACCAAACTAGTGAAGCCACTACACTATAGGCATGCAATACAAAGCTCAAAAGATGCAAACACTTTAAAATAGTCCTAAAATAGCCTAAAAGGAGTCCTAAAACATTATTGAAGTAAGTCAAAAATGGCTAGAATAAGAGGCCAAAACATAGCACAAGCTAGACCCTTAAGCCTAATTGCACTACAACTATGCAAAACAAGGCTCATATGACTAAAGCAGCCCAAAACAAAGCTAAATCATTCCAAATCAGAGCCTAAAACATGCTTGAATTAAGCTAGGTTAAGCCACAAAAACATGCTACCATGTGATGCTGACTAGGCATGCAAGTAAGACACAAGGAGGGAGGCCAACCCCTTCACTTTTGGACTTCAAAACATGCTTTCCACCACTGAAATAACTCTAAATTTCAGTGGCTTAAAGGCCCAAAAAGTTTGATTTTAATATGCTAAAAGATGGTGCAAAAAGCTTCACAATTAGGCAACAAGAAGGGTAGACAACCCCTTAGCACAAAATGGCTTCAAACCAACATGTTGAGGCTAAAAAATTAGAGCTTTTTGTAGTTGAAAACTGGGCCCAAAACAGTATAAAAAGATTGCCAAGAAAGGGATTAAAACTAAGCCTACAAGGCAAGTAATATATCTCTTGAAGCTCAGCACAAAACAGACACTTTTTAGGCTCAAACAACCTTTCAACAGCTCAAATTAGGCTCCAAGGGACCTTAGCTCCAAGGTGGTCCAATTTGGTTAAGACTTGATGTGCAAATGTGTAGAGAATTCTAACTATAAGGCACAAAACAAGAAGAGAGAGAGAGAATTCTAGAGAGAGAGAGGGAGAAATTTGATCTAAAATGTCCCAACCCCCCAAATGGGGGAGAGCATCCCCTATATATAGAAAATCAAGCTTAGAGCTTGTATTCATCCCTCCATACACGTGTATGGAGATGGCATTCAGTGAGCAACAACTGGCAAACAAATATCTGGAAAAAAAAAAAAAAGAACAAATGGCCGTCGGCCACTCAAAGTAGCTGACCGGTCACTTCAAGTGGTCGACAACAGGAAAAAGTGGCCGACAAGGCCCCTCCCCCTTCCAGGCAAGAGGCAACAACGGTTGGCCCAAAAACAAGCACAAAACAAAGTGGATTTAGAGGCTCAAAGACAAGGCATTCCACTAAGAGCTTAGGGCGCTCAAAGCAAGCACAGACAAGCACAATCATCGAGCGCACAAGCGATGACGTCCAAGTCTTGAGGTCGGTCAAAAATGGGGTGTCTACATCTATGCTATACATTATAAGCAGGTAAATATAAAGAGAAAGAACGGGGGTTGGAAGACATACACATTATCGCATATTTTCCCTCGCACAAGAGGGTCCGAATAAATGTCCTATCTAATTAAGCTACTTATTACAATGCCACAAATTAACTAACTATTCTAGCTAATAAATTAAGTACAACACAAAAATTAACTAGCCATTCTATCTAATTAATACAAACTAACTAATTAGTGACAATACGAAAATTAACTAACTAATTAATTATACAAGTCCACGACTTTAGGTACATAAACTGTTATTAAACATAATTTTAACGGTCCTCGAGGAGGGAGGAATGGCTCATGCGTGAATGCGGATTTCCACTCGAAAATGCCCTCTGTTTGGCTGCCAAAATGCTTATGTTTTGCAGTTAGAAAGTTGAATTGTTTTTTCCCAACCTCTACATTGTTTTGCAAGGAAAAAAACACTACCTGGCTGAAAAGAGATGGCCGGCCAACCACTAGTTTTTGTTACTGCCCTGTTGCAATAGACATGAAACAAAGCACAAACAGAGTATTTTCAGGGGATGTTTCTCCGCCTTGCCTCTCCCTATCATCAAACAGATCAAATGAGGGGTAGGCTTGATTCGTAAACCATCAATCAACGCAAACTTATTGTGTGATGATCTATGAATCAAGAGATAAAATTTCAATAAATGACAATGAAAGACCCACAAAACCCCCTCCCTATCATGGAATTGAACAAGGGAAGTGGTAGACATTGAACCATGAACCGTTATCATCACTAAAGAGTATGAAATGCTTCAAGACTCAATGGGTTCAACTAACGTCTGATTGAACCCCAAACTTGATTTTATTATCTTGTTCCACTTTTACTCCAATTTTATTACCTCTTTTAATTACCTTTCCATTCCTTAGTCATTTTAGTCCAAAAATGGGAATTAAGTCTACTAAATGGAGAGAAGTGTCAAATAAGAAGTTATTTTGGGCATGAAAGAGATGTCATGCCTTGGTAATCAATCTTCAAAGAGATTAAACCATTAAACATGGAGGGGTCTCTTTCTCAAGCTTAAACAACACTTGATTGAAACAACTCTCAAAGAAATAAAAAGCCAAGAAAGGAGGTAGAGTGCAAAGATGATTATGAGTGAACACAAGTATGAAAAACATAAAATAAATGTTATCAACTCAAATAGGTTGGTGGCTAAGGCCTAAACCACTAAACCTGTGCGGACCACTACACTACATGCCTATTAGACAAAGCATAAATGAAATGAACAACCTAAAGTAGTCCTAAAACTCACCAAAACAGTGTTGGAATTTACAGAGAAAAGCTAGAAATAATAAGCTACAATAATAAGGAAATGAAGCTAGTAAACAAGCATAAGGAGGGGTGGCTAACCCCTTCATTTTTGGGACCTCAAAACAACATTTTGAGCCTCTAAAAACTCTAAAAATCAGTGGTAAAAAGTTGAGAAAAATATTAGAAGCACAAGGGCAAAAGCTTGGGAAATAAGGCTCAAAGAAGGGTGGGTTACCCCTCTACCTTTAATAGCTTTAAGCCACAAGTTTCAACCCATAAAAGCAGTTGAAAAACAGTCCAAAACCAGCAAGAAAAGATAGGAAAGAAGTAGTGTAGAAGAGCTAGGAGTTATACCTCTTGAAGAGGAGTAACACTTTGAGTTTCAAACCAACATATTCCCACCCTCAACAGCTGAAATCCAAGCTCAATAACCTCAACAAAGAACCCTAAAAATTTGGTGTAGGAAGTCTAGATAAGGTGTATATAGGTTGCAAAATAGAGAGAGAAATATTTTCCTAGAATTTTGCTTCACAAAATTTTTGTAACCTAAATTCTAGAGGAGGGGTCAAGTATATATAGAAAAATATGTTACTATTTTGGAAATATCAGTATAGACACAACTGGTGCAGTGCATGCACTTGTGGGAACAACTGTCACAACTGGCAAGAAAATATCTGTTTTATCTGAACAACTGGCCGGCCTACCACTAGGGAGACGGCCGGGCACTAACTTCTGGCCAGCCAACCACTAGTTGGCTTGCAAGCCTCTGAGTGGTCAGGCTTGGAAAAATATTGTTTTGGTCCAAAAGTGGTGCAAGGTTTCCAAGCTTCTGAGGCTTGAAACCGGGGCTTCCTGTTGAGGAAATTGAGTGTTTGTACAACATATAAATTCATCATTGGGTGATCAATCTGTGGCGCCCAAGTCTTAACGGCGGTAAAAAATGGAGTGTCTACAGTTGCCCCTCTTTGACAGAGCTCGAAGTCATGAAATGACGTGAGTGAATGTCAAAGCCCAGAGACGATCCATTTTAATAAGGTCATAAGACTTGGGCAAACAAACAAAATGCAGATACAGTTGGTTGAACCCGAGTGTTGCCTACACATCCTGTTACAAGAAATCAAACCAACATAGTTCAAGGGCAAAATGCAACATGATACACAATGTACTGAAATAATCAAACCACAAACAGTGCAAAACACACGAATTCTAGAAAGGAATGGAGATGCAAATCAAACTATGTTTTATATAGAAAAGAAGTGGGCACGAGCCAAACGATGCCTAACACAGGCTAAGTGCCTACATCCTCAATATTGGCATTAGCGCAGCATGGATGCTTACACATAACAGAACCATGTTTCAACGTGAATGGGATGCAAGCACATACATAACTATGTTTTTCGTAGAAAGAGTACAAGGAATTGGGTGGTATGATATAAGTGAGGAATGCTCTACTGGGAAACAATAATGATCCTAAATGCTGAATGCAACATGACAAAGTACAATGCAATAAATGTAATGGATGAAGTGAATAAGGGTCGCGAGCTAAACCACATCTTACCTAGAAAAGGCATGGACACAAAACAAACAATATCTAACACAGAAAAGGTGCCGAAACCCTCAGACCACAATTCTTGGTGGAATAGGCACATACACACAAAGCTATGTTTCAACAAGGGAAATGTATGAGCACATGCCAAACTAAGCGTAACATGGAAAGGATGCAAGTAATAAATGGTATGATGTAATGGGTGTAATGAATAGTGTAGTAGATGCATGCGATAGATGTTATATGCAATGCGATAGAGGTAATAGATAATAGATGCGATGTAGCAGCTAGGAAGTGGTGCCTTAGAAAGCACCTTACATGGGTAATTGGTGATGACTCACCTTATGCTGCTGGGGATTTTCCTTTTCTTCTTGGCTTTAAGGCTTCTTCCTGTATCTTGCACTTCCAAACCACTGGTACAACTTTTCTCCTTGGCCATGTTTGCAACTTTCCCTATTCTCCAACAAGGTGACAAACTAGGTTGGTTCAGTGTCGAGGATTGAGGCGCGTACAAGCTACCTCAACCTATGGGGCTGCCATACCGATTTCAATCCGAGGATACACCCCTGGGTATTTAAACTAGGCTTTAGCCTTGGAAATTCTGAACCTTTGCATTCTAGGCCTCAGCCATTCGAGCTCTAGTTTCACCATCTCAGTTGATCTCCTAAGAACTCACTACAAACACAGTCAGGTGGCTATACCAGATCGCCTGAAGTCGTTCGGGCACGACAAACACCAACGGAATTGCACCTTTAGAGGATTTAAGGTCTCCTAGACCTTGTGAGTGCACAAGACAGTGCTATATGGGATGAATGCACAAAACAGTGTGATGCAAGTGCACAAGACAGTGCGATATGGGTGCACAAAATAGTACGATACATGGTGAATGCACAAAACAGTGCGATCTAAGGTGCACAAAATAGTATGATACAAGGTGAATGCAAAAAATAGTGTGATGCAAGGTGAATGCACAAAACAGTGCAATACAAGGTGAATGCACAAAATTGTGCAATACAAGGTTCACAAAACAGTGCGATGCAAGGTGAATGCATAAAACAGTGTGATACGAGGTGCACAAAACAGTGCAATACAAGGTGAATGCACAAAAGTGTGCAATACAAGGTGCACAAAACAGTGCGATGCAAGGTGAATGCATAAAACAGTGTGATACGAGGTGCACAAAACAGTGCGATGTAGGGTGAATACACAAAACAGTGCGATGTAAGGTGAATACACAAAACATTGCGATGCAAGGTGCACAAAATAGTGTGATACAAGATAAATGCACAAAATAGTGCGATACAAGGGAAAGATGTACAGTATGCAGAGGGAAATGAGCAGTACATAGAGTATTGTATCATATACCTTATGAAATCAGTGTAGGGAAACTTGCCACAACTTATTGAAAAGTAACATAGAGGGAGGCAACACAACAAAACTATGTTAAGTACAGAACAAAGTCAAGAGCAAGATTAACCAATCACGTAGTTCAAATCATCCAGGGTGTACAAGCATGCATGCATAATCCAAATCACATGTATTAATCAGAGGAAATATTGTAATCCCAAGAGAGTTTTGAAATGGTCGGAGACAACTTTCAAAAGCTGAATCATATCAGAATCATCATAGGGGTAAACTACCCTAATCCAGGGAAAAGTGCCCAACAAGTGGCTTTGAGCGGACGGAGGGAAAAGTTGGGTTCATGCCCTAGTTCTATTGATGACTCGATCAGATGCACTGAATATTGCCCCTAGTGTCCAATCATCGACCACTGGTTGGGTTCATGCCCCTTGTTCAATGGATGGCCTAATCAGATGTATTGAAAATTGCCCCTAGTGTCCATTCACTGGCCACCTTTTTCAACATTATACAGGCATGTGTGATGGGGATCATCACATCCTGGAATAGTTGCCAACCAATTAGACTCATGCTTCTCTTCATTCTTTACATGTTGAGAACTTACTCCAATCCCCTCCAAAGCAGTGACGGCTTCCTCATATACACTTTGCAATGATCACGAATGCGCGATGTCCCTTGTGTGGGCACTCTCAGTTTGTTTATGAATTCCACACATGGACTTGTTTTAGAGTTTGGAGCGAACATTCGTGTATGGAATTTTGACATGTCACTCTGTTGAACTTTGAGCAACAGACTCGCCAGGGTGACTCGATGAAGAGCGCAGACTGAGATAAATATTGGGCACGACACAATAGAACTCATAACTGACCCAAAAGCTGAAAAGACTCAAGGTAACAGATCATTTATAATGCCCCCAGTATTACTTATGTTCCCTTTAGAACTCAATTTCGATTCCTTTTTTGATCAAGATAGAGATTCTACTGATAAGTTCAAGTATTGAAAATTGCTCCACTTGTTGATTCAAGCTAGTTCCTTTTTACCGAATGCAAGTATGTGTAGTACTCGGTGTAGCTTATGGATTGATCCGAAGCTGACGACGTGAATTGGGCAAGTTTATTGGGTCGAGATGGATAAGATGGATATGGTTGAGACCAAACTTCAGAACGAAGTTGCCTACGTATCCCAAGAATGGGAGTCAGGTCAACGTAGTTTATGGTGAAGGTGCACTCGGCTGTTGACACTCTCCTTTTGTGCTCTAACTTTTGTCAAAGTCGCCTCTTAGAGGTTTTCAACCTTCCGAGTTCTATTTATTTGATTTCTCATTTTTCACGCTCTAACTGTTGCCTAGGTCGCCCTTTCGGGTTTTCAGCCCAGCAAGCCTCTCAAGGATAGCGTTACAATATTTGAGATGAATTTGATCAATTGTCATCTTTGCCCGAACACTGGAACAGACTTCACCTTGATTTGAGCTTAGTTCTCCATACCCTTATGCATGTCTTCTTCTATTCTTTTGCTCCATTTTCAATGTTGGTTCCTCTTGCAATGTGGTACCTCCTTGCATTGGCTTCCCCGAATTTAGACCAAAGTTCCCTTCCTCACAGTTGATTGGATTTCATTCCAATGAATGCCCCTAGCTTGATGGTTGACTTCTTTCTTTGTTCCTTTTTCTTCTTCTTTTCATTTTTTTTCTTTTCTTTCTTTTGGTTTCTTCTCTTTTTTCTTTTGGTTTCTTTTATCCATTTCTTTTTGAAGTAATGAGAACACCACGGGGAGAAATTCTATGATGGTAAGGGCTAAAAGTCGTCTCGTGTTCACCAAAATGATCGCCTAATGGCGAACAGAATCCCCAAGACAATGTAGAATACCACGCACAATTCTAAGCCTATCTTAGCAAGTTTTGCAAAAAAAACAAAAAAAAAATAGCTTAAAATTTTGAAATCATGAAGGACTTTGCGCTAATAAGTCAAAATTCACTCAAACCATTCGGGGGATCCTTCTCAACACTCGAGCTTATTAACGGAATATCATTCAAAACAAATTCAAAGCCTTTTCTATAAAAGGTCACACATGCATTACTGTAGGAACAACAAAATGATCAAAAACTTGACTCCCATTTTCTTATTTAGAAAAATAAAAACCCGAGGGTACACGAGAGCGACTCAAAGGAAAAGTCTCAACTGACGCAACAACATAAGAAAAGACAATGAAAATAAAACACACAACTCAACTATTTACAAGACATGATTCAAAACAAAATCAACATCCTTGAGATAAAAGGGGGTTTTCACTCTCCAAGTCCATTGGCAAAATTCAAAAAACAACTTCAAGTAGCCCACGGGAGGGTCCAAACCTACCTTCAATTCAGCAATAACATCCACACCCAGTGGGATTGATTTCAGAATTTTAAATTGGGTCTCACAGATTGAGCCTCACAATTACCCCAGTTGTCCCCACACATCTCCTTTATCGTGCTGGCTGGGGTCAAGGTTGGTTATTGGCAAGCCATGGATGGGATTTATGTTATGGGATATCAATCTATTGCGGTCAGGGAGAGGTTTATTGACAACTCTGGGATTGTGGGGTGATGACCTTATTGTCAATCAAGTCTTGAATTTCATGGTGAAGACGAAAGCAACGGTCAGTATGATGATCGTACTGCTGATGTAATGTGCAATATTGGGTAGGGTCATGTCTAGGTGGGAGAGGATTGGGGAGAGGTCGATAATTGAACTGTTTGAGATACCCTTTCTCCGTCAATACTTTCAAGGCGAGGGTTAGGCTCATATGGAGATGGGCAAAGGTTCAGTTTTAGGAGCAAGGAGCACTAGTTTTGGAAATATTGGCAAATGGGTTGGCGGGTGTTGGTTGGGTATTCATGGGCTTGGGCATGGAATCAGGAGGGGTGTTTCTGGTAAAGCATCCCTTTTCATGGCTTACCCTTTGTAGACACCCCATTTTTGACCGTCCTCAAGACTTGGACGTCATCGTTTGAACACTCGATGATCATCTATGCTCGTGTTCGTTTTGAGTTCTCGGGGGTCTCAGTCGCGCACCTTGCCTCAAGATCTCTCAACTTGTCTATTTTGTGCTTGGTTGTGGACCAAGCACTTGTGTTGTTGCTTCTGAGGGAAGAGGATGGCTTGTTGGCCATCCGCTCAACCCATCGGCCAAGGCATGAAGCCATCGGCCTTGTTTTTTTGCCATCGGCCAAAAGTTTTGGCCGATCGGCACCTTTTTTGGTCGGTCGGCACTTATGTTGGTTGATCGGCCATATTTTATGGCCGAGCCCTGTTCATCTGCTTTATGCAGATATTTTATGCCAGCTGTCATAGCTGGCATGCACAATTCACATCCTCCATACACGTGTATGGAGGGATTTGATTCGATTGCTTAGCTTGCTCAAGAAGCTTAGCATTGAACTTCTATAAAGAGGGAGCTCCTCCTCCCTTTCCAGAGGCTCAAAAAATTTAGGGTTAGAGTGATAGATATAGTTTTGTATCTATCTTGCCTTGATTCTTCATTTTGTGCTTCAAAAGTGTCATTTTGTCTTACTATTGTACACATACACACACTAGAACACCATCCTCTTGGAGCTGAGGTCCCTTGAGGTTGATTTTAGTGTTCTTGGGTTGGTTTTGATCAGAGGAGGCTGCTGGAGCAGTGTTCTTCAAGGTGATCTTCAAGGGTGAGTTCCTTGCTTTTAAACCCCCATTCTGGTTTTAGCTTTTAGACCTACTTGCTTATTGTTTTAAGCTTAACTCATAACTGATAAAAGTTCTATTTTTTGGTACTTTAGATCTTTGTTTAAGGTCATTTTGAGGTTGGGGGTGATCTACCCCCTCTTAGGCCTTGTCAGGCCTTGTTTTAGGCCACCCCTTTTGGCCCTTGTTCTTGGCTTTGCATGACCTTTCTACCACTGAAATCCAGAGGATTTTCAGTGCTGGAAAGCTAGTTTCGAGGTCTCAAAGAGGAGAGGTTCATCCCTCTCCTTGTTGTCTTGTATGCATGCATAAGTGGCTTATATTGGTAGCATGTTGGCTTAGCTTGTTTTAGCTTCATTTCAGTATGTATTAGGCTTTGTTTTTCCATGATACAACACTTTTTTTTCTTGGTTTTGTCACTCCATGCATGCCTAATACACTCGTAGTGTAAATCACACAAACTAGTCTTATATGCTTCATGTTTGAGCATGTCTTTCTAGCTTATGTTGACTCCATTT
Source organism: Camellia japonica (assembly GCA_030407325.1). NCBI lineage: Eukaryota > Viridiplantae > Streptophyta > Magnoliopsida > Ericales > Theaceae > Camellia > Camellia japonica. Next base: position 106,951,478 of record JAPPVO010000032.1, read on the forward strand.
CAGTGGGTTTTTGGTGTTGTTTTAGCGTGCCATGACTCTATTTTGGGTGGGTTTAGTTGGCTCTTACATGCTTCATGTACTTGTCTTACAATCCTCTCATTTGCCTTAACATGCATCTTGCGTTTAGACTACCATTCTTGCATGTTTTGGCTCAACTCAAAGAAGCTTTTAGCCTTGTTTTACCATGCTTGAGCTCTATTTTGTGTTGTTTTGATCATATATGCCATGCTTTGTATAGCCATAAGGCATTCTAGCTTTTAGTTTTGAGTGTCCAAGTCACTAGCATGCTTTATTTGGACTATTACCATGATTTGGCATCATTTGAAATGTTATTTTAGTTCATGTTTCATGCTCATATAATTGCACTTATCACTCCTTTAATGCTTTAAAGAGTTGATGCCTTATGCCTCATGAATGGACCATTGTGTATGCCTCCATGCTTAGGTCTTCGGGATGCCATCTAAGTGGGTTTTTGGGCTTATTTTGATATGCCATAACTCTGTTTCTTGTTGGATAATTCATGCCATGTTTGGTTTGATAGGTGTAGTGTAACACCCCTTTGTAGCCTTGCATGCCTCATGCCTTTTGGAGTTGTATTCTAGCTTGTGTTGGCTAGTTTCGAGCATGTTTTTGGTCTTGTCTTGACCTGCCTTGGGACTGTTTCGAGTGCCCTTGACCCTTTGGGGCTTGCCTTGCATGGCCATGGTTTGAGTCCCTTGACTGGCCTTAAGCTTTGGGCTTTCTTGTATGCTTTGCTTGCTTTGTTTGGTTGGTTTGACACCTTTCCATGCATGATTTCAGAGCTTATAATATTTGTCACATGTCCATATTTGTCCCCTTTTAAGTGTTCTTGAAAGTTTCCCTCCTATATCTAGGTGTTGGACTATTTACATGTGCATTTTGTTTTGCATTTTCATGCTTCCAATTCATAACTTTGGCCACTGATTTTGGGCATGGCTGAGGCCTGTCCATCTTTAGTTTAAGTCCATTTACCATGTTGTTCAAAGTTGCTACTTTACATCATGCTTACATGCTTGTTGCATGCTTGTCACATTGCATGTTGTCACATGCTTGCTAATTGACATGTTGTTGCATGCTCATCCATCTTGCCATGCATGTTGTCGCATGCTTGTTACATATTTAATTCCATTGCATGTTGTTGCATGCTTAGGTTGCATAGCATTGTGTGTGCATTGCCTTGCCTCTTGATCACACATGATAGAGGTTAAGGTCCCTTATGTGTTTTGTGCATTTCATTTGATATTGAATTGCATACTTGACTCTTTTAGCCATCATGCATTGAAATGCGCGACTGATGGTCCGAGGGTTGGGAACTACACTCCTTTCAGTCTTAAACATGATAAAGGGTGTAGTTGCAAACATTGTCTTGTAAATGCATTGCCATACTCTGTTTGTCCTCTGCTGCAGCAAAAAGAGCAGTCTACAAGAATAGATGGCCGATCGGCTATCTTCAATGCCGGTCGGCTACAAGTGTTTGGCTGATAGATTCATATTTGGTCGATGACCTGTTTATCTTAGCCGATGACCATGATTTTTGGCCGATGGCCTCCCACAGTGCCCATGGGGTGAATTAGAAGTGTGTTGGAATTTTCACACTTTGCAGAGGTACAGAGCAGTGCAAATAGAGGCAACATGAGGCATGGCAACGGATTTTCGAGCGAAGCCGACCGAGCATGCATCTGTCCCTCTCTCCAAGGCCTCTTTATTTTTTCGTAGCTTAATTAATTTGTTAATTATTTAAGTGTTGTAATAATTAGTCGTAGCTAGTTATTCATTTGATTGTGTAATAATTAATTAGCTTGTTAGTTAGTTAAATAGATGGTTTGTATTATTCTTTCGGTCTCTCCCTCGAGAGAGCCAATTGGTGTAATAAGCGTGCGTGAGTGTGTGCGTGTCTTCCAACCCCACGTCTTTCTCCCTTTTACTTAACCGCTTACGATGGTTAGTTTTAAGGCATATTTCATTTAGCATCCTTATGCTATGCATGCTTGCATCATTCATCTGTACTGCATGCACCGGGCTCGGCGCATCATACTAACTACATCGTATTCCAATTCTTACTTGAATACATGCATCGAATTGTCGCATCTCATATGCCATCTTAGAATAGCAGAGCCTATTTCTAATTACATTTTGCATGTGTTGCATCAGCCATCTTAAACATAGCTAGCATCACGCATGATTACTAACTAGCTATTGTTTTGGCTCGGAGTACTAGGTAAGTGTTTATGCTTTAGCATCCTTGCATGTGTGTAAGTGTTGCCATGATAGCATGTTTGCCATGAGGCTATTTGCTTATGTGATATAACTGCTTGAATGCCTGTTGGTGAAGGTTGGATTGCTTGAATTGGAACAATTCATTGAATCCTCGATTTAGCATACTTGTGAGTAGCAAACTTCAAACCGTTTTTCGAACAACAAATGTGCAATGCTTTGTTCCAAATTAGGCGATCTAGTCTATACTTGTGTGTTGTGCGCATCACATAGTAATTCTAGCTAATAACCGGAATAAGAACGCATGTGTTTTCAAAAACAAGATATCATGCTTAGTACAGGCCGATCTTTGATCGAGCAAGCGGGGGTGCTCATTGCATGACCATCCCCTCTCGTACCCAAGTTCCCAAGCCGAGGCAACTTTGGTGATAACGGACACGTGGCCTTAGGCAACGAGTCAGGGTTTCCTAAATTTCCCAAAACAAAATATTTAGGTGGCAACTCTGTATCTGGCAAAGCAGTCCATGTTTGGCACTTCTTTACAAAAATCAGTTTTTCAAAACGATTTGCCAGATTTGGACTCTTTGGTGATTTATCGGTCTTGCATTACACTTTGCGAGATTAGATTCAGAGCCGTGACATTGAGTCGAACTGTAGTATGCTAGAGAGCAAATGAAATTTGGCGCATTCGCAAGCACGGAGCTTGGGAGTCCTCAGGGCGGTCTACACCCTTTGATTCAAAATGCTCTCAACCTGAGCGATAAATGTGTCATCCACAATCTTTGCAACAACTGCGAGCACTTGCTGCTTGTTCAACCCTTTGACCTTCAAAAATCTCAATATCCACCGAAGATGTGCATAGGGATCAATACATGTCCCGACCTTGTTCTTGCTACTTGCTTCTACTTAGCCAAGGGATTGGGTGGCTATATCGAAGCGAGCCCCATTTGTTGTTGATCTGTCATCACCCAGACTTGAGATAGCTTTGGGTTGGCCCTTTTCAACTGTAGCTCACCCCAAGATTGGGGAGTTTTTTGACGAGATCAAACCCCAAATGTTAAATCTGCCACCGTTCCTTGATGGTCTTCAATCATTCCTAACATCTCAGCAGTAGTGGGTTCGACAATTTGGCACTCTTGGCGTACCCAAATTGGATTGGGTGCATCCATCATGCACAAATTGATACTTTCAACAATGAGCACCTTTGGCTTGGACAGATGGGCTGGGATGATGTATATGCTGGGGTTGAAAGTAGATGGGAGTGTGTGGATAAGGTTAAGGTGAGGAGAAGGTACTTAGTCATGGATGAGAAGTGGGTTAGTGGTAACATTGGGTTCTTGAGGTGGAGCAATCATCTGGTTGTCGATGAGATTCTTAACCTTATGATAAAGGTGGTAGCAACGATCGATGCCATGACTGCGCTGCTAATGGTACGCACAATATTTGGTGGAATTATGTCTAGCAGGGAGTGGGTCAGGAAGAAGTTATGGATAAAGGGGCTTGAGATACCATATTTTCCTCAAGACTTTTAGTGTTCTGGTTAGGCTCATATGGAGGGGGTGAAAGTTCTGCCTTGAGCTCAAGTTGGGCTGGCTGTTTGTGGGTTGGTATTGGCAAAGAGGTTGGCAGTTTTAGGATCAGTTGCAACGGTATTAATATCAGTGGGTTTGGAAATAGTGCTACTGCTAGCATTAGTACTCCCGGAAAGCACCCTCGTTGGTTCACTTGCTCTAGGAATAATCCCTGTGTTAAATGCACTCTCAATCTGAACCCCTAATTCATGCAAATTTTTGAAAGTGAACAGTGATACGACTATGAACTTTTGTAACATATCAAGCTCAAGGTTTTGCACCACCATTCACACTTGGTCCCTCTCAGAAGGTCGATCTGTCATTTATGCTGCCTTTGCTCTCGCCTTGCAACAAATTCCACAAAAGGTTCTTCAGGATTCTGGTGGGTTACTTCAAGCTCTTGGGTGGTCATTTCAGTTTGGGTATTGTAAGAATACTGATTGACAAATGGCTCAGCCAAATTTACCTAATTCTACTTCACTTTATCCTCTAACTTGGCTTACCAAGTGGCTACTATACCTGAGAGGGTTCTTCCATACAGAGAGAGTTTCTAAGGCTTAGTCAGACCCATTGAATTCAGGATGTCCAAGAAAAGCCGGATATGTACCATAGGATCTCCAGACCCATCAAAACGGTCAATGGGTGGCATTTTGAATCTATCTGGGAGGCTTCTGGCAGCCTCGGTGTACCCATCTTCAATGTCGGGAATGGAGTTAATTCCCTGTGCCTTTTTGAATTGCTTCTTAAGGTTCGCAATTTTTAACAAGGTCGGGTCGAGCTCATTAATATCAAGGGGAAAAAGCCCCTCATTAGGCTGCACCAAGGGTTTGAAAACTCGACCTTGAGCTAACCTTTCTCGAGGATCTGGACCTTGCAAATCTTCAGCTGGCGAAAGGTGGATCAAAGTTCGTCGGGGGCCTGGGACTGGATTTGTGGTAGGTGCCCCAGATGGCCGTTGCATTTCACCAATGGTCCCATTCTGCATGGTAATTCCCCAGTTTAGGGCCGTTATCATGGCCACAACTTCTTTTGGACTCTGTGTCATCACGGGTCTGCTGAGTTGGATGGGTGTAACCTAAGAGCTGATTGACAAGGATTTTAACCCGGTTATACTTGATGTATCTGAATTGGATTAGTTTAGACATGTTTGACTGGATTCGGCTTTCTTGCATTGGTCTTTTGGCAATGGATGGATCTTTTCTGAGTTGGCCTTTTGCATATCAGATGGACTAGACCTTTGCTGAGTGGGTTTTTAGATGGACTGGACCTTTACTGGGTGGTTTTTCTGGGATTGGATATACTGTGACGGGTTAAGGTTTTCCGGGTCAGATTGGGTTGGGCCTTTCCAGAGTTAGGTACTACTCCATCTTTGCTTCAGACAAACCTAGCATTAAAAACAAATGCCCCATCAGATCAGGATATCAGGTATTCCAGTCAAAGCAAAGCAGGATACAATTATTGGCCCTGGTTCTAGTCTTGCTAAAAATTCACCCATATCAAACAAACCCCTAGATTTCAACCCAAATTCTAATTTTGCTATGACTCCCAAGTTTTGAAAGGAATCACCTTAAGATTAAGACTCTCCTAGGATTTCATCACACATTTCCAAAGATTTCACATTTTGCACAAAAGCATTCAAAACACCCCTATGAGAGGTTAAGGTTTCCCTGTCCAGCTTTGGGGTGATCTACAGCTTTACTATTCAAACAAACGGTATCACAACATCCTAAAAAATGGAGAGCACCCTGTCCTAGTTTCAATGGTCGCTAAAGCTCACTACATGCACTAAGCCGATTGGTCAAAAAAAGGGATACCTTAGCAAGATTACTTAATATACCTCTCTCACCTAACACCGAGAACTGAAAGAATGATGAAGCGGTACAACGGTAATGCAGATCCAAGGGTTGTGTTTCCAACATGGCAGAGCCCACGACCGGCCAGCCTTTTGGCGTGCTTTTTAGGAAAGCCTTCGCAAGCCGTCTAGGAATAGCAGATAGAAAACATAGTGACTTAAGAGCACCAATGCAAATACAATGCAAAGAACATATATTTGTAAATAAAATTTTACATCATGAAGTTCAAGTCAAGTTCTCTAAATCCCAGCGGAGTTGCTAGAAATTATAGCTTGTTTTTCGTGCACCTTTTCAGATACGATTAGCTCTACAATTCGGACTCTTTTGGTTCTAAATCTGATTTCACAAGTCCAATGTGAACTAGATAAACACAAATGAGTCCAAATCCGACAAATCTTTTAGAAAATCAATTTTGAATCAAAATGCCAAAAATGGACTACTTTGCCAGATTTCAAAGTTGCTAAATGTTTTTGGGAAACTTAGGAAACCCATGTGTAGACCCCATTTTTGACCGACCTTAAGACTCAGACGTCATCGATTGAGCGCTTAGTGATAGTGCATGTTGTGCTCGTTTCGAGTTTCCGGAGTTTTGGCTGAGAGCCTTGCCTTCGGGCCTCTGATCTCTTTGTGCTTCAGCTCGTTTGTGGACCAAGCCTTGTTTTCCTTGCCTGAGGGAGGGAGAGGTCTTGTAGACCACTCTTTTGTGGTCGTAGACCACTTTTCTCGTTTGGAGACTAGTTTTCGGTTTTCGGAGCCTTCGGCCGCGCGCCTTGTCTCGGGACCAGTTAACGTTCTCCATTTGGCGTGGTTTTTGAACCACACCTTGTTTCCTTGGCCTAGAGGGCCACTGTGGTTTGGGAGACCACTTTTGTGGTCATAAACCACTTTTGGTGCTTGTTAGCTAGTTTTCAAGGCTCCTGGCTGCGCGCTTTGCCTCCCGAACTTTCGTCTTGCATCCGTTTTGGTTTGTTTTTGGTACAAACCTTGTTTTCCTTGTTTGGAAGGTGGTACAAGGGTGGGAGACCAGTTTCTTTCCCCGTAAACCACTTTTTTTCCTGCCAACCAGTTTTCTGGTCTGCAACTGGTTTCCTTGGTCTTTATGCCACCTTTTCTGGCCGGCCACCCCACCCCTAGCTTGTTTTCAGTGTGCTAATCATCTCCCACCATGGCTGACCAGTTTTTGTTATGCGAGACCACTTAAAGTGGTTGGCCGACCACTTAAAGTAGCTGGCCGACCACTTCAACTGGTCGGCCACTTTTTGTCACCTTTTTGGAGATATTTTCCTCCACCTGGCACAGCTGGAGGGCACTGAAACCATCCTCCATACACGTGTATGGAGGGATGGCCTTGAACCTTAGCTTCTTTAAGAAGCTTTGCTTTTGGTTCTCTATAAGAGAGAACCACGTCCTCCCTCCTCTAGGTTCAAAAAATTGCCTTGAGAGTGATAGATACACCCTTGTATCTATCTTGCCCTTAACTTCATTTTTGTGCTTCAAAAGAGTAGTTTTGTCTTACTTTAACACACAAACACGCACTCAAACACCATCCCTTAGTTGCTGAGGTGCTTAGGAGTTGTTTTGGTGTTTTTGGGTTGGCTTGAGCTTGAAAAACCTGTTGGAGTTGCAGCCTTGAAGAAGGTCATCAAGGGTGAGTTTCTAACCCTTAAAACCCCCATTTTTGCTTAATCTTTTGGACCCTTTTGCATGCTGTTTTAAGCTTAACTCTTAACTACAAAAAGTCTGAATTTTGGTGCTTAAGATCTTTGTTTAAGGTCACTTTTGTGTTTGGGGTTGTTTACCCCCTCTTAGGCCTTGCTTGGCCTTGCTTTTGTGCCTTCTTTTTAAGCCTTTGGGACTCCCTTGTTTTGGCCCTCTCACCACTGAAATCCAGAGGAATTTCAGTGGTGGGGGTGGTGTTTTGAGGTCCCAAAAAGGAGAGGGCCATCCCCTTTCCTTATGTCTTCAATACTTGTCTTGAATGCCTCATGTGTGAGCATGTTTGTTAAGCTTATGTTGGCCATATCTTAGCTTGTATTTGTGGTTATTTTTCTGAGGCTTACCACTGTTTTTACTTGGTTTAGTCATTCCATGCATGCCTTATGCACTTGTAGTGTGAATCTTACAAAACTAGCTTTGTGTGTCTCATGTTTGAGCATGTATTTCTAGCTTGTTTTGGTGCCATCTCAGTAGGTTTTTGGTGTTTTTTTAACATGCCTTGGATCTGTTTTGGGTTGGTTTAGTTGGCTCTTGCATGCCTAATACACTTGTAGTGTAAATCACACAAACTAGTCTTTGTATGCTTCATGAAGTAGCATGTCATTCTAGCTTGATTTGAGTCCATTTCAGCATGTTCTTGGTGTTTTTTACCATGTCATACCTCTGTTAGGGTTTGGTTTGGTTGGCCTTTGCATGCTCCATGCACTTGTAGTGCATTTCCATGAAATAGCCTAACATGCATCATGCTTTGACATGTCATTCTAGCATGCTTTTGGCTTAACTTCAAGAAGCTTTTGTCTATGTTTTAGCATGCTCTAGCTCTGATTTTGGTTGTTTTGGCCATGCATGACTTGCTTTGTATAGCCATGGTTCAATCTAGTTGTTAGCTTTGTACACCAAGTCCACTAGCATGCTTTACTTGGCCTATTTGAATGATTTGGCATCATTTCTTATGTGATTTCAGTCCATGTTTCATGCTCATGCACTTGCATATCATCCATTCAATGCGTTGGAGGGTTTGCCCCTTTCATGCCTTAACATGAATCATTACGTATGCCTTCATGTCTTAGCTTGCGAGCCATCATTTCAATGTGTTTTTGGAGTTATCTTGCCATGATATAACTCTGATTTTTGTTGGTTAAGTCATCCCATGCTTGGTCTTAATAGGTGTACTGTAATCCACCTTATTTGCCTTGTATGCATCATGCCTTATGCCCTTCATGCTAGCTTGTTTTGGCTTCCTTCCATGAATGTTTTAGACTCATTTTGACATGTTCTAGGATTGTTTTGGGTTTCCTTAGTCATATGCTTCGTGCTTTGTATAGCTATAGTGCAATTGGCCTTGCTAGCTTTGTGTTTTGTTGACTCATGCATGCTATCTTTGAGCTATTTAGATGATTTGGCATCATTTTATACTTCATTTCAGAGCTTATAGCATTTCCATATTCCCACTTCTTTCCTTCTTTGAATGCCTTTAAGTGTTGTGCATTGTTGCCTCTTTTATGGCTTAGCTTGTATGCTTGCATGCCTAGGCCTTTGAGCCCCTAACTTAGCATATTTTGGTCCATGTTTAGACCTACTTGAGCTCTGTTTGTGGTTGGTTCATGCATTCGTGTCATGTATTTAGGGGTGTCCGCGGTTCGGTTTGGGACGGTTTGCGGTTCGGTTTGGACCCACCCGCATCTATGCAGTTTGGGGAAAAGTCAACCCGCAACCGCCCGCAATGCGGTTTGCGGTTTGTGCGGATAGGGTTCGCGGATGTGCGGGCGGTTGCGGGCGGTTTGCGGATTGAACTTTTTTTAAAAAAGTTTATTTTTAAACCTTTTTTTTTCCCCCATTTTGTCAATCTTTATTTTGGACCTTTTCCCTCATTTTCTAAAATGCTCAAACATTAATAATTAATGAATTAAAACTTATAAAAAAAAAAAAAACAAACAAATTCAATTCGTAACCTAAGATGATTTATTCTATAGATGGTTCCGTTAAACTAACATGGTAGTAGGTCTGTACAAACTACTAAGGAGTAACGACAAGTTAAATTACAATGAGCCAATGATGCATTTTCAGTAGAGTCAAGAGGACAATAGTCATCATGGCTGGATTGCTCAAACCATAGTGAAAATGCTACTAGCAGTCCTAGTACGATAATGTCACCAAATCCAATGATGCAGTAGCCAAGGATCAAACATTCGAGGGATCTTTAGCAGCATCGGTATGCCATCTTCTCCTCTCAATCTTACACCCGAGCAACCTGTATGAAAAAGAAAGCAGTTTTCATTTTAAACAATGGCCCTTTATCAAGTGAACTGTTATTTCATCATGATTTGAAGAAATACTTACCACAATCATGACACTCTCTTGGAACCACAATTTAGAAACAAACACCCGAAAAATGTCATACAAGAAAGCGCAACTGAGAAGAACAGTTCCAACCTGATTGCATCAAGAAGAATGAGAGATCATCTTAATTACATTAATTGAGAAGCAATAAGCCTCTCAGCATGAATGGAAATAAATATTAAAAAAAAAACAAATACTAGTTCTAACCATTTGCATTCCTCTGAGCCAAAATATTGACATATAATAAAACTGATTTCCTAAAGCACTCAAATGCAGCAATGAAAGCGATTTTATAGGAATATATTTGCTATTGACTTATTAAACATGAATAACAAATTAGCAGGAGGAAGAAATGCATAGCTTTTGCTTCTCAACCAGTTCCAAATTTGTAAAATTGTACCTTGCAAAAATTTAAATTGATTTTTTGAGGATCAATATCAAACACAGATCTAAAGAGGAAATTTTAGAAAGGTACATAATTACATACAGATCCTCAAGAGAAGCATCAATATCTAAACATACAAAATGTTAATCTTTTTACAAACATGTAAAATTTCAAACATAGAAAGATTTGAAAGTTAATAACTGATTAAGATTCTTTTCATTTATAAAATATGAAATCTCCATAATAAATCAATTATAATTTCTGTCACAAAAACATTTGCATACAAGAATTTCAATTTGGCCAATTTATGGTTCATACTGCAATAAATCAGGTATCTGTTTGTCACTCCATTTTATTTATTACTCTGATTCACTAACTGAGGAATGTTAGTGTCAACTATCTCTTTCAGATACGTGTTTTTAAGTTTTGAGGATCATTTTATTCCTAGAGTGCAATTGCCAAGCATTAATGCTGCAATATCAACAGTGGCTAGTTTATGAACATTTTCCTGTCTTCATTAAGACTCAAACATCCCTAGTACAAATTGATTTACATGAAATTGTGTTTAAACCACCAAATTCTGTAGATTCAAATACGACGTAGAAAGTAAAACTACTTTCCAAATTTTCATCACTATCATGCATTCAAAGGCAATATTCACAAGTGATTCATGTAAGTGATAACGAATTGTGTATGAGCAATGCTGGATTTACAGATCTTGTTAATTTTCGTAAAAGCTGACTATAAAATTTCAACATTCTTAAGAATGAAATTTATAGCGCCACAAAATTGCCAAAAAAATAAACTTCTGTTCATAGCAATCTGAGATAACATCCATGGAGAAGTAGCACAAGTGATTCCCTGACCACCCAAAAAAAAAAAAAACCTAGTTTAGAAAATCACCTTCAGATTAGGAACGCGTATAATCTAGAGAACTGTGATTATCAAAGCCATATCCTGTTCAGGAAAGGAATGAATACTGGATTACTGGACGGTGCTTCAAAAGTCCATTTTTTAATCTTGGTCTCATAAAAACACATTTCCACTCGCAGAATTACTGATCTTTGGGTAGTCAATTAATGTGTCTCCTTTAATTAAGAAAAACTCTTAAATGGCTCATTGTAATTTAACCGAAGACAATACAGATTCCAAAAAAAAATACAGATTCAATACAAACAGATTCAATACAGATGAAAAAATACAGATTCAATTCCAAAAAAAAAAAAAACAGAGCAAAACCAGAGAGTGAGACTGATGAGATGAGAGATCAGGGAGAGAGAGAGAGAGAGAGAGAGAGAGAGAGAAAGAGGCTTACTTGTGATCGATCGGTGCAGATGCAAAACCAGAGAGTGAGACTGATGAGATGAGAGTGAGGGAGACAGATCAAAGAGATATCTGATATATATATTGTAAAAAAAACTCAAAGATCAGGGCGAGAGAGAAAGAGACAGAGACTGAGAGACCGAGAAGCTTACCTAACTGTGAGTCGATTGGTGGTCTGAGTCGATCGGTGGTGCAATGAGAGAGTGAGTCGATCGGCGGTGCGATGAGAGAGTGAGATGATCGGTAACGAGAGTGAGAGAGACAGTGATGAAATGAGAGATGAGGAGGTGGAGAGAATCGTGTTTTTAAGTTTGAGAGGTAGATAGATCATTAGGGTTTTTTTTTTTTTTGGTGAAATGAGATGAACGAACGGTCATATTTGAAAGAGGAGGGAAAAAAAAAATGTATTAATGCGGGCGGGTTGGGCGGTGCGGTTCAAACCCGTAACCCGCCCGCAACCCAAAATTTATATAAAATCCAAACCGCACCCTACCCTAATGTGTTTGCGAAACCGCCCACACGCGTGCGGTTCGGATCTGGTAGGGGTTTGGGCGGGTCGGATAACCCTATGCCCAGCCCTACATGTATTGCATGTCTCCTTTGTAGTTGCTCTTTGTTAGCTTCATGCCTTAAGGACTCTAGCATGCTATACTAGATATGTTTGAATGATTTGGCATCGTTTCTTACCTTATTTTAGTGCACTTAGTATTTTCACACTTCCACATTTATCACTCCTTGAGCCTTCTTGAGGGTTGTGCTCTTAGGCCTACTTGGTTGGCCAATGCATTGTTCATGCATGCTTTGTGTTTTGTGTTTTTATTTTCATCATTATGGCCACTAATTTAGGCATGGCTGAGGTCTACGCATTTTGGTTTAAGTCCATTGAGCATTGTGTATGCTATGTAGTTCATCGTATTGAGTATGCCATGTTGTTTGCATGTTTAGGTCACATTGCATTGAGTGTGCCATGTTCATAGCATTGTGTATGCTAGTTGTTGTTTGCATTGAGTATGCATATCCCTTATCATTGATAGTTGATCATGTTCATTGAATTGAGTATGCCATGTTGCCACATTGCATCGTGTATGCCATGTAGTTCTATGCATTGTGTATGCCAAGTAGTCCTTTCCATTGAGTATGCATGTCCCTAGCATTGATAAGTTGCCCTTGTTGCATCGCATTGTGCATGCATGCATTACATTGTATTTAGAATCTAAAGTTGCTTTGCATTGAGCATGCATGCCATCGAGCATTGAGTATGCTATGTTATGTTGCCTTGCGTGTTTGCATGCTTGTCCCTTGCACATTGTTCATATGCTTGTTTCATTGCATTGCATGTTTGCATGCTCTAGTCATATTGCATGTTTGCATGCTCGAGTCGCATTGTGAATGCCATGTTATGTGTTGCATTGTTGTTTGGAATAGGTGTTAGTCCAAACACGGGAAATGAGGGACGTTTCATACTTAAAGTGATGAAACGTGCCTCAAATTCCGGTCACCGACGCTCTTGATCCTACATGATAGAGTTTTAGGCTTTATGTGTTTACTTGTGCATTCATTTTTACATTGAATTGTGCAACTTCGCCTCTCGGCCATCATGCATTGAAATGCGCGATTGGTGGCTCGAGGGTCGAGAACCACACTCCCTTGAGCTTATGAAATGATAGGGAGGGTGGTTGTGCACACATGCCTTGCAAATACATTGTCATGCCCTTTCTTGCTCTCTGTTGCAGAAAACTGGAGTTTGGCAGCAACAACTGGTCGGCCAGCCAGAAAAACTAGCTGGCCGACCACTTTTTCTGGTTTGCAGTAGCAAAAAGTGGTCGGCCAGTGGCTGGAGAGAGCAACAACTGGTCAGCCACCCTCCCACAGGTCCCCAAGGTGTGTTAGAAGCTTTTTGGAGCTTGGTGCAAGGTTCTGAGAACAAATGAAAACAGAGGCAAATCGGGGCATCGCATTGGATTTCCGAACGAGGCGACTGGGCATGCATGCACTCCTCTTCCCGAGGACCTCTGTTTACTGCTTTCCTTAGCTGGTTTATGCTTTGGTTCTGTACGTTAAGTAGTTAATGCATTTAGCTGCTTATTTGTGTTGTAATAGCTTGTTAGTTAACTTGTTAGTTAATTAGCTTGTTTTATAATAATTAGTTAACTATGATTAGTTAATTAGTTGGCTTGTAATAAGTGGTTTAATTAGCTTAGATTAGCTAGTTAGCTTCTCATCCAGTCCCTCCTACAAGAGGGCGTATTGTTGTAATAAGCGTGCGTGTGTGTGATGCATGTCTTCCAACCCCCATTTCTTTCTCCCTTTTAACCGCTTATGATGGTTAGTCTTGGGGCATATTTCATTTAGCATACCTTATGCTTATGCTTGCATGCGTGCATCTATTCATCTGTATTGCATGCACCGGGCTCGGCGCATCATACTAACAGCATTGTATTTTCAATACACTTATTTGAATACATGTACCAAATTGCATTTCATATGCTATCTGAGAATAGCCGAGCCTATTTTAGTTGCATTTTCGCATGTGCTGCGTTAGCCATCTTAACATGAACTAGGATCATGCGTGATTTCTAACTAGTTCTCTGTTTTGGCTCGGAGTACACTGTGAGTGTTTACGCTTTAGCATACTACATGTGTGTTATTGACTACCATGAAAGCATGCTTTCTATGAGGCTAACTGCTTACTTGATATAACTGCCTGAATGCCTGTGGGTGAAGGTTGGATTACTTGAATTGGAATAATTCATCGAATCCTGAATTTAGCCTACTTGCGAGTAGCAAACTTCAAACCATTTTCAAATGAACACGCAATGTTTTGTTCCAACTCAGGCGATCTAGTCTATACTTGTTTGTTGTGCGCATAACATAGTAATTCTAGGTTAATTAACCAGAATAAGAACACATGTGTTTTCAAAAACAAAATATCATGCTTAGTACAGGCCGATCTTTGATCGGGCGAGCAGAGGTGCTCATTGCATGACCTTCCTCTCTCATACCCAAGTTCCCGAGCCAAGGCAACTTTGGTGATGACGGACACGTAGCCTTAGGCACGAGTCAGGGTTTCCTAAATTCCCCCAAAATAAAATATTTAGGTGGCGACTCTCTCTCTGGCAAAGCAATCCATGTTTGGCACTTCTTTATTAAAAATCAGTTTTCCAAAATGATTTGCCAGATTTGGACTCTTTGGTGATTTATCGGTCTTGCATTGCACTTTGCGAGATTAGATTCAGAACCGTGACATTGAGTCCGAACTGTAGTAGCTCAGAACAAAACGAGATCCCTGCCCCCCTTGCAGGCGCGCGGATGTCGGAGAGTTCCCGAGAGCGCGTCTACACCATGACTCGTGCCAAAGGCCACGTGTCCTGTAATAACCCGACCCCCGTACATGTTTTCTGATATATTTTCAGTCCTTGTTTTGTGCTTTTAAATGTTTACTGTAAAATACCATGAGAAATTAAGGTTAAGTAAGTGAACTCCATGTTAAAGATGTCCATCTGTTTAACAAGCAAAGTATCTGTTACATCTAGAATGGTTGAATCAGAAATTGGAAGCCTTAACGGCTTAATTATCTGAAATTGATTATATATCTGTGATCAGCATAATTTTTAAGTAATATTAAGCATGTTTACGAAATTTCAATTTCAGAATGATTAAACGATTGAATTTTGTCCTATATGCTTTTATATATGAATCTATATAAATCCAAGTCCTTTTAAGCTTGATCAAAAACTTGAAATATCTCCTGGAGAGGAAAAACGAAAGAAAGAAGGAGAAAAAGGGAACAAAGGCAAAGTTCAACAAGGAAGGGAATTGGGATTAAATTAGGAGGATCTTTGAAATTTTTAAAGCTCAAGGTATGTTAAATTTATTATACATGAGAATTCTCCTTTCAATTGTGAAGAAAGGTTTGTTAGTTTCATATGTATATTATTAGGGTTGTAATGGAGAATTGTGTATGATTCATGTTTGATTAAAGAGGGTATTCTAATCATTTGGTTGTTTTGAAACCAAATTTAAGTGTTGGATGAAATTTATACTTCAATCTTTGGTTTTATGCCAACCCCATGAAATATGTTTATGTCATGTGTTACGTTGTATGACCATGAGGAATTTGAATCCAAGGATGGAATTTGGAAGGTTGTGATTTGATTAAGCTTCTAAGCATGTTTATCTTGTGATATTCAAGTTGTAATTCATATATTGGTGATGTTGGATTAAGGTATTGCATTACTTTAATCTTGGTTTGCATGAAAAATGAATTGGTATTGCTAAAATTTGTGTTGAAGTCGAGCTGCCCAAAACAGGGATCACCACCGCACGTGCGGAGGTCATGGCCGCATGTTCGGCCAAGAGGAGAAAAAATGGAAAATGCATACTGTTTTTGGCCGCCCGTGCGAAGGAGGGGGACTGCACGTGCGGTGCATGTCTGCTCGTGCGGAGGGTCCAGCCGCACGTGCGGCCCAGGTCCAAAAAAATTTATCGCTTAATTTTGCGTGCTTGACTCTCTGGTATTTTTAGAATATTTTTCTGATGATCTTAAGATGGTTGTAAATTCATGCAAAGTGTAAAGACTCAGGAAATGATTTAAGAAAGAGTAGGGAACTAATGTGCAAGTTTTGAATGTGTGCAGGACACACTCCGGGAGGAAGTAACACGTCATCTCAACACTGTGAGTAGTAGTACGTTTTACTTAAAGTTAACGAATACCATTAGCCTTCTGTTGTACATGTTACTTAGGCACTTATGCGAATGATTACAGGAATGTAAATGTATGATTACTTTGCTTACTCCTATGATGTCTGGGCCTATGGTCCACATGTTTCAAGGGGTTCCATGCCATATATTTCAAGGGCTTCCATGCCACATGTTTCAAGGGCTTCCATGCCATATATTTCAAGGGCTTCCATGCCATATATTTCAAAGGCTTCCATGCCACATGTTTCAAGGGCTTTAATGCCACATGTTTCAAGGGCCTTGTGCCACCATGCTTCAAGGGCTTATAGCCATCTTGTTTATGTTGCAATATTGGGCCTAAGGTCGTCATGTACTTAGCACAGAATCAGACTAACTATGTGAACTCTGTATCCTTATATGCATTGTTATGTATTATGTTTCAAGTTAAGCATTGTTTTATTTATGTATTACTATTCACTGAGCCCGTCTCACTCTCTGTTATGTCTGTTTCTGTAGGTCACCAGTCAGGTGGTCAGTCCTAGCCACGACGCCCGCTTTCTTTTATCAACCTTCGTGTGTCCAGGCACTATACAAGGCCATTCATTTTGTTAGTTGTTAAGATGTTGGCTTGTTTTGAGTGTCCACCTAAGGTTGATGTATATAACTTTCATGTTTTATATATGCCCAATTACAGGGCTGGGACTGTATATGTGTATGTATATAACCAATGCTCCGGGTTATAGTTTGGGACTTTATCTATCCACTATGATGCATGTGATGTATGAGATCCTGGCATGTAGAAGTAGCTCAATGGAGTTTATTCGTATCATTATTTTTATATTTTGTGCTTCCGATAAGGCCCTGTATGTTATATTACCAGGTTACATGTCCGTTTCTGAATAGGTCATGCCCAACCTTTTAGGGGCCGGTTTGGGCGTGACAAGTGGTATCAGAGCACGAGTTGCTATCTCACACACGGATCCATTGAGCCTTAGGGTGTCTAGAAAAGCTTTAGGCATTTTGCATGACATCCTGAAAGTATATGAGAAGACCGATTGCAACGTTATATGAACTCTGATAATGCTAACAATTTGAATTATGTCTATGGTATATAAATGCTTGTTGTGTAGATCATGGTGAGAACAAGGGCAGAGGAGCAGGAAGATGCTACTGCTGCATGGTTGGACAGGATGGAGAGAATGATTATGGAAATGGCCGAGACCTTACGGCAACAACAGTAACAGCCACAACAGCAACAACAACCACAGGAATAACCGCCATCGCCACCGCCACCAGTACCTCCATCGGTAGTACAAGATGTCCATGCCGAAGACCGGACCATTACCCTTACTAAGGAGTTTAAGAAGATGAAACCGCCATCCTTCAAAGGAGGAATAGAACCAATGAAAGCTGAGGCATGGGTGTTGGGCATAGAGAAATTATTTGAAGTTTTCCCTTGCACCGAAGCTCAAAAGGTGCAACTGGCTGCCATCACTCTTGAGGACGAGGCACGGAGATGGTGGATGCTTACGAGGACTATACACCAAGGATTGACGTGGGACAGATTTTTGGAATTGTTTTATGATAAGTATTTCCCTCAAAGTATGCGGGATAAAAAGGTGACTGAATTTGAAACTCTCAGACAAGGGAACAAGACTGTTGCTGAATATGAGGCCCAATTTGCAGAGCTAGCCCGGTTTGCACCGCACATGGTGGACACGGATTATAAGAATCCACGAAAATTTGAAGGAGGATTACGGGGAGCAATTCTGGATCGAGTCAATATGTTGAAGTTGCCTACCTATGTAGACGTGCTGGAGAGGGCTGTTATAGCTGAAGGAAACCTTGCTGCTCAGAATCGGATCTCCGAGTGGAAAGGGAAAAGGCAGAATAATCAATGGTTAAAGGGGTCAAGTATTCCACTGAACAAGAAACAAAATTCAGGGACTTCAAATACTTCTGCCCCTAGTCAGGGTACGATTCCTGTTTGTTCGGAATGTGGAAAGAAGCATTGTGCACTACGGGAAATGCTTGTTTTAACGGCGTTTATATAATGGCGTTTTCTTAAACGTCGTCTTTTTTAATATTTAACGGCGTTTATAAACGTCGCCTTTTGTGCTAATAAAAACGGCACCGTTTAGCTGATAGAAAACGCCTCCGAATGTGTTATAATCTCTCACACCCTCTCCCTCCCTCTTGAGACTCTCATTCTTTACTCTTCAGTCTCAGAAAGAAGATGCCTCAAATCTCTCGCTCACTCTCTCGCTTCAGCTCGGTGATCCCTTAAATCTCAGAGTGATTTCAGAATAAGAATCAATTGGAATCAGCTCGGTGATTTAATTTGTTTACCTATTCCATTTACATAGAAATCACTGAGAGGTAAACCTATCTACATCAAGCTTCAGAATCGATTTCATTTACTGAGAGGTAAACCTATCTGCATCAAGTCGATCTGCATCAAGCTCAGTGATTTTGATTTCGATTTCATTTTTTTTTCTCTCTTGCTCATTTTCACTCTTCTCTGTCACCAGACTCATCTCTCACTCTCTCTCTCTCCTCTGCCGATCTCATCCACACTCACCGCTGCTGCTGTCTGCTCATTATCGCCTCAGATTGACAGCTACAGTGGTGGAAGAGGATGGCGGTGGTGGTGCTCATTGAAGAAAAGAACAAGAGACGAGATCTGAAGGATTTCGAACTAATTAAAGCCAGATCTGAAGGTTTCAAAGAAACCTGATCCAAATATGGGGGTTTCGAATCAGATATGTTGGTAAGCTCCTTCGAATCCTTCCGTTTTCAGTAAAAACCTTTTCATCAACTTCTGTATATGTTTGTGTATGTGTGTATGAGAAGTGATGAAGAAAAGGCTGTAGTTTTCTTGATTTTTCCCCCTTTGTTTCTTGAATTCTATAAATCTCACCAACAACAATGGTCAAGTTTTATGTTTCTGTTCTCTCTCTCTCTCTCTATATATATATGTATATCCACATATCCAAGATTTGTATATTTATATATTTGTTGTTTCAGCTGCTGAACAAAAAAATGCTTGAAGAGAGAAAGAACAAGAGAGAGAGAGAGAGAGAGAGAGAGAGTTGTGTTTTTGTTTTACTTTTGTTTTTCTTGCCTTCAGTTTCTTTTAAGAGGTTAAATGTGGTGTTCATTTCTGTTTCTTGTGTGGTATGAGACCAGAGGCAAGTGGTATCATTGGAGGTCTCTGGTATCATTTTTTAATGATTTGGTTTGTTTTGGTGTACTTTGGAGATCTGTCGTATCATTTTTTTAATGATTTGGTTGTTTCTATTTCAGCTTCGACTTTCTCTTCTCAAGACTACACAGGGGCATCCTATGGTGAGAGTCCTGTCTTTTGAGAGCATTTTTATACTTATGCAGTCTTTGTTTGGTTGCTGAGAAAATGTAGATGTAAGAAAGTAGGGTTGAATTTAAATTATTGCTCTGCTTTGTTAGAAGGAATATAGGAAACGAAATTTATTAAAATATGATGTTAGGTTTCTCACGATTTTGGCTCCCAAATAGCCAAGAATCTAGTAGCCAACAAGTTTTGGCTGATTTGAAATTATTTATTATTATTTTTTAAATCATGGAGTTTTTTTGCTTGTTGAAACAAAAAGAACATGAATTGTAGGATTAAGAGTTGAAATTTAATTTATTATTTTCCTAGGAATTTCCAGTAATCGCATGGAGGGTCAGGTTTTGAGAGTTTAAGTTTGTCAGATTAGTTAGTAAGGGGTGGAACATGCAGTATGATTTTTTTTATGCTTGCTCATTATTGGGCTGCTTTACACTGCTTTAATCACAGTTGCAACAGGTACTCAAATTGTAGAAGAGGAGGAGTTGTAGAAGATCGCAAATCCCACTTCCTTTAGGCACTCTTGGATGGCCTTTTCTCGGCGAAACCATCTCCTTCATCTCTTGTGCTTACTCAAACCACGCTGAGACCTTCATGGACCGACGTCGTCACATGTATGTCTATGTTTGATAGAGTTTATCTGAGTTCTTTATTTTTTATTTTAAGAATCTATTTTAGATTGTTTAGACTTTTACTAATAGTCAAGAGTATAGATGAGGCTGCTACCATATTGTTGCCGCAGATCCCTGACAAGATGAGGGAGTTGGTCCAGCTCACGTTTTACAAGCCGCCCAAGATCCTGCCTTCATGTGTCCTCACCGATTTCATTCGAGTAAGGTCTTCAAAACTTTATGCTCCTCATACTCAGACTCATACTGCCTAATTCACTTGTTGGAAACTAGGATTGTATGATTTTGTTGCCTTGTCGAGTCTATAATTAGTGTTAGGTGGGTCATATATCTTAACTTGGAAAATGCTGCAATCATTTGCTGCTCTTTTTACAGAGCCTGACATGGAAATTTGTGGATGACAAGAATTGTAAGTTCATAATATACCTCTGATTATGAAATCATTCTATTGAATGTAAAGTTCATCAAATCTGTGGTCATCATTATATATTTTCTCCTAAATTTGGCTTAGTTTCTTAGTTAATGCATTTTTTCCATTTAAGATGAAGCCCCTATCATTTAGTACTGCAATTTTGAGGTTCTAATGTAAAGAGGAAAGAAATTTCCCTCATAAAACAAGTGCTGAAAATCAGCAACAGTGTGCTGAAAATATGTTGCGGAATGCAGAAAATCTATATGCCAAGATTAAGGAAAATCTTATAATGGACTCCATATTTATCATGTGCTTTTGTGTAAGTGACCAAGATTTCCCAAAATTCTGTTCTCATAAATTGTTTATACTGTTATCCCTCAAGAGTAAAAAACTGCAGGCATAGCAAAATATCAATTATTTTGGGCAAATATTAATACACTGTTATCAATTGGATTTTGTTTCCAAACATTAAAGGGTCAACTAGTTAGCTTCAATTCCAAAATGGTATGTAAGACAGAGAGAGGGAGAATATATTAGAATTTAGAATTTTACCCTCTTTTCATTAGTGAACCAACAACATTTCTGTCATTTTTATGCTCCTTGTGCTCTACCTAATCAGATATGGTTGTATAATAATTGAATCCCTTGTATTGGTATCTATCCAATTTTTATCTATTTGCTTCTCATTAACTCACTCTATTATAAGATTTACCCATTGTTGTGTTGGTGGTGTAATTGTTGTTTGTGTTCATGTTACAAAGCTCTAGATGGTGTCCATCTCAGAGTCAGATTTATCAGATATTTTGATATCTGTGCTTGATATCCCAATAACATGATTTCGTATGAATTATTTTACCTGATAAACTACGATCATAATAATAACTATCCTTAATAGTCCAAAGTAATGATGAACCATATTACATACACAGTAATTATGTTCCCTAATCCTCATTAATATATTAGTAAGAGTAATAATTATGTTTCTAAACCCTTAAAGATGTTACTTATACTAAAGAAGGTCCATATGTTCTGTTCAGATTGTTTTTCAAGTACTAGTGAAGGCATTGGTTAGCGTGGATCTAGGTGATGACATGGAGTTTCTAAAGAAACAATTTCAAGAATTCATGGCTGGTCTCATATCTTTACCAATTAACATACCTGGAAGTAGACTCCACAAGTCATTACAGGCAAGTTAATTATATAGTCACATTAATTTCTTTATTTTTCTTATTTTACACTATTATGAGAAATTAATAATAAATTTGAAGATGGGTTGTTTCAGGCAAAGAAGAAAATGGTTGAATTAGTACATAAAATCATCGAAGCGAAAAGGAAGAACAGAGGCAGATCGGAAGTTGCAAAAGATGTAGTTGATGTTTTGCTGAATGATGCAAGTGAAGAGCTAAATGACGATCTAATTTCAGATAATATGATAGATTTGATGATACCGGGCGAGGATTCAGTCCCGGTTCTCATCACTCTTGCCGTTAAATACCTTTCAAATTGCCCGGTCGCTCTCCAACAATTAACAGTATGCCATTTCTTTTCTTTTTTCTAACCAATTTTCATTAATGTGAATATATAAAAAGTTGTAGAAATGTGTGTTTTTTTAGTTGAATAATTTTTTGAAATAATATGATTTTGTTGTTGACCCAACTCGAGCTATTATTATTGTTGTCCACTGTAACATTCTTGGAAGTCTACATTTTATCAAGGAGTGTACTTAAATGTTATTTTGTCGAATCTCAGTTCAAATTAACTATGTGTTAGTTTCACATTATGCTTGGTTGATAATTAGCAGGAGGAGAACTTGAAACTGAAGAGATTCAAAGATGAGCTCAGAGAGCCACTGTGTTGGACTGATTATTTGTCTCTTCCATTCACCCAAACCGTAAGTTCTTCATTATTATTCACCAAAAACTAACTAATAATAACAAATTATCAAAAAATAAATAAAAATTGTTTTCCCATAGAGCATTTATATTAAATCATAGAAAAAATGTTAATTGTTAATTGAATAATTATAACAGGTGATTACAGAAACTCTAAGGATGGGAAACGTAATTGTAGGAGTCACTACAAGAAAAACAGGATATTGGTAAATGATATCCATTCTTTCAATCAACTAAACTTAAATGGAAGCCCACTTGGCTAAAATGATATCCCTTTTGCTTTCCTGATCCTAAAATGGCTACAGTGCTCTTTCCCTCATTAAGGTAATGCTTTTGATAATTTTGTAGTTTGTTTTAATGCATACGGTTGGTCTTGTATTCTTGTATTTCATTTTGATACAGATTGGGCATCACCTAATTTGGCCAACATTTCCTCTCTCTCCCTCTCCAAAGTTTCATATTTTCCAGTATCCCAACTAGGAATTTCTCAGATACCTCTTTTTCCATTTTTGTAGCTTGGTTTAAGAACTGTTGAGCACATTGGACATATAGAGACTAATATATGTAATGCAAGATGGTAGTTTTGGTTAATAAGAAGTCATACCCCGCTCTTGAAAATTGAAAATAGTGAGGAATCTTAATAAATTTTACTTGCAGGTCAAGGTGTGATGTGTGTTCTTTGTATTTTGCTTTGTATCCCATTCAAACACTACTAGGGCCCAATGACTAAATTTTGTGCATTTTTTCTGTTGTGCCTTGGAATTTATATGAGTAAGCTTGGGCTTCATTTGGCATCACTGTCTGCAGAGAGTAGGGGTGGGCGTGGGTCGGTTGCGGCCACAAAACTTCCAATCCGCCATCCGTCCGCTAGATTGGCGGATTGGAGAAAATCAATCCGCATCCGTCCGCCAATCCGGCGGATGTGGATTGAGCGGTTTGGCGGTTTGGCGGATGGATGCGAATCGGTTTTGCGGTTTAAAATTTTATAAATTTTCAACATAATTCAACTTGTGCACTTCATCAAAAAAAAAAAGAAAAAAAAAAGAAAGAAAGTATTACAGTCAATGACTTAAAAAAGTATTACAATCACTGTATGCCTTATCTAAAGAAAGAAAGTTTAAAACTTTAGAATATCACGATCATTGCATGCCTCATCTACATATTACAATCACAGTATGATTCATCCACATAAAGTATTACAATCTGTGATTCTTAAAATATAATAACAATTCAAACCACCAAAACCATGAACAGAGCAGTAGTAGAGATTGTATGTCTCTGTATTGTTACATCTATATATGTTTTTGAAAACAAAAACCAACCAGCATATATCATATTTTCTATTTATTATTTTTAGAGTTAGATTTAAAAACCAAAAATATAGATAAATAATACGTTTATTTTTTTCAATTCAAAAAATAATTCAAGTTGAAAACTTTTTTTCAACAGAATATTTAAACTCTTTTTCAATTAAAAACACAAACATAATATTTAAACAAATTGAAAACACAAAGTCTTATAAATTACTAGGGGTGCTCGCGATTTGGCGGTTTGGCGGTTCGGTTGCGGCTAAAGAAATCTCAAATCCGCCATCCGTCCGCCAAATTGGCGGATTGGAAAAAATTAATCCGCAACCGTCCGCTCGTCATCACGCATCCGTCCAAAATGTAGCGGATCGGTTCGGTTCGGTCGGTTTTGGCGGATCGGTATATCCGCTGCTCACCCCTAGCAGAGAGAGGGGAAAATACTTTCCTTTTATGTTATGCTGCATTCTGAAATGACACCTACGTTGCTATTTTTATTGATATGTGATATAAGTATTGCTGCCTGAATTATGAAAAAATCCACCGAAGTAACATTTGTTTATCGATGTGATGTGGCAGGCTCGACGCATGATATTGTTATTCTAATCACTAATTCTTGAGGTCGTAATTTGTGAGTATTATGATTGTTGTCACATTAGGTCATAATAACTCGTAGAGACTTGAGTGTCTAGGAAAAATCTCCCCAGCTGTCGATCAATTTTATGGTGGAACATAGAAATTAGTTGCAAACTCCTGGTAGAGGGCTTCTTCTATGTTATAAAAATTAATTGTCAATTATTTTCTTGTCTCCACATTGAATATTTTCACATGTGGCAGCTATACTTACTCGGGAGAAGCAAGTGAAGAGTTTGACAGGGATAATAATACTTTGACACTCATAAAACCATCTCCTATGCCTTAAAAGGATATTCGAAGTCCACTTGAAGTCGGATCAGTACACGGTGGAAACAACGGGGTATCGAACGTTGATTTGGAAGAAGACAAGACAGAATAATTTGAAACCCAACTCTATTTGATTGTGAGAAACTATTTAACTCCAAATGATCATCATGATGGATATGAAGTTGCTACATGTAGAATTTATGTGAGAGGAGAGGGAAAAAGCCATTTGAGGGAATATGATGAAGCTTTTTTTATTTGTTCTTGTTCTTTTACTTTTTCCCCCCTCTAATTCTTTTTATCTTGTTAATTGGATTATAGCGTACTGTATGGTTCCAAATGTATCATCTTTGCATATAGTTTAGGCTCATCTTTGGATATAGTTGGAAGACAAGTGGTATTTTTAATATTATAAGCCATATTAGTGTGCTTTCTGTTCCTTTTTAATTTTTTTGGACAAATTACACTTCTTGACCATTTTGATTTTAATTGATGTATTTAAAGTCTGAATTGTTGTTATTCTTAGGTATGCAATGTATTGTTTCTTATTTTTAATTTTGTTTTCAAGCTTAGTTTATTTATTATTTTAATAAACATTAATTATTAGTTCTTAATTGTTTGACAGGTATTTTTTTGTTCAACCATATAAAATTAACAAAATTAAAAAATTTTAAAAAAAGGCTATGGTGGCGTTTAAAAAACGTCACTATATCCCACCCCAACGGCTAGATTTTAAAAATGTATAAATGTCTATGACGGCGTTTTCAAAAACGTCGCTAAATGTCATAGTGACGTCATAGTACAGTTAGGTAGGATATTTTGCGGCGTTTTTAAAGGCACCGCCTATACTAATATAACGACGTTTTTCAAACGTCATAAAGTTATAGCGACGGCTGTGTCATCGGCGTTTGGTACTAAACGTCGTAAAAAGAATTAGCGACGTTTTTAGTACTTTTAACAGCATTTTTTAAAAGCCGCTAAAAGTGAATTTTCCAGCAGTGGTGAGACGTGCCAATGGAAGTCTGGAGCCTGTTATCAGTGTGGCAAAATGGGTCATTTGATAAAAGATTGCCCTCAGAGGAATCAACGAAATGGCAATAGGGCTGCTACCAGTTCAGCGGGGTCTGCACCAACCGCCAACACCAAGTCAGTTGCCAAACCTACGAATAATAAAGACACTGCGAGACAAGGCAGGGTGTTTGCATTGGTTCCGGGAGATGTACAGAATGCGGCAACGGTGGTATCAGGTATATTTATGGTTCACGGTCATTCTGCTTGTGTATTATTTGATTATGGCTCTACTCATTCCTTCGTATCAAAATTATTTGCACAAAACTTAGATAAAACTGAGGAAAAACTGTCTTATATGTTGTGTGTGTCTTCACCTTTGGGAGACTCTATGCTTTGTACTTCTGTCTATTTTGGTTGTGAACTGGAGCTTGGGGATATCCGGGTATATGCCAATCGGTTACCTCTTGACATGACCTATTTTGATATTATTTTGGGAATGGACTGGTTGGGTGAATATGGTGCAACTATAGATTGTCTGACTAAACAAATCAGTTTCCACCCTCCGGGACAATTAGAGTCTACCTTACAGGGACATGGCGTAACTTCTCCACCTTATTTGAATTCCGCAGCAAAGGCTTATAAATTAATTTAGAAAGGGTGTCAGGGGTATTTATGCAATGTTTTAGAGGGGCAAGTGGTGAATGGGAATACCGACATGATCCCAGTTGTTTGTGAATTTCTGGACGTCTTTCCAGAAGAATTTCCAGGGCAGTTAATAGACCATGAAATTGAGTTTACAATTGAAGTAGCACCGGGAACTCAACCCATTTCGAAGACTCTGTATAGAATGTCGCCAGTTGAGATGAAGGAATTGAAAATGCAGTTGCAAGATTTACTGGACAAAGGATTCATCCGTCCGAGTGTATCTCCATGGGGTGCACCAGTTCTGTTTGTGAAGAAGAATGATGGAACACTCCGGCTTTGTATTGATTACAGGGAACTTAATAATGTCACAATCAAGAATAAGTATCCATTACCAAGAATCGATGACCTATTTGATCAGCTTCAGGGGGCACAAGTCTTTTCTAAGATTGATCTACGGTCTGGATACCATCAATTAAAGGTCAAGGCTGATGATGTTGAGAAGACAGCTTTTCGAACCCGGTGCGGTCATTATGAATTTTTGGTTATGCCCTTCGGAGTCACTAACGCACCAGCAACTTTTATGGATCTGATGAACTGTGTCTTTAAGCCCTATTTAGATGAATTTGTGGTGGTTTTTATTGATGATATTCTCATCTATTCGAAGAATACAGAAGCTCACGAGAATCATCTCCGCTTGATCCTTCAAACCTTCCGGGAAAAGAAACTGTATGCAAAGCTGAAGAAATGTGAATTCTAGCTACTAGAGGTGGCATTTCTGGGGCATATCATCACAAAGGAAGGAGTTTCTGTCAACCCACACAAGATTGAGGCAATCGTAAATCGGCCAACTCCCACTAATGTGACTGAAGTGCGTAGTTTTATGGGGTTTAGCTGGCTATTACAGGAGATTTGTTCAAGATTTTTCCATTGCGTGCCACTTACACACACTGACTCGAAAGGAGTTGCATTTGAATGGTCAGAAGAGCGAGAATCTGCTTTCCAGGAATTGAAGACAAAGTTGACAGCAGCACCAGTTTTGGCCTTACCATCCGGTACAGAAGGATTTGTAATCTACAGTGATGCTTCCCATAAAGGACTTGGTTGTGTACTTATGCAAAATGGGTGAGTTATCGCTTATGCCTCTTGTCAGCTGAAACCCCATGAGAAGAATTATCCCACGCATGATCTGGAGCTAGCAGCAGTAGTCTTTGCTTTAAAGATATGGAGACACTATTTGTATGGCACTACCTGCGAAGTATATACTGACCACAAGAGTTTCAAGTACCTTTTTACTCAAAAAGAGTTGAATATGCGGCAGTGACGGTGGTTGGAACTTCTTAAAGATTATGATTTGCAGATTCATTACCATCCTGGTAAAGCTAACACAGTTACAGATGTGCTCAGTCGGAAAAGTATGGGGACTTTGGCAAGTTTGGTTACAGGGCAAAAGGAATTAGCAATTGAATTGGATAAGATGGAAGTAGACTTTGTGCTACATGGACAGGACGCTTTAACGGCAGCAGTGATGGCCCAACCAACCTTACTTGAGGAAATTAAATTGCATCAGATAGAATATGGAGCTCTAAGGAAGATATGTGATGAGTTAGGAACTAAACCGAAATCGAGATTCAGTTTGGTAGATTCAGTGCTCAAATTTCAAAACCGAATATGTGTCCCCAATGTGTTAAACCTTAAGCAAAAACTGATGGAAGACGCACATACCTCAAGGTTCTCAATGCATCCAGGGAGTACCAAAATGTACCGAGATTTGAAGCAAAATTTGTGGTGGCCAAGTATGAAGAAGGAGATCGCGGAGTTTGTCTCTAAGTGTTTGCAATGCCAGCAAGTAAAAGCGGAGCATCAAAGACCTGCCGGTTGTTGCAACCTCTTCCCTCCCGGAATGGGAATGGGAAATATTGACCATGGATTTTGTTGTGGGGTTACCACGGACTCCTCAGGGTATGAATTCAATATGGGTCATTGTGGACCGATTAACTAAGTCCGCTCACTTCCTACCAGTAAAGACTCAATATAATGCAGACAAATTGGCAGTAATTTATGTGAATGAAATTGTGAGGCTTCATGGTGTTCCGATCTCAATTGTGTCAGATAGGGATCCGAAGTTTGTCTCCAGATTCTAGCAAAGTTTACAAGAAGCAATGGGTACATAATTAAAGTTCAGCACAGCTTTCCACCCTCAGACCGACGGTCAATCCGAGAGAACGATATAGACTCTAGAGGATGTGCTCCGAATGTGTGTGCTAGATTTTCAAGAAAGTTGGGAAACCCATCTACCGTTGGTAGAATTTGCGTACAATAATAGCTACCATTGAGTATAGATATGGCACCCTATGAAGCTTTATATGGACGACCATGTCGTTCTCCCGTGTGTTGGGCTGAAGTTGGAGATAAATCCTTGCTAGGGCCTGAAATTGTTCAGTTGACAACTGAAAAGGTTAAAATCATTCGGAAAGACTGCTCAAAGTAGGCAGAAGAGCTATGCGGATAACCGACGAAGGAATTTGGAATTTGAAGTTGATAGTCATGTTTTTGTGAAAGTCACCCCGATGAAAGGACATCCGAGATTCGGGAAAAGGGGCAAGTTAACACCCCGATATGTAAGTCCATTCCAAATTTTGGAGAAAGTGGGTCCAGTAGCTTACCGGGTTGCCCTTCCGCCAAATATGAGTCAAGTGCATAACGTGTTTCATGTCTCCATGCTTCGCGGATATCTTCCAGACCCGTCACATGTCATTGATTACCACCAAATTGAGTTGGATGACAAGTTAATTTACGAGGAAAAACCAATCCGCATTTTGGACCGACAAGTGAAACACTTGCGAAACCGAGAAATTCCAATGGTAAAAGCGGAATGGCAAGAACATTACGGAACCGACGCAACGTGGGAACGAGAGGAGGAAATGCAACACCAGTACCTACATTTGTTTCTGCCCTAAGGTACAACAAGTTTGGAGGACCAAACTTATTTAAGGGGGGGGGGAGAGTGTAATAACCCGACCCTCGTACATGTTTTATGATATATTTTCAGTCCTTGTTTTGTGCTTTTAAATGTTTACTGTAAAATCCCATGAGAAATTAAGGTTAAGTAAGTGAACTCCATGTTAAGGATGTCTATCTGTTTAACAAGCAAAGTATCTGTTACATCTAGAATGGTTGAATCAGAAATTGGAAGCCTTAACGACTTAATTATTTGAAATTGATTATATATCTGTGATCAGCATAATTTTTAAGTAATATTAAGCATGTTTATGAAATTTCAATTTCGGAATGATTAAACGATTGAATTTTGTCCTATATGCTTTTATATATGAATCTATATAAATCCAAGTCCTCTTAAGCTTGATCAAAAACTTGAAATATCTCCTGGAGAGGAAAAATGAAAGAAGAGAAAAAGGGAACAAAGGCAAAGTTCAACAAGGAAGGGAATTGGGATTAAATTAGGAGGATCTTTGAAATTTTTAAAGCTCAAGGTATGTTAAATTTATTGTACATGAGAATTCTCCTTTCAATTGTGAAGAAAGGTTTGTTAGTTTCATATGTATATTATTAGGGTTGTAATGGAGAATTGTGTATGATTCATGTTTGATTAAAGAGGGTATTCTCATCATTTGGTTGTTTTGAAACCTAATTTAAGTGTTGGATGAAATTTATACTTCAATCTTTGGTTTTTATGCCAACCCCATGAAATTATGTTTATGTCATGTGTTATGTTGTATGACCATGAGGAATTTGAATCCAAGGATGGAATTTGGAAAGGTTGTGATTTGATTACGCCTCTAAGCATGTTTATCTTGTGATATTCAAGTTGTAATTCATATATTGGTGATGTTGGATTAAGGTATTGCATTAGTTTAATCTTGGTTTGCATGAAAAATGAATTGGTATTGCTAAAATTTGTGTTGAAGTCGAGCTGCCCAAAACAGGGATCACCACCGCACGTGTGGAGGTCATGGCCGCACGTGCGGCCAAGAGGAGAAAAAATGGAAAATGCATACTGTTTTTGGCCACTCGTGCGGAGGAGGGGGACCGCACGTGCGGTGAATGTCTGCTCGTGCGGAGGGTCCGGCCGGACGTGCAGCCCAGGTCCGAGAAAATTTATCGCTTAATTTTGCATGCTTGACTCTCTGGTATTTTTAGAATATTTTTCTGATGATCTTAAGATGGTTGTAAATTCATGCAAAGTGTAAAGACTCAGGAAATGATTTAAGAAAGAGAAGGGAACTAATGTGCAAGTTTTGAATGTGTGCAGAACACACTCCGGGAGGAAGTAACACGTAATCTCAACACTGTGAGTAGTAGTACGTTTTACTTAAAGTTAACGAATGCCATTAGCCTTCTGTTGTACATGTTGCTTAGGCACTTATGCGAATGATTACAGGAATGTAAATGTATGATTACTTTGCTTACTCCTATGATGTCTGCGCCTATGGTCCACATGTTTCAAGGGGTTCCATGCCATATATTTCAAGGGCTTCCATGCCATACATTTCAAGGGCTTCCATGCCACATGTTTCAAGGGCTTCCATGCCATACATTTCAAGGGCTTCCATGCCACATGTTTCAAGGGCTTTAATGCCATATGTTTCAAGGGCTTTAATGCCACATGTTTCAAGGCCCTTGTGCCACCATGCTCCAAGGGCTTATAGCCATCATGTTTATGTTGCAAGATTGGGCCTAAGGCCGTCATTTACTTAGCACAGAATCAGACTAACTGTGTGAACTCTGCATCCTTATATGCATTGTTATGTATTATGTTTCAAGTTAAACATTGTTTTATTTATGTATTACTGTAGACGTCCCCGAACGCATCCCGGGAGGGTTAAGGTCCCGTTCCGTTCATATTGGGTTTACTACAGTTCGGACTCAAATTGTCACGGTTCTTAATCTGAACCAAAGAGTCCAAATCCGGCAAATCGTTTTGAGAAAACAGATTTTTAGAAAAGAAGTTCCAAACATGGACTGCTTTGGCAGATACAGAGTCACCACCTAAATATTTTATTTTGGGGGAATTTAGGAAACCCTGACTCGGTGCCAAAGGCCACGTGTCCGTCATCACCAAAGTTGCCTCGGCTCGGGAACTTGGGTACGATCGGGGAAGGTCAGCTATGAGCACCCCCTCTCGCCCGGTCCGAAGACCGGCCTCTACTAACCATGATATCCAATTTTGAAAACGTTATGTGTTCTTATCCCGGTTATTAGCCTAGAAGTACTATGTTATGCGCACAGCAAACAAGTATAGACCAAATCGCCTAAATTGGAACAAAACAGTACATGTTCGTTTTGAAAATGGTTTGCTACTCGCAGGTAGGCTAAAATGCAGGTTTTGCCACCCTCAAGTGGGCTTTAGAAAAGATGATTTTGCCACTATCCAGTGGGCTTAAAAACTCACAGTTTTCATACATTGTTCCAATTTAAGTAATTTGACCTCCATCCACAGGCATTCAAGCAGTTATATCACATAAGCAGCTAGCCTCATGGTAATCATGCTATTATGACAACATTCACACGCATGTGATATGCTAAAGCATAAAAAGCTCACCTAGTACTCCAAGCCAAAACAGAAACTAGTTAGCAATCACATGCATGATCCTAGTTCATGTTTAAAAATGGCTAATGCAACACATGCAAAGATGCAATCTAGACAGGCTCGGCTATCCTAAGCATGGCATGTAGAATGCTACAAATAACACGTATTCATTTTGGAATTGAAATACAATGCAGTTTGTATGATGTGCCGAGCCCGGCGCATGCAAAACAGATGAATGAATGCAAACATGCTATCATACTGTTATGCTAATTTAAATGTGCCCTAATCTACCATCATAAGCAGGTAAATAAAAGGGAAGAAAGACGTGGGGTTGGAAGACATACACCCACTCACGCACGCTTATTACAATTGCGCCCTCGCTCGGAGGGACCAAAAGAATATACAGTCCGAATAACAAATCGCTAAATTAATTATTACATAATTTCTAATCTAATCAAAATAAATGCAGAGAGAAGATGGCCGCAGCCCCTGCCTCGGGATGCGCGAATGATGCATGCTCGATCTGTCTTGCCCGGAAAATCCGCACCATACCACTGCTGCCTCTGTTTTCACTGTCCTGCCTCTCCAAAGACTGCCAAAGTCCTGGGACACGTTCCTTGCACACTGTAGAATACCATCGGCTGGAGGAAATACCCACCGGCCATGAGGAATGTCCATCGGCTGCTGATGAAGCTATCGGCCATTCACAAATGGCCGGTCGGCAGAAACTTCCTGCAGAAGACAGTTTTGACAGCAACAAAGGACAGACAGTGCATGGTATGAAATTTCAAGCAAATGTGTGCACCAACACATCCCTTATCATGATTTTGACTCAAAGAGGTATGTTCCTTGGTCCTCGGACCACCAATTGCGCATTTCGATGCATGATGGCCCAAGAAACCAAGTATGCACTTTGATTTCAAATGTCATGCAAACCAAACAAACACATAAAGCCCAACCTCTATCACTTGATCAAGAGGCAAGGCATGCATGCCAATGTAATGCAACCTAGGCATGTGATCTAGTATGCAACATGGGCATGCAAATGAACAATGTATGCTAGGCGCGCAACCTAAACATGTAAACAAACATGGTATGCAACAACATGCAACGATGGACTTAAACTAACACGGATAGCTCGCAAGCATGCCAAAATCAGTGGCCATAATCATGGAAATGAAGGCACAAAATGCACACACACATGCATGCAATCATGGTCCAACACCTTAAGCATAAACAAGGCAACTCTTAAGCACACTTAAAGAGGCTAAGTATGGACATATAGCATGCAACGCTCTGAAATCATGTTATAGGAGGTTCCAAACCAACTAAATAAATCTACAAAGCATGCAACAATGCTCACACATTCACATACTTGAAGCATACAAGCCACAAAATGCAAAGAGGCTATATAATGCATGCTAGGATCGACTCAAACAACTTAAGACAGACCTAAAGCATGGCAAAATAAGCACAAAAGCTTCACAAATCTAAGCCTAAAACATGCTCGAAC
Source organism: Camellia japonica (assembly GCA_030407325.1). NCBI lineage: Eukaryota > Viridiplantae > Streptophyta > Magnoliopsida > Ericales > Theaceae > Camellia > Camellia japonica. The sequence continues at coordinate 106,984,802 of JAPPVO010000032.1, forward strand.
AAAGGCTAACAACCTAAGGCATATTAAGGCAATTACAAGGCATCACATGGTAGGTATGCTAAGCATGCACCAAACTGAAAAATACCCTTCTACAATACTGATGAGGGACCAAAAATATGACTACCCACAGTAGATGACAAGCCCCAAATCAATATAAAAATATGCTCGAAATGCAATGCAAGATTAAGGCCCACAAAGGGGTATAACATGAAGTACCAAAAGGGTGCACCAAACAGCCAAAGACCCTTCATGAGACATGTAGAGGGGGGCAAAATAAGACACTTTTTAGGCCTGTCAAAGGCCCAAAAACAGAAGCATGGTAGGCTAAAGAAACATGCAAAAAAAATAGGGACCAAAGAGGGTATTGAAGTTAGTCATGCATGGAGGTCCCAAACAGTGTTGAGCCCTTCTTCAATATTGAAGAAGGGCTCAAAATAAGCCTCTTTGTAGTTTACATCGAAGCTCAAAAATGCATGCAACTATGGCTTAGATATGAACCAAGAAAATGCTAGTTTTGGGGAAAAGTGTGCTTACCCTTGTAGACCAACAAACCAGCACCTCTTGGACCAAGTTTTGGTGCTCCTAAGCTCTGCAAATGACCTCCCAAATTCTGGAAATGGATGTGGTGGTGTTTTGCTATGGGTTGGTGAAGGAATGGCCCAAGAACAAGGGTGTTTGGAGGTTGAATGAGAGAGATATTGTGAGAGATGGAGGGATATATGTATGTATTTTTGTCTTGGACAAATTTCTTAGAACCCCTAAGATGGAAGAGAAGCTCTTCTATAAATAGAGAATATGGAGGCTTGAAGCTTCTAAGAGAAGCTAAGCAAAAAGGGTCAAGAGGGTCAAGCTTCTCTTAGAAGCTTGGAGCAAAAGGGCCAAGAAGGCCAAGCTTCTTGGAGAAGCTAGACAAAAGAGCCAAGCTTCTTGGAGAAGCTAGGCAAAAGGTTCAAGAGGTGCAAGCTTCTCTTGGAAGCTAGAAAGGTGCAAGCTTCTCCAAGAAGCTAACAAGGTTCAAGCTTCTTGGAGAAGCTAAAAAGGTCAAGCTTCTTGGAGAAGCTAACAAGGTCAAGCTTCTTAGAGAAGCTAAAAAGGTTCAAGCTTCTTGGAGAAGCTAGAACCAAGGTTCAAAAGGTTCAAGCTTCTTGGAGAAACTAGAACCAAGGTTCAAAAGGTTCAAGCTTCCTCAAGAAGCTAAAACCAAGGGTTCAAAAGGTTTAAGCTTCTTGGAGAAGCTAAACCAAGAGTTCAAAAGGTTCAAGCTTCCTCAAGAAGCTAGAACCAAGGGTTCAAAAGGGTCAAGCTTCCTCAAGAAGCTAAAACAGAGGGTTCAAAAGGTTCAAACTCCCTCCAGAAGAGGTCTCGGCCAACCAATTAGGTCATCGGCACAATAAAGTGCCGGTCGGCTAAACATAATGCCGACAGGCCATTATTTTAAGAAACAATGGCCGGTGGCAAACATGTGCAGCCGGTGATGATAGGGGAGGGCCGATGAGGTGTGAGGATGGCCAAAAAGCCATTCCCTGCCCTTCAAGGCAAAAACACAGGTGTTTGGTGCCAAAACCGAACACGAAGCAGTCGAGTCAAGAGGTCCTGAGGCGAGGCGCGCTGCCAAGGCCTCCGGGAACTCAAGATGAACACAAACATGGATAATCACCGAGTGTTCGAACGGTGACGTCCAAGTCTTGAGGACGGTCAAAAATGGGGTGTCTACAGTTGCCCCTCTTTGACAGAACTCGGAAGTCAGAACAATGACGGGAGTGAATGTCAAAGCCTAGAGACGACCCATTTTTGACAAGGCCGAAGACTTGGACAAACATGCAAGACAAACAAGGTATGCGCCCGAAGGCAGGGGCAAAATGCAACTGAAAATGCAAGAAGCCGATCATAACTTATGATCATGCAAAGAAAGCTGTAACGAAGCACAACAATGCAACAGTTTTAAGCTAGCATATACCGAACTACACTACAATGCAGAAAGGATGTAAGAGAATTATGCAATTCTCACGAACATGTGCGTTAGATACACAAGAGCGAACAAAGTGTGATAGATACATTAAGTGGACAAACATATGTGATGGATACACAAAAGTGAAGAGAGTGTGATGGATACACTATATGAATAAAGTGTGGTTGATACACTAAGTGAAGCAAAGTGTGACAGATACACAAAGCAAAACGAGTGTGATGGATACACTAAGCAAATATGTGATAGATATACTAAGCAAATGTGTGTGGTGGATACACAAAGCAAAACGAGTGTGATGGATACACTAAGCAAATATGTGATAGATATACTAAGCAAATGTGTGTGGTGGATACACAAAGGAGGCATGTGATAGATACAAAAAGTGAACGTGTGTGGTAGATACACAAAGTGAAGCGAGTGTGATGGATACACTATATGAAGCAAAACGTGATGGATACACAAGGTGAGCGCAGTGTGATGGATACACAAGATGAGCATAGTGTGATAGATGCACAAAGAGAAAGTGTGTGATTGATACACAAAGCGAAAGTGTGTGATTGATACACAAAGCGAAAGTGTGTGATTGATACACAAAGCGAGCGTGTGATTGATACACGAAGTAAAAGTGTGTGATGGATACACTGTATGAAGCAAAGTGTGATGGATACACAGGATGAATGAAGTGAGCAAAGCGTGATGGATACACAAAAGGCAAACACAAAGTGTGATAGATGCACTAAGTGAACGAGTGTGATGGATACACAATAGGTGAACACGAAGTGTGATCGATGCACTTAGTGAACAAAGTATGATTGATATACTAAATGTGAACACGAATTGTGATAGATGCACTTAGTGAACAAGCATGATGGATATACTAAAGGTGAACACGAAGTGTGATAGATGCACTTAGTGAACAAGTATGATGGATATACTAAATGTGAACACAAAGTGTGATAGATGCACTTAGTGAACAAGTATGATGGATATACTAAAGGTGAACACAAAGTGTGATAGATGCACTTAGTGAACAAGTATGATGGATATACTAAAGGTGAACAAGAAGTGTGATAGATGCACTTAGTGAACAAGTATGATGGATATACTGAATGTGAACACGAAGTGTGATAGATGCACTTAGTGAACAAGTATGATGGATATACTGAATGTGAACACGAAGTGTGATAGATGCACTTAGTGAACAAGTATGATGGATATACTGAATGTGAACACAAAGTGTGATAGATGCACTTAGTGAACAAGTATGATGGATATACTAAAGGTGAACACGAAGTGTGATAGATGCACTTAGTGAACAAGTATGATGGATATACTGAATGTGAACACGAAGTGTGATAGATGCACTTAGTGAACAAGTATGATTGATATACTAAGCGAATGAAGTGTGATTGATACACTAATGGAATAAAGTGAATATGTGCGTGATAGATACACAAAAGGTAATGAAGTGTGATGGATACAGAAAATGAGAATGTGTGTGGTAGATACACAAAATGAGAACGTGTGTGGTAGAGACACGAAATGAGAATGTGTGTGTTAGATACACAAAATGAGAATGTGTGTGTTAGATACACAAATTGGGAATGTATGCGATAGATACACAAAATGAGAACGTGTGTGGTAGATACACGAAATGAGAATGTGTGTGATAGATACACAAAATGAGAATGAAGTGTGATTGATACACAAAATGAGAATGAAGTGTGATTGATACACTATTCTGGCTTGGTGCAGACTTGATCTTGAGCTTGAGGTAGAGGTACACTCATACTTCGGAGCATTGGCAAGGCCTGAAGAGGTACACACGGGATGTAGTCTCGGAACTTACTGAAATTGAAACAAACTCAGATACCGACGTTTTCCTCTTTTGCTTTTACTTTGCAGTCCGGACCACATAGCTTCAAATAGTCCTGGTTTTACTGTTCACACTTATCGGGGGTGGGCCCTGCAGTTTTATGAAAGAACGAATCTGTTTTGCACAAATGTGGAGAATGGCACGGCACTCTGAGCACAAGATGATTTGATTTCTTTTTTTGAAATTAAGAAATGAGTTCTTAACCGGGTATTGAGCCTACGACTGAACACAGCGAAAAAGACTCAACAAACAAAAACAAAGGTAAACAACCTAAACACATCTATTGACACTCGAAGCGACTCAAAACAAGAATCGAAACAGACAAAACAAAAACAAAGACTCAAATGTGCACAGGGAGCCTGTTTCACCGGGTATTATTTCCCACCCTTTCTCATTTGTGATTCTCACATCACTCGGCCCTCAAGCTCTGTTTTTCTAAAAAAGCCCTTTTCTCACTTTTTCTCTCAACGCACATCTCTCTATTCTTCAATCTCTCAATTTTTTTTATCCCTTCCCTGGGTGGTTGATGCATGAACAGAAAGTTGCGGGGTCTTGCCCCTAGCATTTCGCTAGATTCTTCTTCTTGTTCACAACAGTGAGTTTCTTCCACAGAGGGGTCGCGCTACAATTGGGTGTATAGCGAATCTGCGGCTGACATCGTTGACGATGCTCTGCCGGGAGTTTGGACATGGTGATCGTCCATGTAAGGAGTGGGAATATCTGGCCCCATTCCAGTTCGTGCTTTCGCACTTGGCTTGATACCTTGTTGCTTGGAAGATGTGAGAGCTTTCTGCCCTTCGTTGTTAGCTTAAGTTGTCCCCTTTTCTGGCAGGTAGAGTGCCCTTTTTGGCAAATGTATTGACAACGGGGAAAGACAGGAAGCCTGACTCAACTGTGCCCCTAGTTCATCATTTTGACCATTTTTTCTTTTGGTTTTCTACTAAAACAATTTTGACCAATACGAGAGTTAGATTAACACACTTGTTCAATTTTTGATTTGAAATCATGCAAGTCAGGCTATGAGTACTGAAAATTTTCTTTTTTGGGTCCAAGAAATGGTCCAGTTTTTGGAAAAGATGGAACATTTTTCGAGAAAATTAGTCAACCTCAGTAAAAATTCTCAAAAACTATTTGCAAGGGCCAATGCTCAACAACACGGAACCAACTCTTGAGGTGCACAACTCGGACCCATAGCAATGGAAAATTGCCCCTTGTTCGAAGAGAGCTGCATGGCAACGGAAAGTTGCCCCTTGTTTGAATGATGTCGCAGCACATTGTAGTCAGTCCTCTGAGCGACGAACACGACCAGACTCTCGGATACAGAGAAGGCAAAGATGATCAAAACCATTTCATGGGCACAACTGAATTTGAAGTGTTTTAGGGCTGGACTTCAGAATGAAGTTGCCTACGTATCCAAAGATGGGAATCAAGCCTTACGTAGTTCGGGTTGGTACACTCAGGTATTTAACCTCTCTTTTTTATGCTCTAACTTTTGCCAAGGCGCCTGTTGAGGTTTTCGACCTTGCGAGCTTTGTTCTTCTTTCTTTTCTTTCTTTTTCATTTTTTTCTCTTTTTTTTTTCTTTTAGGCTCTAACTTTTGCCAAGGCGCCCGATGCGGGTTTTCGACCTTGCGAGCTTCTTTTTCTTTTCTTTTCTTTTTCTTCTTCCTTTGTTCTTCTCTTTTTTTTTTCTATATTTTTTTTCTTTCCATTTGTATGTATTTTTTTGCTTGCTCTAACTTTTGCCTGGGTCGCCCTTCCGGGTTTTCGGCCCAGTGAGCCTCTCAAAGGATAAAAGTGTAGCAAGTCCATGCCAAATGGTTTTAGGGTTTGATGCCATCCGTATCCAGGAGAGTGGCTGTTGATTCGCAAGAGAACTCATCTTCGGCTCTTCGGGCACATCTGACATCTTTGCCCCTAGTTTGAGGGGGGGCTTCTGATCTAGCTTCCCAAGCCTCTTGACGACATCTGATCTTCTTGATTTGACTTTCTTGCCTCTTATTCGAGGGCTGCTTTGAATCTGGTCTCACAGGCCTCACGTTGTAGTTAACCGTTGAACATTCTGAGTTTGAGTCCAAGGTTCGAAAATGAGGGGTCGAGTCTCGAGGCTGAGAGCGATCCTAGGCTGCATAATCTCAAGAGCGATTCCACACATGTCTTCGCAGGACCGCGCAAAACATATTTTGAAAGTTTTTAAGAAAGCGACAAATCGCTCGCGCTGAAGGTAGTGTAGGACCAATCTGGACCAAAGCTAGGGTCCTTCTCAGTACTCACACTAACAAGCATGATTTCATTCATTAAGGGCTTAGCACGCCTCTCTTTCTCTCAATTGATCAATTTTTTGCAAATCCCAAGGAATTCCTAACTCTTCGTTTTCACCACAGTGTTTGAAAAAGTTTTGAAAAATTTAGGCCAATGCAATGACTTCAAGGCACAGAAAAGACAGAGTTCTTAGTCAAATACTGTCATTTCATTCAGAACTTCTGGCACAACTGGCACACGGCAGAAGCAAACACAAGAGTGTGAAAATCACTGCTGTTCCATTCAGATCTGTTGGCATAACTGGCTCCAAGGCAGAAACAGACTCGAAAGGAAGCAAAAAGACAAACACAAAACAAGCAAGTGATGTCTGAGGTAACACCCCCGAAATCACCCGACTTCTACACAACAAGACTGACCCGATACAACAAGACAGACCCAACTGACTCAGTATGAAAGGACTGACTCAATACACAAAGACAAGACTGACCCAATACCCAAGTCAGAAAGAAAAATTAACAGCATTTGTACATTTGCTCAAAACAGTGCATGCCGTCCACCACATCTGAAGTAAACTGAGCACTGCCCGCAGGTGGTTTGTCCCCCGATCACATACTTGTACTATCCCCCAAGTTTGCTGATCCAGTGATGATAGACTTCACTGAGCTGGTGCGGCAATGACGTTGTTGTCAAACAAATCTTGTACATCATGGCGCAGACGAAAGCAGCTATCGGTCTCATGACCGGTTTGTTGATGGTAGGCACAGTACTTAGTCCGGTCATGCTTTAAAGGGAGAGGATCATGTAAAGGCCGTTGTTCCAATGGTTTCAGATGTCCTTTTCGGATTAAGACCTCTAGAGCCTTTGACAAAGGCATATGAAGTGGGGTGAAAACCCTCTTGACTCGAGGTGGATATTTGGTTTCTGTGAGCTACTTCCGGACGCACCGGTGAATGGGGTAGCTTTTTTGATGTGGTGTTGGTGACCATGCCCACTTCAGAAGGTCTTGCAGTTGCATCACCACTGGTGGTCACATTCGAACTGCGGGTAAACGCCCTCCTGGGCTGCTCCTTCTCCTGTCAATGAGGCCCTGCTTTATAGCATCCTCGATTTGTACCCCAATCTCATGGAGGTCTGCAAAGGTGGGTAGGGGGAGGACAATCATCTTCTGCATCAGCCTGGGTTGGAGATTGCGCACAATCATCCGTATCTGGTCCTTGTCGACCGGCCTGGTGGTCATCGAAGAAGCTTTGGCTCTCCAACGGGTTACAAAGTCAGAGAAACCCTCTTTCAGCTCTTGCCTAGTTGTCTCAAGATCATGGGTTGTGATCTCGATCTGGGTATTGTATGAATATTGTGCGACGAAGGCCTCGGACATCTCCTCCCAGCTTCGTTTCACTGAGTCCTCTAATTTGGCGTACCAGATGGCCGCGATACCCGACAGGTCCTGCTAAAGAGGGAGAGCTTCTGTAATCTTGTCAAGCCCATCGGGCGCAGAACATCTGAAAACAAACTCAGGTGGACCATGGGATCTCCTGACCCGTCAAAACGGTCGATGTGAGGCATCTTGAACCTGTCTGGCAATGTCACAGCTGCGTCCGTGTATCCATCTTCAATGTCAGGGATGGTCTTGACTCCCTGGGATCTTTTGAACAGCTTTTCAAGCTTGCTCAACTTCAGTGCTGTGGGATCCGTCTCGAACTCAAAGGGAGAGTCGGTAGGTTGGTGGTGTTTTTGATAACTGGGGTAAAATTGGGGGCGGAGCCGGCCCTACCGGAATGTCTGTACCTTCCTGGACATTTGGCGTCTCCCCAGGTGCTGGAGCTCCTACTGGGGAGGAACTTGTTGTGAAGCAGACGCGCCGCTTTGCTGTTGCAGCCTAGTGATGAGCTCGGCCTGCTGAGCCATGATTGCAGCCTGCTGCTTGGAGAATTCCGCTTGGCGACAGCGTCTTGCTGCATGAGTTTCATAGTTTCCTGCATCTGACGCATCATTGCCTCCACCCCTGACATATTCTGTTGATCCATCTGACTGATGGGTATATCTATCTCTGTGATAAAAAACACTGAGGCCTCAGCTTGACTGTTCACTGGTGGGGTGGGTAAGGGTTACTGATCTGGTAACTGCTGAACCGGTGACCCGTGCCTGACTGGCCCTTTTTACTCTGCCTTTGGCAAACTGAATCTCTGACCCGACAAAGTCTATCAACACGAGTCCAATGTACCCGGGGGATAGTGAAGCCTTCTGAAGCTATGGTTCCAAGACTACCCCTAGCAAAAGAGAAAACAGACAGCATCTCAGCTCAATTCACTGGAACGATAGAGGCTGACGACTGTATTCTATTACTGATCACTGTTCCCCAAATATCTGCCTGAATCTGATACCCGCGATATAACTGATTCCAAAATATGTTGGTGCCCACAGGCCGGATACCCAGACTTGCAAACTGGTATATTGCGTTCCTGTAGAGATACACTCTAAAAGCACATAGCAAGTAAAGAGAGCCAAAACACCCCTATGTTGGGGTAGGGTTTCCCTGTCCTATTTTGTCAGGAGCTAGGGTTTCACTAGCACACAGCGGTTTCAAACAACCTAAAATCGGGTAAGCAACCTGTCCTAGTTTGGAATGGTCACTATGGATTCCGAATATGCACTAGGTCAATGGTCGAAAAGGGTGCCCCGGTAAAACTCGGGGTTGTGTTCCCATACTGGCAGAGCCCGCAACCGGTCAGCCTTATGGACATGCCTTGACAAGACAAGCCTCCAGCAAACCGCTCAGGAATAGCAGATGGCCAACACGGTGTCCTAGGCGCACCAATGCACATGCAATGCAAAGAGATACATAAATGAAATCAAAACAGGATATCACGAGTTCGAGTCAAGCTCTCTAAATCCCTAGCAGAGTCGCCAGAAACTGTAGACGTCCCCGAACGCATCCCGGGAGGGTTAAGGTCCCGTTCCGTTCATATTGGGTTTACTACAGTTCGGACTCAAATTGTCACGGTTCTTAATCTGAACCAAAGAGTCCAAATCCGGCAAATCGTTTTGAGAAAACAGATTTTTAGAAAAGAAGTGCCAAACATGGACTGCTTTGCCAGATACAGAGTCGCCACCTAAATATTTTATTTTGGGGGAATTTAGGAAACCCTGACTCGGTGCCAAAGGCCACGTGTCCGTCATCACCAAAGTTGCCTCGGCTCGGGAACTTGGGTACGATTGGGGAAGGTCAGCTATGAGCACCCCCTCTCGCCCGGTCCGAAGACCGGCCTCTACTAACCATGATATCCAATTTTGAAAACGTTATGTGTTCTTATCCCGGTTATTAGCCTAGAAGTACTATGTTATGCGCACAGCAAACAAGTATAGACCAAATCGCCTAAATTGGAACAAAACACTACATGTTCGTTTTGAAAATGGTTTGCTACTCGCAGTAGGCTAAAATGCAGGTTTTGCCACCCTCAAGTGGGCTTTAGAAAGATGATTTTGCCACTATCCAGTGGGCTTAAAACTCACAATTTTCATACATTGTTCCAATTTAAGTAATTTGACCTCCATCCACAGGCATTCAAGCAGTTATATCACATAAGCAGCTAGCCTCATGGTAATCATGCTATTATGACAACATTCACACGCATGTGATATGCTAAAGCATAAAAAGCTCACCTAGTACTCCAAGCCAAAACAGAAACTAGTTAGCAATCACATGCATGATCCTAGTTCATGTTTAAAAATGGCTAATGCAACACATGCAAAGATGCAATCTAGACAGGCTCGGCTATCCTAAGCATGGCATGTAGAATGCTACAAATAACACGTATTCATTTTGGAATTGAAATACAATGCAGTTTGTATGATGTGCCGAGCCCGGCGCATGCAAACAGATGAATGAATGCAAACATGCTATCATACTGTTATGCTAATTTAAATGTGCCCTAATCTACCATCATAAGCAGGTAAATAAAAGGGAAGAAAGACGTGGGGTTGGAAGACATACACCCTCACGCACCTTTATTACAATTGCGCCCTCGCTCGGGGGACCAAAAGAATATACAGTCCGAATAACAAATCGCTAAATTAATTATTACATAATTTCTAATCTAATCAAATAAATGCAGAGAGAAGATGGCCGCAGCCCCTGCCTCGGGATGCGCGAATGATGCATGCTCGATCTGTCTTGCCCGGAAAATCCGCACCATACCACTGCTGCCTCTGTTTTCACTGTCCTGCCTCTCCAAAGACTGCCAAAGTCCTGGGACACGTTCCTTGCACACTGTAGAATACCATCGCTGGAGGAAATACCCACCGGCCATGAGGAATGTCCATCGGCTGCTGATGAAGCTATCGGCCATTCACAAATGGCCAGTCGGCAGAAACTTCCTGCAGAAGACAGTTTTGACAGCAACAAAGGACACAGACAGTGCATGGTATGAAATTTCAAGCAAATGTGTGCACCAACACATCCCTTATCATGATTTTGACTCAAAGGGGTATGTTCCTTGGTCCTCGGACCACCAATTGCGCATTTCGATGCATGATGGCCCAAGAAACCAAGTATGCACTTTGATTTCAAATGTCATACAAACCAAACAAACACATAAAGCCCAACCTCTATCACTTGATCAAGAGGCAAGGCATGCATGCCAATGTAATGCAACCTAGGCATGTGATCTAGTATGCAACATGGGCATGCAAATGAACAATGTATGCTAGGCGCGCAACCTAAACATGTAAACAAACATGGTATGCAACAACAGGCAACGATGGACTTAAACTAACACGGATAGCTCGCAAGCATGCCAAAATCAGTGGCCATAATCATGGAAATGAAGGCACAAAATGCACACACACATGCATGCAATCATGGTCCAACACCTTAAGCATAAACAAGGCAACTCTTAAGCACACTTAAAGAGGCTAAGTATGGACTATAGCATGCAACATAAGCTCTGAAATCATGTTATAGGAGGTTCCAAACCAACTAAATAAATCAACAAAGCATGCAACAATGCTCACACATTCACATACTTGAAGCATACAAGCCACAAAATGCAAAGAGGCTATATAATGCATGCTAGGATCGACTCAAACAACTTAAGACAGACCTAAATCATGGCAAATAAGCACAAAAGCTTCACAAATCTAAGCCTAAAACATGCTCGAACAAAGGCTAACAACCTAAGGCATATTAAGCCAATTACAAGGCATCACATGGTAGGTATGCTAAGCATGCACCAAACTGAAAAATACCCTTCTACAATACTGATGAGAGACCAAAAATATGACTACCCACAGTAGATGACAAGCCCCAAATCAATATACAAACATGCTCGAAATGCAATGCAAGATTAAGGCCCACAAAGGGTATAACATGAAGTACAAAAGGGTGCACCAAACAGCCAAAGACCCTTCATGAGACATGTAGAGGGGGGGCAAAATAAGACACTTTTTAGGCCTGTCGAAGGCCCAAAAACAGAAGCATGGCAGGCTAAAGAAACATGCAAAAAAAAATAGGGACCAAAGAGGGTATTGAAGTTAGTCATGCATGGAGGTCCGAAATAGTGTTGAGCCCTTCTTCAATGTTGAAGAAGGCTCAAAATAAGCCTCTTTGTAGTTTACATCGAAGCTCAAAAATACATGCAACTATGGCTTAGATATGAACCAAGAAAATGCTAGTTTTGGGGAAAAGTGTGCTTACCCTTGTAGACCAACAAACCAGCACCTCTTGGACCAAGTTTTGGTGCTCCTAAGCTCTGCAAATGACCTCCAAATTCTGGAAATGGAAGTGGTGGTGTTGTGCTATGGGTTGGTGAAGGAATGGCCCAAGAACAAGGGTGTTTGGAGGTTGAATGAGAGATATAGTGAGAGATGGGGGATATATGTATATATTTTTGTCTTGGACAAATTTCTTAGAACCCCTAAGATGGAAGAGAAGCTCTTCTATAAATAGAGAATATAGAGCTTGAAGCTTCTAAGAGAAGCTAAGCAAAAAGGGTCAAGAGGGTCAAGCTTCTCTTAGAAGCTTGGAGCAAAAGGGCCAAGAAGGCCAAGCTTCTTGGAGAAGCTAGACAAAAGAGCCAAGCTTCTTGGAGAAGCTAGGCAAAAGGTTCAAGAGGTGCAAGCTTCTCTTGGAAGCTAGAAAGGTGCAAGCTTCTCTAAGAAGCTAACAAGGTTCAAGCTTCTTGGAGAAGCTAAAAAGGTCAAGCTTCTTGGAGAAGCTAACAAGGTCAAGCTTCTTAGAGAAGCTAAAAAGGTTCAAGCTTCTTGGAGAAGCTAGAACCAAGGTTCAAAAGGTTCAAGCTTCTTGGAGAACTAGAACCAGGTTCAAAAGGTTCAAGCTTCCTCAAGAAGCTAAACCAAGGGTTCAAAAGGTTCAAGCTTCTTGGAGAAGCTAAACCAAGAGTTCAAAAGGTTCAAGCTTCCTCAAGAGCTAGAACCAAGGGTTCAAAAGGGTCAAGCTTCCTCAAGAAGCTAAACAGGGGGTTTCAAAAGGTTCAAAATCCCCTCCAGAAGAGGTCTCGGCCAACCAATTAGGTCATCGGCACAATAAAGTGCCGGTCGGCTAAACATAATGCCGACATGCCATTATTTTTTAAGAAACAATGGCCGGTGGCAAACATGTGCAGCCGGTGATGATAGGGGAGGGCCGATGAGGTGTGAGGATGGCCAAAAAGCCATTCCCTGCCCTTCAAGGCAAAACACAGGTGTTTGGTGCCAAAACCGAACACGAAGCAGTCGAGTCAAGAGGTCCTGAGGCGAGGCGCGCTGCCAAGGCCTCCGGGAACTCGAGACGAACACAAACATGGATAATCACCGAGTGTTCGAACGGTGACGTCCAAGTCTTGAGGACGGTCAAAAATGGGGTGTCTACAATTACTATTCACTGAGCCCGGCTCACTCTCTGTTATGTCTGTTTCTGTAGGTCACCAGTCAGGTGGTCAGTCCTAGCCACGACGCCCGCTTTCTTTTATCAACCTTCGTGTGTCCAGGCACTATACAAGCCCATTCATTTTGTTAAATTGTTAAGATGTTGGCTTGTTTTGAGTGTCCACCTAAGGTTGATGTATATAACTTTCATGTTTTGTATATGCCCAATTACAGGGCTGGGACTGTATATATGTGTATGTAATACCAATGCTCCGGGTTATAGTTTGGGACTTTATCTATCCACTATGATGCATGTGATGTATGAGATCCTGGCATGTAGAAGTAGCTCAATGGAGTTTATTCATATCATTATTTTTATATTTCGTGCTTCCGATAAGGCCCCGTATGTTATATTACCAGGTTACATGTCCATTTCTGAATAGGTCATACCCAACCTTTTAGGGACAGGTTTGGGGCGTGACATGTCCTTCCTCACCAAAGTGTCTCGGCACCCTACTCAGCCGATCAAAGATCGGCCTCTACTAATCATGATGTGAATCTTATTTACATTATATGCTCTTGTTATGGTCAGTATGCTAATTTACTATGTTTTGCACACAAGTGTAGACTAATTTGCAAAATTTGGAACACTTTGATTTTATGTGTGTTTTGAAAGAGTTTGTGAATGTGCCACTCAAAAAAGTGGGCTCATGTTCACATTAATCAAATCATCCCAAATTAAGCAATTTAGCATTCATCCATAGACATTCAAACAAGTATATCACTTAAGCACTTAGCCTCATGGTATTATGTTTGATATGGCAACAATTACACGCATGCAATATACTAAAGCAATAAATGCTCACCTAGTAGTCCAAGGCAAGCCAAAAACAAATAAAACAATTAGAAATATGTCTGCCCTAAGATGAAAGTGACTAATGCAACACATACAAAATACAATTAATAGTCTCGACAGTATGGCATGTGAATCAATTTAATGGCATGCGGTAGTGCACGTATTCAACGAAGTAATAAATAACCATATTTATTTAGAATGATGAACCAAACCCTACGCATGCAAGACAAATGAATGCAAATCGTGGAACATGCTAAACGAAGCATGATGCTCTATGCTATCCATTATAAGTGGGTAAATAAAAGAGAGAAAGAACAGGTGTTGGAAGACATACACATTATTACATATTTGCCCTCGCACAAGGGGGTCTGAATAAATGTCTTAGCTAATTAAGCTACTTATCACAATGCCACAAACTAGCTAATTAAGTACAACACAAAAAATAACTAGCTATTCTAGCTAGTTAATTCAAACTAACTAATTAGTTACAATACGAAATTTAATTAACTAAGTAATGAATTATACAAATCCACTACTTTAGGTACACAAACTACTATTAAACATAATTTTAACGGGTCCCGTGGAGCGAGGAATGACTCATGCATGAATGCAAATTTCCACCTGAAAATGCCCTCTGTTTGGCTGCCAAAATGCTTCTGTTTTGCAGTTAGAAAATTGAAATATTTTTTCCCAGCCTCTGCTCTATTTTGCAAGGAAAAAGACACTACCTGGCTGAAAAAAGATGGTCGGCCAACCAGAAGAAGTGGTCGATTGTACAGTGAGGTGGCTGGCCGGCCACTAGTTTTTGTTACTGCCCTGCTATGATAGACATGAAACAGAGCACAAACAGAGTATTTTCAAGAGATGTTTGTCCACCCTGTCTCTCTTTATCATCAAACAGATCAAATGAGGGGTAGGCTTGATTCGTAAACCATCAATCAACGCAAACTTCTTGTGAGATGATCTAAGAGACAAAAATTTCAATAAATGACAAGGAACAACCCACAAAACCCCCTCCCTATCATGGAATTGATCAAGGGAAGTGCTAGCCATTCATGCATGATAATGGTATATCACTTAAGCAGTTAACCTCATGGTATTATGCTTGAACCATTATCAATTCAACCAAGTATATCACTTAAGCACTTAACCTCATGGTATATTTTAGTATATCACTTAAGCACTTAACCTCATGGAACCTTGAACCTTGAACAAAGGAAACCAGAAGAAAGATTGAAAGAATGAAGAACTTATAGGTTGGAGATGGATGAATGGACATCGAGTTCGAGTTCACTGGAATGAGACAGAGCTATTGATTAGAGCAGAACGCTTAATTGCTCTCTAGAAGAGATGAACGAAAGTTATTGTAGAAAAGCTTGAACGGTTTGGCAATGGAGGTGTAGAGAGAGAGGCTCTGAGAGAAGAGAGAGTTGTGATTGCAGAATGAAGAGACAGAGATAGAGGGAAAAACTTTTGACAGAATTTAAAAGGGCGGCAAAGGAATTGATTTAACCACCTAGGAAGACGTGGCCATGCTAATGTCAGGCAGCATGGGGCAGAATTGATATGACATGATGAGATTGATTGGTATGTTATAATCTGGCAATGATACGTAGAGGTAATACGGTTGAGGCAGTTATGGCATGACAGCTCACCCGCGTCTTGGGTTCTTGGAATTCTTTAAATTGTGGGTCTTGATCCCGACAACTGATGTGATCTCAGTAGAGATGTTGAATTTACGTGACACAGAAATGTTGGTTCTTAATTCTTGATGAGTGGACACTTGAGTCCTTGTTTCTTGACGCTGATGAGTCATGATCTCAGTCGAAGAGCATCTTTCATCTATTTAGTTAACATGTTGGGAGGTCAAACAATGGGGGTGTTTGTTTGGGATTTTTTGAGTCAACTTATAGCTTCTACCTTTCGAAAAGCTATTTTAGACTATTTGGTTAAACTTATTTCAAATACCTTCTGATTCTAACAGCTTATTTTAACTCAAAAAAGTTGATTTTGAGAAGTTGCTCAGCCCTTGCTTCTGATTATCAGTTTCTACTGTGGACATGTTAATTTACGGTTATACTCTTAGATTTTATTTTTTATTTTTTTAAAAATAGAAAAAGACTCAAATAGACTATAGATTATTATTATTATTATTATTATTATTATTATTATTATTATTCTTATTATTATTATTATTTTATTATTTATTAGTATTTATGAGAAATGTAGACAATTAGTGAATAACAAAAAATAAAAGATAATTGAAAAAGCTACTTCACAGCTTATTTAACAAATACTACTCAGCAACTTAAATCTATAATCCAATAGCTACACCAAGCAGATTAATAGCTTCTTATTAAAGGCATAATCTATAATTTGTGAAGCTATAATCTATAATATGTTTTAATAGCTACACCAAACGGTGCCAATACAGGTTTAATCATCTCAGGTTGCTGAGGTAATAGAATCTAGGGGGCAGTTGTAGGGACGTATTTTTAAGATCACACCAGGTGGCCGATGGTGTTTGCCGAGGTGCCATGTGGACAAGCTATGAACCTGAGATTATTGTGATGTTGCCGAGATGTGGTGCGGTAATATCAAAATCTGAGATATTTGGATAGAGGACAAGAGTCCTAGATAAGTTGAGGGGCTTAGTTTGGATAAAGATGAGGCTCTTTATTGGGATCATTCTTATCTAACTAAGAGTCCGGGATAAGTGCTATGATTAAGTCCTATGAAGTGAAACTTCCAGAGGAAGTTGGGCACTAATAATTGTGAAAGTAAGGCACCCTCGTGGGTCGAAGGTATGCTTTTGATTGTGAGCTATTTACCTGAGTTGATATCTTGTGAGATAAGTGACTGACTTGATCGTCTAAGTGCCCCGAGTGAATGAGTCACCATGGTATTTCTTTTTTTCTTGTGTGAAGGTGCTTGACTTAATCTATTCTTCTGCGTGCTCTACAACTAAGTTCCTTGTTTGGTTGTGAGGTCATAAATCAACACCCACAATAATCCTTAAAACATATAGAGAGGTTACAATGTGAACTTGCACATTATAAAAAAAAAAAAAAAAAGGTATAGTTTTTGTGAGAGAAGTTATATAATTTGTGAGATGAAAGTTACAGATTTTGAAGTTATCATGTGCACTTTAAAAGTAATATATAACTAAAGTGATACATTTTGTGAGAACAAAAAAGTTATATTTTTTGTGACAAAAATTATATATTTTGTGAGGCAAATTATACTTTTTGCATAAAGTGCATATCATGTGCACTCAACAAGGAGTACACATTGTAGACTTTCCCTAAAGGGTAGGTATAAATTTTTCTCTAATAATAGAAAAGCCACTTGACAAAATTCTAAAAAATTAAAAATTACACATGATACCTTTCTAAAGCTTTCTAAAAAATTCTCCACTTTACGTATATGATTATATGATTCGATGAGTGTTGCAAATTGCATTAGTAGTTCTTTTTTTCTTTATTTTTAATGGGAAAAGTTACAAACACCCTCAAAAGATGCATATGGTATAACAACACTACAAAAATTTGTATATTTTTTAATGATAAATTGACATAACTGTCTCATCACAAAAAGTAACACTTTTTGCTCACCACATAAAAGTGTAACTTTTATTACATCCTGGCATAGTTTCTTTATTTGGAATATTTTTTATCAACAAAAAAAATAATATTTTATTAAAAGTAAAGCATTACAATATAAGAAGGAAAACATGAAACCACATCAATTACAAATAAGAAAATAACTAGAAAGAAAACATGAAACCAAATAATTACAAATAAGAAAATAACTTACTCTAAATAGGATGCCTAAAACATGCAGTCCAAAAGAGCTAGTTAGCAAGAAACCAACTAGCAAAAGCAAAACCCCTAATATAACCCAAACTCAAGCACCCATATTTTTCTTAAAAAATCTATCTCTAAGTATTTTACGGTCCTCAAAATGCAATGAAATACCATTAACCAAAACACATTCCGATTCTCCAAAACATTGTCTTTCCTTTCTATCATGTGATCTTCCTTAAATTTCCAATTTTTTAGTTCCTAAATCAAATAATGATTTTCCCCTTACCTCTTTGCTTATTGATCTAACTATACCTGTTAATTATGGCCCACTAATTATAGGAATAATTTAACGCCCTGTATTTCAAAACTCGATTCACAATTATCATATCCATTATCATTATTCAATTTTTTAAATAAAAGTGCGAAACTACATCAAAATAAGATTAAATAATACAAATTCCTTCTCATGTATATACATATGATCAATCAATAAACACAAATGATGAAATGCCATAAGGCTTACATTTATATAAATAAAAGAGCTTAATTCTGGATACATGAAAATGGCATTTTGCCTACATATAGGAGGCCCTGTGGCCGAAAACACATGGGGGCTTCTCAACTCAAATAAAAACTTCCATATCCGTACCTGAAAAATATTTAACAACGTGGGATAACATATAGTCAAGTAGGAATCCCAATAATTCTAATTAATATAGTCTTACATATGTGTATGATCATGAATGCTCCATGTAATACATATATAGGTAATGTTCTCTTTTTCATTAACCAAAATATACAAATATAAATATACTTTTCCTCAAAATTCACATTTTAACCTTTCAAACGACCGGTCACTCCTTTATCTTGCCTTCTTCATCCTTAATGATTCAAAAGAATTTATCAACTTCAAATGGTTTTAAAAGTTCACAATTTCAAACAAGAAGCATTAACAAATCCACTATGACAGACAACCAAAATGCTACCTCAACAGCTACGCTACAATTTAATACTTGTAATGCTAAGTGAGTCGTGAATGATTTCAATAACCTATAACATCATATAATCTATTAGGAGTCACAATTAGTTAATCACTACATAATATCTCCAAGTCATCTCCCACATTTTCTGGCCATAAAGCACAGAGGGGCAATTAAGCACCCATTACAACACATATACATGTTTAAACAAAATATTACTATCACATAATGCCACCCGACTTCGTCAAGCCACTACTATCCACTTTGCCAGTCACTAGCTAGAAGGAACTTAGAACCTATCATTAGAAGTGCAAACCACTTTACCAGGCGCTAGCTAGAAGGAAATTAGGACCTTTCATTTGAAGCGCAATCCACTTTACCAAGCACTAGCTGGAAGGAAATTGGAACATGTCATTCGAATCGCAAATGACTTTACCGGGTGCTAAACAAAAGGAAATTGGAACCTCTTTATAGCACTTTCATCACACATCTCAATATAAACCATATCATTTGCACTCATGTACTATCGACAAAATTACATAACATGTAAGGTTTCAATTTGCCTAATTTCCATATTGATTCTACAAGAAACAATGCAATGCTCCACCAATTGTCAAAACAAATATATCTAAACAATATGTTTTGATATAAATAATATTCAACGTATAATTCAATCAACAACACATCTTTTACAGTATTCAAAAAATCTATAGAGACCCCAATTTTCATAATTTCTTTTGAAAGTTTAACCTTGAGATATTACAATTAAGACCTTGAATTTTTACCTTATCGCAAAATTTAATCCTAGAATCGAAAATGCATTTCGGACAAAACTGTGTAAACCCTAATCAACCCCGGTAGCTTAGTAATCATTCCTAACACTCTCATATTAATTATTTAACTCTCTAAATATAGATTGATCACCTAAAATTCTAGTTTCCAGTTTTCATCATTTTCGTTTGATTACTGGCCTTTTAATGCAAAGCGAAGCAACTCAACCGAATTATTTTTCGTAACACTATTTTTTAAATAATTTTATACTTGAAATAGATATTTTAATTTATAATTTGAGTCCTAGTCTTCAAACTTTATTTCAATTGCATATTAGCCCAAATTTAAGTACATACATATATTTACGTGTATAGTTGTACCTTTTCTCATCAAATGTTTTTGTACACAAAACCTATCTATATGTGTGTGTGTGTGTGTGTGTGTGTGTGTGTGTGTTGTGAATTTGTACAGAAAATAAATGAAAAATCTTCCCAAATTCACCATCACATGGCCGGCCACCCTAGGAGCAAAGAATTGTGGTGTACTTTGCAAACATCAAGCTTGAATCTAGGAAGATTTTTTACCCAAGTACCACAAATCAAGGAATTGTGTTTGTACCTTACATCAATCTAGTTCTATCTTAATTAAATCCTTACTAAATCATGTCCTAGTACACAATTTGACCTCCTAATCACCCCTCATTCCATTACACTTCAACTAAATCCAAAATTTTCCCATTACAATGGAACCAAGGGCTTTTTTGGACCTTTCACCATTTTTTTCCTAGAAATACACCATCTCTCTCAACACTTTTGCACAACAACACATACACACACATATTCAAATGATGAGGGAGAGGAAAGAGAGAGTTTGAGCTTGTGGAAGGAATGAAGGAAAGAGTGAGCAATTATTACACAACACCTTCTCTAGACAACGACTAAACCACAATACAACCCTCTCCTTTATTTTCTCATTTAAATACATGATATTAGAGGCTTCAAGTATTAAGTTCAGAAGTTTATATATGGTGTTCATGTGTTTAAATTGTGATGCCCCAAATTCTACTCTGAAGGTTGAGGTCAAGGCAACATCACTAATAAGTCATTTGGTCAATAACCAAGTAAGATCACAGGAAGGTCGGAGGAGTCAATATAGCCTCTCTACAAAGTACAACCACCTTAGTTAGCAAAGCTACCTTTTTGACTGATCTTAACAAGGTATTAACACAAGGCCTACATAAGTTGACGGAAGAGTAAGGATAGGTTCATAAAAGATATGTATATATATAAGTTATAATAATTGTAGAAGTTGAAATTTAGTTACAAACCAAAGTTCCATCAATTACACTCCCAAAAGATAAAATATCATAAATGGACTTTAAAAAAAATAACTTCCAACTTCATCTACGATAACCAATAGACTTCAAAAGTTTCTAGTTATCCATCGTCTACGTAGGTTTTGTTGTTACTTGGCATGAAACTCTATGAGCTTGGAATGCCCAATAAATGCATACACACTGCCTTTTTTTTTTCTTCTTCCAAACCAATACACATTCATAATTACAAATAGACAATTAAACATAATAATCAAGTAAAAAAATGGAGTGTTACAAAGTTAGGTGTTAGTAATTTAAAAATTTCCCAAAGAGATTTCTCCTCCCAACCACAAGAATTGGACTCAGATTATTCGGGATGCCCCCTCTTTTTTTGTTTTGCAAACCTTATCCCAGATGCCTGCAATGGTCACATACAACATAGCACTAACCAAAGACCTCAAAAGAGATGGTAAAATAAGGGCCATGCCCATTACCTTCTCCCACCTTATCACATCGAAACCACCTAGGATTCGAATAAAACCGATCCATTCAAGGGTTCTGAAACAACCACTAGCTCAAGACTTTACTTTCAATAGGGTACACGTCCCGCCTACCAATACATGAAATTATCACAATCCTCATCTCATAACATCATTCAAGAGATCAAAAACCCATTACCACCCTTATTAATTTTCCCATTAGTTTAGGTGCTTTAATCAAGGTTATCACAAGCAATTGAAATAATAATTTCAATACAACAATGAACATTCCGGGCATAAGATTAAGGTAATATAATCACAAACATATGTAGATGTCATACTAAAGCTTGAACAACCAATAAGAAGCACATTCAAGAAATTAAAAGTATGAAATCATTAACAAAAATAAATTTCTAGATTAGATATATTTTAAAGATCACAATCTGACAGACATTTCCAGATTATTCTGGAATTCGGCCTTTCTAGGGTTTGCAGAATTTTATCAAGTTTCCAAATCATCTTTCAGAAATGGGATAGCTTTTCTAGATTTTTAGTTATTAAAGAAATACTTCAACACTGTCTAGAATCATCGACTGTTACAAAAATTGGATTTTCTCTTAAACCATTCATTCTTTTTCAATAAAACCATTTTTACTTGAAATATAACACTTTAAGAAAAGTTTTGATAAAAAAAATGAGGTCAAGAGGATTTTTCTGCGTTTTCCTAGAATTTTTTTAAAGTGGACTAAAAGTACCAGTCTTTCTTTTACAAAGCTTGAAATAAGAAGAATAATAGAAACAGAGGGCTCATGAGTAATTTTCCACTTCTCTTATGATGAAAACATGCTAAATAGTATATAAATAACTTAGATTTTTAGAATGAAGGTATGCATTTAGAAATATTGTGAGAATGGAAAGATAAAGATAGCCTTGTTTCATTTTAACGAAGAACTCATACAAGGTGACAACTAGGGCTCAACTCTTCTTATTTAAACACATGAACACCATATATACAATATGAAATTAATACTTTAAGCCTCTAATATCATGTATTTGAATGAGAAAATAAAAGGGATAGTTGTGATGTGGCTTACTTGTATGCCTATGGAATTGGTTTTGCAAGACTTCCTTCCTTTTTCTCCTTCACCACCAAAGCTCCCTCTCTTCCTCTCCTTCCTCTCTCTACCATTTGTGTGTGTGTGTGTGTGGTGTATGATGCTCAAAAATGTAGAGAGGAGTAGTGTATTTATAGAAAACTTTGTGTGAAAGGTCCAAAATGCCATTGGTTCGAAATGAATTTCATAGTTTGGATTTAGTTAGGATGTAATGGAATGAGGGGTTATTAAAGGCTCTAATTATACCTTAAAACATGATCTGCTTAGGGGTAAGACTTTGGCAAACTAGGTTGGTTACAAGTACATGATATATATATAGAAATTGTACCCAGGTGAAAAATTCTTCCATGAATCTTACAATTTGTCTCACTTAGTACACCACATATATGCACGCTTACATGGGTGAGATTTGAGAAGACTTTTCAATTTTATTTTGTGTACAACTTGATATATATATATAGTAGATTTTGTGTACAAAAAAAGTTTGAATGTAAATAAAGGTACACACACACACACACATATATATACGGTACTTGATTTTGGGGTCAAATTGTGAATTTAATAAAATGTGGGGACTACGGCTTAATTTATGAATTGGAATATCTATTTAAGTGTAGAATTTAATTAAATTACGTTAGGGAAAGCAATTCGATTTGGGGTTCTCGTTTCGAATTAAAAGACGATCAAATGAATGAACACAATGAGAATAAAAAATCTACGGTGATTATTTTACATTTAGGGAGTTAATTAATTAGTATTGGAGTATTAGATTTAATTCCTAAGTTACTAGGATTAATTGGGGTTTGCATGGTCCAATCTAGTCACGTTCTAAATTCTAGGGTTGAAATTGCAAGTAAATGAGAAATTGAGGATTTTCATTAAAATAATCCAAACGTGAGGGCCTTAAAAATATAGTACAAAAGTCAGGAGCCTCAAAACCTATGCCCCTTAAACAATTTCATCCTCGAAATTAAGCTTTGCATTAGTTTTAAATAACTGGGGGTAGTTTGCCCTCATCAAGTCATTCGCATTCTCAAGCAGACTCTTCAATTCCTCGTTGATGTTTATTAAGGGGGTGTTTGGCCAAAAAAATTTAGCCACTTTTAGGCTAAAATCCACAAAAAAACAAAATAGGCTAAAATAGCTAATAAGACAAAATGTCATATCAAACCCATAATCATTTCACTTTTTCTCTCACAAACATCACATCCAATTACAAACAAATCTAATCATCTTCCCAAACACAAAAAAATTAGCCTACTAAAATAGCCAAAAACTAAAATAACCTACTAAAATAGCAACTTCCCAAACACCCACTAAATAAACCGGCTTGCCTCTAAGGTTCTTCTTTCATCCATTTTGAATTGCTATAGGCCTTTTTTCAAATGTAGTGCTCTTATTAAGAATAACATCTTCCCAATTGATGACGTGAGATGAATTCGAAAGGTACTTCCGTAGCATGGACACATGAAAGAGATTGTGTATTCTGGACAACTGTAGGGGTAGAGCTAGTTGATATGCGACTTCTCCAACTTGTTGTAGCAACTCAAAGGGTATGATATATCGAGGCAAGAGCTTTCCTTTCTTACTAAAGTGTATGATTCCTTGTCGAGGTTGTACTTTAAGAACACATGGTTATCTGCATAACTCTTCTAATGGTCCTGAGTTGCCTTTAATCGTTGCCGAATGGCTTTAACTTTCTCAGTAATTTCTAGAATGATCTCCGAACCCACTAAACCTGTTTCACCTACTTCAGTCCAATAGACTGGCGATCTGCAAGGTTGTCTATATAATACTTCAAAATGAGCCATACCGATGCTGGCCTAGACACTGTTGTTGTAGAAGAACTCAATCAAAGCATATGTCACTTCTAACTTCCTTGAAAATCCATTACACAGGCTCTCAACATGTCTTCGAGTGTTTGGATGGTGCACTCATATTGTCTATCTGTCTACGAGTGAAAAGTGGTGCTAAAACACAACTCGGTACCCAAGGCTTCTTGCCGACTTCCCTGCAATCGGGATGTAAAATACAGATCACAATCAGACACAATAGATACATAAATTTCATATAGTCGAATGATCTCTCATATGTAGAGGTTGCACAAGAACTCCAACGTGTTTATTATCTTGTAGGGTAAGAAGTGTGTGGTCTTCGTCAAACGGTCCATTCCTACCCACATAGCATCACGACCCTTTGGGGTTTTGGGTAACCCACTCACAAAATCCATTGTTACGTGCTCCTATTTGCATTCGGCTCCTAGTAGGAGTTGTGACATCCCTCCTGACTTTTGATGTTATGCCTTCACCTGGTGGCATGTGTAGACACCCCATTTTTTACCGTCCTCAAGACTCGGACGTCATCGCTTGTGCACTTGATGATTATGATTGCATGTGTTTGTTTTGAGTGCTCGAAGTACTCAGTGGAGTGCCTTGTCTTTGACCTTGAAACCTTATCTGTTTGTGCCTTGTTTTGGACCAAAACCTTGTTTTTTCTTGCCTGGAACTATTGGTGACCTGTCAACCACCACCATAGGCTGTCGGCCATGGATGATGGCTGTCGGCCAGGGGTGTAGCCGGTCGGCCACCATTACCTTTTTCCAGATATTTGTTGACAGTTGTGCCAGCTATTAGCACAATGAGCTGCATCTCCTTACACATGTATGGTGGGATGTTTCTAAGCTCAAACAGTGTTTTTCTATAAATATGGGGGTTCCTTCCCCATTTTGAGAGGTTAGCAATTTTGGAGCAAAATTCTCCCTCTCTCTCTAGATTTCTCTCTCTCTCTTGTGCAAATTTGTGTGTGTGCTTGGTTTCTCTACACTTTAGCCTATATCTCTTAAATCAAAGTTATTTCTCTTTGAGATGAGGTTCCTTGAGACTTGTTTTGAGCTCTAGCAAGTGGTTTGAGCTTGGATTTGTGTCTGGAGTTGCTCTTTGCTTCAAGAGGTAGTTTACTTGCTTTGTTCACTTGTTTAGTACACTTGTTTTCTCACCTAATTCAACTGTTTTGAGGCTAGTTTTGAACCATAAGAAGCTCTAGTTTTGTGTCTTAAAAGTGGTGGCTTGAGCCTTTTTTAGTTAGGGGTGGTCCACCCTTCTTACTTGTTAGCTTGTATAGCTTTTGTGCTTTTCATTCATCACTTTCAAACAAACTTTTTTGGCCCTTTTAACCACTGAATTTCAGAGTATTTTCAATGGCCAAAAACTTGTTTTGAAGTTCAAAATTGGAGGGGTTAGCCTCCCCTTCTCATGTGTTGTTTTCATGCCTAGTTAGCTTCACATGTTAGCATGCTTTTCTAGCTTAACTTAGCTCAAGTCTAGCAAGTTTTAGTCTCTGAAATAGCCTCTTTTAGCTGTGTTTTGGACTGGTTAGCTTGTTTGAGTCTTGTTTTGCATAGTTGTAGTGTTAATTCCTTCACTAGTTTAGTGTTTTAAAGCCTTAACCATCATTGGTGTGAGTTGGTTGCATGTTTTAAGTGCTTTTATCACTCATTTTCAGCACATACAATCTTTGCAATCTCCCTCATTTCTTCACTTTTTCATTTGTTTTGGGGTTGTTTAAGCTTGAGGTTGAGGCTCATGCTTAATGGTTTAATCCACCTTTGAGGGTTCGTTACCAACGGCATGAAGCTTCTCTCATGCCTTAAACTACCCCTTGGTTGACACTTCTTTCAATTTAGAAGACACTCACCATTGGACAAATTGATTAAAGAATGGTTTGGTAACTAAAATGAGTAAACAAAATTGGTAACTAAAAGTGTGCAAGATAAGCATTCTTTGTATTGCATTGCATGTGTTCAAATTGGATGTTAATTTGAACACAAGGAAAATGGAACATTTCTACTCAGTAGTGATCAATGTGTCATTTCCTAGGTCACCAATTGCCCTTGATATGCATGATAGGGTGGTGGTCATTTTGGTCTTATTTGTGCATTTATTTAACTTCTTGTACAAACTTGGTCCCTTAGCAATCATGCATGGAAATTACTTGATTGATGGTTTGAGGGCCAAAAGTTTCTCTCCTTTGACCTTGTGTGATGATAAGGAGGGTAAACACTACAAACAACCTGTGAGAATACACTGTTTTGCTCTCTGTTGCAACAAGGAAGTTCAGCCTAGCAGTGGCCGACAGCCACCATCAATGGCCGACCTGCCACCAATGGTAGACCGACCCCTTGTCCCTCTTGTCGGCCATCAGTGATTTTTGCACAGCATGTTCCTGAGGTGGAGCAGAGGTGTTCTAGAAGTGGACAGTTTCTTTGGTGTTCAAAGGTGCAAATAAGACATGCAGCAACAAATAGGTGGCGTCTCGGGTGAAGGATCAAGCATGCATGCATTCCTCGCTTCCCGGGTTAGCTAGTTAGTTTAATTAGCATTAGATCAAGCACGTGTTGTAATTAATTAGTTGTAGCTAATTAAAGTGTTGTAAATAATTAGTTAGTTTAAATAGTTATTTGATTTTAGTTTCTAATAATTAGTTACTAGAAGAGTTAATTAGTTTTCGGTTTGTAATAATTAGTTAGCTTAATTAGCGTAGCTAGTTGGTTAGCTTAATTAGCGTAGCTAGTTGGTTAGCTTATTCAAATACTTCTTTGAATACGTGTTTAACCGCATGTTATCAAATTGATGCATATGCCATATTAGTAGCCGAGCCTATTAATTGCATTATTGCATGCATTGCATTAGACATCTTGTATAGTTAGGATCATGCATCTTTCTAACTAGTTTCTGTTTTGACTTGGAGTACTCTGTAAGTTTTTATGCTTTAGCATACTTGCATGAGTGTGATTGCCCTATTGCATGATCAGCATGCTTGCCATGAGGTTATGTACTTAAATGCTAAACTGCTTGAATGCCTATGGATGAAGGCTCGTTGTTTGAATTGGAACGATTCAACAAATGTATGTTTTAAGCCCACTTTGTTGAGTAGGCAAAATCATGTTTTAACCCACTATGTTTGGTGGAAAATCCGCAATCTTTAAGCCCACTTGAGGTGGCAAATTCAAACCATTTTCTCAAACAAACGTGAGTTAAGTTGTTCCAAATCGAGCAAACTAGTCTATACTTGCTTGTGCACGTCACATAGTAAAGCTAGTTTAATAACCGGAATAAGAACACATAATGTTGATAAGAAATCATATCATGATTAGTAGAGGCCAATCTTTGATCGGGCAAGCGGGGGTGCTCATTTCAGGACCTTTCCCTCTACCTAAGTTCCCGAGCTGAGACAACTTTGGGGATGACGGATACACGGCCTTCGGCATGAGTCAAGGTTTCCTAAATTTTCCCTAAAAATAAAATATTTAGGTGCCGACTCCGTATCTGGCAAAACAGTCCAATTTCGGCATTATTTGATTTAAAATCGATTTTCCAAAAAGGTTTGCCGCATTTAGACTCTTTGGTGTTTATCAGTTTCACATTGCACTTGTGAGACTAGAATCAGAACCGCGGGAGTCCGAACTGTGAGGCCTTCTTTTCAAACCTTTCCGAAAGGCAGGGCGCGGAAAAAGAGCGGTCCACAGCATGTAAGGCATCTAGCCACCAACTAAACCACGTTTTTCTTCATTCCACTCCACCAATATTGCCACTTCAAATCTTGGTACATTTTAGTCCGTCCTAGATGCACCGCAAATGCTAAGTGGTGAGATTCTCTAAGCACCTTCTCCCTAAGGACTCATTATTTGGCACAAACTAGCCTACCCTGGTATCTCAAACTTTCATTTGAATGGACTGCCCAGTCGAGCATTAGTTTTCCCTCTAAACGTGTTTTGATGAAGGTGACTTCTTGATCGTACTTTTAGGCCTCCATGACCTCACTTATAAGTTTAGGTATAACATTTTGTGCACCAAGGTATGCCTTCCCATCCTGAACCTTCATTTGAACTCCAAACTCATTGGGTGTTTTGATCATATCCCACTCTTTCACAGCTAAACTAGCTAGCATTCCCTCACATTGCTACTTAACACATCTACTACTACGTTGGCCTTATCGAAATGGTGTGAGAGAGTGAACTGCTGATCTTCGAGATGCTCCCTCCACCGTCTTTGCCTCAGTTTAGTTCCTTCTACGTAAATAAATAATTTAAACCCTTGTGATCTGTGAAAATTTCAAACTGTTCTTCGTACAAATAATGACAACCCTGTTTTAGAGAAAAGACCACAGCTGCTAGTTGTATCACAGCCCCAAACTTGCCCCTAAAGGTTTAGGCCATGATCAGCCTGTAATTAGGCATCAAAGACAAATTTTCAAACATATTTAATTAATATTGGGGCTAGAAGCGAAAGCAAAACAAAATCATGTTGTCCATTGAACTGTGCATACACGATCACTTGAAATATTTAAAACATTCTTAATACACTTTTAATATATACATATACGAAACAGATCATATGCATATCTCATACACTACATAAAGGACTTTTAACAAAATACAAAGGTGAACCAAAGCTTGATAACAGCAAAAACTAAAGCCTCGACATGGAGGGACACTTAGGTGGCTTGACACAAAGAGTGGACTCCAGAGCAAACTCTAATACTGATCTTCCAATTGCTCACCTACATATATATAAGGAAGGGATAAGCTAGAGCCCAATGAGTAATACCAAAATAAAGAGGTTAATAAATGAGGTCTGGAATAATATAAAACATGTCTTTTAATTTCAAAGAACAATCTTTATATCATTTTCAAAACAAGGCACTTGCCATATTTTACATTTCCAAATATCATATAGCATTGTTTCCAAAATGAACATTTATCATAACAAAATCCATACATTTTCAAATGAAACATCTATCTGAATCAAACTAAGCATTTCAATATCAAAATTCAACATCAAAACATTATATGTGGTACATCTAATCAAATACAAAGGGCTCGAAGGCATAATCAAAGGGACTATGAAGGTCAACAAAGGAACCACTCAAATCAACATCAGAGATCTCTGCACTCATATAACAAAGGGCCTTATTAACGACATGCTACAGTATTGTTTCCCTCGGGTGAGGGCCTTATTAACAAAGAACCACGGTATTGTTTCCCCCCGGGCGAGGGCCTTATTATTAGATTCCATGAATACATTTCGAAAAGGGACATTAATTCATATAAAATAGCATTTCATGAACATGATTGGTATAACAATTTACAAAATACTTTTTGAACATATTTTTATAGAGATATTACTGACAATGGGTTTGACTCGAGTATAACTCCTCACATGTCTAACCTACGCAAAGTACATAAACAATCATATCGAAACACAATCATTACTCTCTTGATCACATTAAGTCAACCGGATTCCAACTTCACTTATTCTTTCTCAATCTAATAAACCAATCCCTTCCTGTGCTTCATTGCTAATTACTTACATTGGTTCTTACCATATTAATCTTCAATGAGCTGTAAATCAGGCCTATGAATGATTGGGAAGAGATGAGGATGAAATATGAAAAAGATGAATTTTTTTATTTATTTGAAATATGCTAAAATAGGCCTAACCGCTCTAGCCACCACTTGGTCGCTCGAGTGGATTGTATTGTCTACAAAAATACTGGACGGGTCGAAAGTTCACTTGAGCCACCAATTGATCACTTGAGCGGTTTGTAAATACTGCAAAAGTTCTGGAAGTTCATAATGTTCGCTCGAGCCACCAATTGGTTGCTTGAGCGGTCTATAAATTTTGGGTTTTTCAAAACTAAAATTTGAGCTCCCAAATTCCATTTCAATACTTGGGGTTATGCATGGCTTATTCAAAACATGAATTTACTTTGGAAATAACAAATACATGACCCCTTTAAAAATCATTTACTCAAAACTCAATAATTTTGTCAAGGCTTGAATTATTTCTTCATGCATGTAAAGATTCTCCAAACTTCTTTTCTTTTAAGAACAAAACATGAAATTAGGACATGAATCCATGGATTTTCTGAATCATATACAATTTAAAAGCTTTCATACATCAAATCTTAAACATGATTAAGAATTAACTTATTTGAATCAAAACCTCGCTTAATTTTAAAATCAAATCCCATATCTTCAGGAACTCATGGTTTCCAAAACTTTTCTTCAAAATCAAATGTGTAGTGAAATTGCATGGCTCAATTTCTAAAAATTCATAATGCATGTAATTTATAAGCTTAATTTAACTATAACTTTCAAAATCAAACCCAAAATTGATGAAACTACAAAATGTCTTCCTTGAACATGTTTGTAGCTCAGTTCCTTCATGAACTATGTAATTTCCTTCTCATTTTATAAATATAATTCCAAGCTCTTCTTAATCTCAAATGTATTGTAAAGATTTTACATAAATTTCGTACCTTATGCTTTAATTCCAACAAATTTAGTTGGTTTCTTCCTTAGCTTTTTACTTCATCTTCCATTTTCAAGACAAATGTGGGTTTCTCCCTCTAAGATCTTGGACTCTCTTTCTCTTTATAAAATGCTCCAGCAAAACATGGCTATAAATGCACCTCTTTTTCTATGACTTCTCTCTCTCTCTCTCTCTCTCTCTCTCTCTCTCTCTCTCCCTCTCTCCCCTCTCTCGCTAACTTCTTTTCTCAACATACAGGGATGGAACACACTTCTTGACTTCATCAAACTGTAACACACCTCATTTCTTGACACCGGCAAGCACACATGCAAACTCCCTTGAATTCCAACACATCACTTACATGCACACACACAGATTTCTCAGCACACACGCACCTACATACACCCTCAAATTCTAAACTATTCCACAATTCCATTTGTGATTAAGATTAACTTAATTAGGCAACACTTAGTCTTCATAAATCTTGATTAGAACACAATTTTAATTAATCATAACTAATCACAAATCCCACATAATTGAATTAATCTAATTGAGTTCAATTAAGGCCCTATTAATTATATTTAATTTTTACCAATCTGAACCAAATTTTCAATCAAATGCCCAAAAGGCTCCAAATATCAAATTAAACTTGTTGCCATCATCAATTTTGGTTCTCAAATCTCTAAGACCTTCAATTTCAGATCAAACTCAAAATCACTGTCAATAAATTACATATTCAAATTGGGCACCACATAAGTAAATTTAATTCATAATAATCACAATTCTCTATCCTCATAACTTCATTAACTTAATTAACTCCAATTCGGACCTAATTAATCAAATCCCAATTTTACTAAGCTGAATCGAATGTTTAATTAAACTGTCATATGGTCTGATACTTGAAATTAAATTGATTCAACTCATCAATTTTATCTCCTTCAGCCATTTGGACGTTCAATTTCTAATTCCAAAATAAATTCTTAATAGAATCATGTAGGAATTAGATTCCATAATTCTCATAAATCCCAAATTAAGTTAGAATAATGACTAATCAAGATCCAAATCTCTTTAATTAATTAGATGTAAAATATTATATGTGGTGACATCATCGCAATCTCTCCCCCTTAGAAAGTTTGGTCATCCAAAGTTAAGGCAGTTGTACCAAAAACAAATCATACAACTTTGTCTCATTTCATTTTTCCATTTCTTTTCCCAAATAACTTGATTCTCTTCACATAAGTTCAATGTGTTCCCTATTCATCTAATGGTTAATAACCCAAATTGTGATTAATCATAGTCTATATTGTCATCAAAAGCTATTCAGTAATACTTAATGATACGAAGTGGATCTCGAAGTTGACCTCGTAACATCAAACCTCGTTAATCACATAACTCATACTTTTGTTTAACTATTCACATATCTTCATATATTTTCAAGAAATCCACATGTCCCCAAGTAGTCGAGGTTGAATCTCCAATGATATTCATAATCCTACTTAACTTCAAATAAATCAAAGTGCTCCTCTATTGACACCTAATATGAAGTCTTCCAAATAAATTAAGTGTTCAATATCAATATCAATATCAATTTCCAATTCATGGTTAACCAATTCCTTACAATAATAATGCAGATATTCGTTCTTATGCAATTCATAAGCCGTCAATAGCAAATCAAATAGGGTGGGGATTTACTCCATTGGTTCCGCAAGAAAACTATTTAATCTTAAAGGTTGAACACAACTCGTTTAGACATATAATCAATGTTTGCTTAGTAGGTAGAGAATCTATTCATACACAACATTACATTCTAGGGTCCATGTCTAAGGCACTAAGTCATACTCATAGTATCGCATTCCCAAACAATATAAATCCTCTGGCTGATGAAGAAACATTTATTACAAAATAGCAAACAAATTGGGTTCTAAATCAGCTAATATATAACATTTTGCTCACAATTAGTTTAGTTACTTGAAATAGCGATTTTAGTAATTCGAAGTGTCCTCATTCTAATTATCTGAGCAATCTCAGATTAAGTTTGAATATCCAAGAAAAGAGTTCTAAATTTTCTAACGATCAAATTCTGACTCAAGGTTTCTTCTAACTACTAAAAATATTCTCGAATTCTTTCGTTAATTTCACACTTAGTTTTTTCTCTTGATCTTGTCGTTTCTCATGACATGGTTACATTGTTTTCATCATATTTTCTACCACTTCTTATACTTTGTCTAATCGCCTGATAAGGATTCAACTTCCACTTCATTCTTACTTTTCGCCAACTTTTCTAAAAGGCACAATACAAGGGTGAGTAACACTTGGGGTTATACCACCATAAGGTATACAATCAAACAAAGACATTGGTAAGGTAACTTGTTCATTCCCATTGAATTGACCGAGAATTTTCGATTCAAAACTATACAGGCCAAACGTGATTCCAATTGGACCTTCAAGGTCGTTCAACAAAGGACTATATGGTTCATATAAGAGGTCCCTTACCAAATCAACATACCTTCTTCATATCAAACAATTTTCTAACTTTCAATCACCATAGTTCCACACACTTCATTGATCTCCAAATACCTCAACTTCCCAATGTTCTCATAGTCTAATTTTACATATAAACTAATATAACTTTCATGGCTTCTACCAAAGATTTTAATTCCTTATGATATACTCACCACACCAATATTCTGTAGTCTCACAAATCAATATACTAGTACCCGCCAATGTTCTAGTCAAATTTTTGATTTCCACATAACATCAAAATTCCATAATAGCTCTTAATTCTTAGTTTCAATACTTAAACTTATTACACGAACACATATACGTATTCCTGAATGCAGAACTTATCACTTGCCTATTAGATGCATGCAACTTAAATCTGTTCTAGACATTCTAATGCTGAATGGACACGTATGTGAGATATTAACTCATGCTCTGATACTAGTGTCACTGCCCCAAACCCGCCCCTAAAGGTTTAGGCCATGACCGGCCTGTAATTAGGCCTTAAAGACAAAATTTCAAACATATTTAATTAATATTGGGCCTAAAGTAAAAGCAAAACAAAACAAAATCATGTTGTCCATTGAGCTGTGCATACATGATCAACCGAAATATTTAAAACATTTTTAACACACTTAATAAATACATATACGAAGACATGTCTTATACATATCTCGCACACTACATAAAAGGACTTTCAACAAAATACAAAGGTTGACTAAAGCTCGATAAAAGTAAAAACTAAAGCCTCGATACAGAGGCACACTTGGGTGGCTTGATGCAAAGGGCGGACTTTGGAGCAAACTCTAATGCTAATCTTCCAATTGCTCACCTACATATGTACAAGGGAGAGCAGTGAGCTAGAGCCTAGTGAGTAATACCAACATAAAGAGGTTAATGAATAAAGGTCAGAATAATATAAAACATGTCTTTTAATTTCAAAATAATAATCTTTATAACATTTTCAAAACAAGGCACTTGCTATATTTACATTTCCAAATATCATATAACATTGTTTCCAAAACGAACATTTATCATATCAAAATCCATACATTTTCAAATGATACATATATCTGAATCAAACCTAGCATTGCCATATCGACGTTCAACATCAAAACATTATACATGGTACATCCAATCAAATACGAAGGGCCTGAAGGTATAATCAAAGGGACTATGAAGGTTAACAAAGGGACCACTCGGGTCAACATCAGAGATCTTTGTACTCATGTAACAAAGGGCCTTGGTATTGTTTCCCCCAGGCAAGGGCCTTCTTAATGAAGCACCATGGTATTGTTTCCCCCAAGCGAGGCCCTTATTAACAAAGGCCCGCGATATTGTTTCCCCCGGGTGAGAGCCTTATTAACAAAGCGCCATAGTATTGTTTCCCCTGGGCAAGGACTTTATTATTGGATGCCATGAATACATTTCAAAAAGTGACATTCATTCATATAAAATAGCATTTCATAAACATGATTCGTATAACAATTTACAAAATACTTTTCAAACATATCTTTATAGAGATATTACTCACAGTGGGTTTGACTCGAATACAACTCCTCAAATGTCCAACCTACACAAAGCACATAAACAAGCATTTCGAAACACAATTATTACGCTTTTGATCACATATAACTTCTCTTATTCTTTTCTTTCTAAGAAAAATGGATTTCTACTTCACTTATTCTTTCTTAATCTAATAAATAAATCCCTTACTTTGATTCATAACTAATTACTTATGTTCTTAGCTTGTTAATCTTAAATGAGCCATAAATCAAGCCTACAAATGCTTGGGAAGATATGAGAATGAAATAAGAAAAAGATGATTTTTTTTTGTTTTTAAATATGATGAAATTGGCCTGACCGCTCGAGCCACCACTTGGTCGCTCGAGTTAACTGTATTGTTTGCCAAAATACTAGATGGGTTGAAAGTTCGGTCGAGCCACCAATTGGTCGCTCAAGTGGTTTGTAAAGGCTGCAAAAGTTCTGGAAGCTCATAATGTTCGCTCGAGCCACCAATTGGTGGCTCGAGCGATCTGTAAATTTTCTGGGTTTTCAAAAGTAAAAGTTGAGCTCCCAAATTTCATTTCAATACATGGGGTTATGCATGGCTTATTCAAAACATGAATTTACTTTGGAAATCACAAATACATGACCCTTTAAAAATCATTTACTCAAAACTCAACAATTTTGTCAAAGCTTGAATTATTTCTTAATGCATGTAAAGATTCTCCAAACTTCTTTTCTTTTAGGAAAAAAACATGAAATTAGGACACGAATCCATGGATTTTCTAAAATCATATACAATTTAAAAGCTTTCATACATCAACTCTTAAACATGATTAATAATTAACTTATTTGAATCAAAACATTACTTAATTTTAAAATCAAAACCCATATCTTCATGAACTCATGGTTTCCAAAACTTTTCTTCAAAATCAAATGTATAATGAACTTACATGGCTCAGTTCCTAAAAATTCATAATGCATGTAAATTTTAAAGCTTAATTTAACTGTAACTTTCAAAATCAAACCCAAAATTGATGAAACTACAAATTATCTTCCGTGAACATGTTTGTAGCTTAATTTGGCCATCAACTATCTAATTTCCTTCTCATTTCATAAATATAATTTCAAACTCTTCTTAATCTCAAATGTATTGTAGAGATTTTACATGAATTGAACATAAATTCCGTACCTTAAGCTTTAATTCCAACAAATTTAGTTGATTTCTTCCTTAGCTTTCTACTTCATCTTACATTTTCACAAAAGTGGGTTTCTCCCTCTAAGATCCTGGACTCTCTTTCTCTTTCTAAAATGCTCCAGTAGAGCATGGCTATAAACCCACATCTTTTTCTATGACTTCTTGAACTCTCTCTCTCTCTCTCTCTCGCTAACTTCTTTTCTCAACAAACAGAAATGAAACACACTTCATGACTTCATCAAGATATACACACATACATCTCATTTCTTGACACCACACAAGCATACGTGCACACTCCCTTGAATTCCAACACATCGCTCACATGGACACACAGATTTCTCAGCACACACACACACAGATTTCTCAGCACACCCACACCCACATAATCCCTCAAATTCTACACAATTCCACAATTCCATTTATGTTTAAGATTAACTTAATTAGGCAACACTTAGTCTTAACAAATCTTGATTAGCACATAATTTAATTAATCATAACTAATCACAAATCCCACATAATTTAATTAGTCTAATTGACTTCAATTAAGGCCCAATTAATTATATTTAATTTTTACCAATTTGAATCATATTTTCAATCAAACTCCCAAAAGACTCCAAATATCAAATTAAACTTATTGTCATCATCAATTTTGATTTCTCGAATCTGTAAGGCCTTGAATTTTAGATCAAACTCAAAATCTCCATCAATAAATTACATATTCAAATTGGACACCTCATAAGTAAATTTGATTCATAATAATCATAATTCTCAATCCTCATAACTTAGTTAACTCCAATTCGGACCCAGTTAATCAAATCTCAATTTTACTAAACCTAATCAAATATTTAATTAAATTCCCATATGGTCCAATACTTGAAATTAAACTGATTCAACTCATCAATTTTACCTTATTAAGCCATTTGGACGTTCAATTTCTAATTCCAAAATAAATCCTTAATAGAATCATATACGAATTAGATTCCATAATTCTCATCAATCCCAAATTAAGTCAGAATAACAACTAATTAAAATCCAAATCTCTTTAATTAAATAAATGTAAAATATTATACATGGTGGGCTCCTCACAAGTTTTATGCATGCATTGGATAGTTTCGCTCATGCGGCTTTAATTACCTAGAACCATATGCCACCACTTTTCTATTCTGCATAAGTACACAACCTAGTCCTTCTTTAGATGTATCACAATACATGCTGTGCCCCCCAGTTCCGGAATGATTAGTAATGGTGCACTAGTTAACCTTCTCTTCAGCTTATGAAAAGACTTTGCAAGCTTCATCCCATTTGTACTTTACTCCTTTCTACGTCAAATGAGTCATGGGCTTGGCTAGTTTTGGGAAATCTTGAATGAATCTTCGATAATAACCTGCCAAACCTAAGAAGCTTTGTATTTCAAATACGGTCCTTTGTTGCTTCCAATCCAAGATTGCCTCTAGCTTGGTTGGATCTACTGCAATTCCATTCTCCGACACCACGTGTCCCAAAAACTTTACTTCTTTCAACTAGAACTCACACTTGTTTGCCTTGGCATAAAGCTAATTGTCCCTAAGGATCTAGAGAACAAGTCCCAAGTGTTGTTAATGCTCCTCTTCGGACCTTGAGTATACTAAAACTAGTCTAGATATGGCATGAAGATTTTGTTCATAAGGATGATAAATATCGCCGGTGCGTTGGTTAGTCTGAAGGGCATCACCACAAAATCATAATGACCATACCTAATTTGAAACGTAGTCTTCGGTATGTCCTTGTCCTTGACTCGTAGTTGATGGTAGCCTGACCTGAGGTCGATCTTGGAATGGCACCTTGAGCCTCTAAACTAATCAAAAAGATCATCAATGCTAGGGAGTAGATAGCGGTTCTTGATCGTGACTCGTTAAGTTGTCGATAGTCAATGCATAGTCTTAACGTCCCATCTTTTTTCTTATGAAATAGAATAGGTGCTCCCTATGGTGAGATATTTGGCCTGATGAATCATTTTTCAAGCAATGCTTGTAATTGCATCTCCAACTCCCGAAGTGCAATAGGTGCCATATGATGTGGGGCCACCAATATCAGAGCAGTCCCCACTTACAACTCAATACTGAAATCTATACCCCAGTTAAGTGGTAATCCAGGCAATTCCTCCAAAAAGACATATGCGTATTTACATACTACCCCAATAGTTCTAACTCTATTCGATCCTCTTCATTCAAGATTAAACTCGCTATCCATCCAACAAGTTGATTATGCCACTGTGTCTTACATTTTGTTGAAGTTAGGGAATCTTTCCTATCCCCCTTAAACAAGAAACATGTTCCGTCAGGTGTATAAGCCACCACCCTCTTCTGGTGACAATCAATCACCACCGGATGAACAGACAACCAGTCCATACCCAAAATAATATCATAGCCCGACGTCTCCATAACAAGAAGGTCGCACGTCAGGTGCAAACCCGTGACTTCTAACTCACAATTTCTACATACCAACCCTACTCGGACACACCCTCTCATAGGTGACATTACACTTAAAGTAACATCTAAGGATTCACATTCATGTTTTAATGATTTAACACAACATGAAGATATAAAAGAATGTGACGCTCCAATATCAAATAAAGCATGCACCCAAGAGTTATAGAGTACCAAGTTACCTTCTATTACAAATGGATCCCCCTCACTTTCTTCTTACAATGCAAAGACTCTGCCAGTTAGCTTCTCATTGATGCTGGTTTTGGCGTTCTGGTTGCCTCCGTTCTTTTGGTACTGTTCCCGATTCGTTCAATTTTCTTTACCCACAACTTCTACCTACCGATTACTTAGGTGTTCACACCAGCACCTCCACCTTGATACCTTATTGGAGGGAGTTAGGGGTACTCACTTTTCTTTTTCCCTAGCTATTGGAAATGATAACATTTAATCTTCCCTACCGACTTCTGCTGAAAACTTCCTTTTTGATTATGTTGTTGTTGTCATTGTTGTTGTGGCTGTGGCTTGGAGTAAGGTTTGTGTACTGTGTTCCCCTTGTGATCCTCTATAGTCCTACAAATGATTTACTTCCTTTCTTTTGGTTCTAGATTTTTTTGGCATTAGCTACTTCCGCTTAGAATCTACTGTTGTGTCCACTACCTCGACGTAAGTGTGGAGCCGTTGCGTTAGGACTCTCCCTCTAATCGTAGGGTCTAAACCCCATTCTAATTTTCTTATATTTTCTTCATCATCTGCCACATATCGAGTGCCATAGCGGGCCATCTCCTCAAACTTTATAGTGTATTGTGCCGCGGTCATCCTGCCATGCTCTAGCCTTTGAAACTCCAAGACTCGTTCCTATTTGATGATGTTGCGGAAGTACTGCTTTAGAAATAACTCCTTAAATTGTTCTCAGGTCATGGAAGAAATGTCGCACGTACTTTTCATCAGTACCCACTAGTGGTCAGCTTCTTCATCGATTTCGTATCTAACTAGGGCAATCTGTCGGCATTCTCAGTGATTTCCATTGTGTCCACCATCTTCTCGATCCGGCGAAGCCAATTCTCTGATGCCCTTGGATCGGATAATCCATTGAACTTTAGTGGCATCCATTTTCTAAATTCAGAAAAGAGATGGGTCCTAATATTCCACTTGTTCTCTTTTAACTATCCTAGTTCCTCTAGAATCTGATTCCCAAGATGGTTAGGGATTTTGGCTCTTGCAGGCATTGTTCAATTCTTAGGATGTTGGTTTCTAGGTATACCATTTTTGGCTCATTGTTGTGCTCTGGCATTGTTGTTAGTTTCTGTGTAGTCACTGGTACATGTATCCACCATTCTATTCATAATTCGGTGAGGCATAAGTTTTGTTATAATTATGGAGGTGATTCTTAAGAGTAGTTTAACTAGTCTTTAAATTTAATGATCCTAGGGTGTTTGCAACAATATAAGCAAGTAATAGACAACAAGTATAGGAAAACACATAACATAACTTCATATATTAATAGTAGGCATCATACAAAAGGTTCGAGGTTAAGAGTTACATCCAACATTCCAAGTGTGTTACTCCTATACTTTTACTACCATAACTTGCACACAAACACAAAAGCTCCTAGTCTAGTCCTAGTCACTTCTAGGGCAATATTGGTGCTCCTCTGGGTCTTCTTTAGGTGTTCTTTGTCGAATTTATTTGCCACCTACCTCGGGGTATAGGATGTGTGCAGAGAATGTACTTAGATGATACAGTAAATAGGGAAAGCGAGGTTATCTACTGGTTGTGCTGGCAGTGACTCCACTTCATTATCGAATCACTCTCCTTCCCGAGGTATCAACATTCACGATTTCAACTCATACGGGGTTGTCCATGAGGTGCTTCGCTTGGCAAGGCTTGGTGCATCAGTATGGTCATCTTCTGGGCATTTTGCTCACTATGAAGTGCGGTCTGTGCCTTACGACTCAAGAATTGTAACCGACATTGAACCAGAGACCTCTTATGTTCTATCATATAAAAGGAGTAATATGCTTCCACCGTCTGTATCTCTTGGACAATCATATCTTCATCTATCAAATCGTCAACGGCTGTGGTAGGTATGGACGGATATGGTTTTTATACTCCACATATGGAAAGCCTTCCAAGTATCTACAGGATGCCTTGGGGTTACCAAGTGCGTCCAATAGTTTAGACTCCTAATCTCTTGATCTAGTCTCACTAGTGCAATGTGAAATAGAAAATGTGAGTCCAAATCCAGCAACTTTTATAGAAAATCCATTTATTGCAAAATATGCAAGAAATTGACTACATCACTAGATCTCGGAGTCGCCACTTAATCTTTTGGAGAAAATAGGAAACCTGTGACTCGTACCAAAGGCAACTGTTCATCATAATCACAGATGCCTCAGTTCGGAACCTTAGGTATAAGGGGCGATGGTTATGAATTAAGCACCCCCGTCCACCCGATTAAAAGATCAACCTTTACTAAACCATGATATGATTTTGATAAACATTATATGCTCATATTCTGGTTAGTAAATAATGCTAACATTACAATGTTGACACATGTAATTACTGATCATGTTGCTCCTTTTGGTTACGCTTTGATTTCATGCATTTTTGAAAGACCTTTTGAACAAATGTACAACTAGTAGAGAAACTAAGCCCACATGCATATCAATCAAACATCATTCTAGCCTAAGCAACACGACCTCCATCTACTTAGCTACATTGTAAGATGCTAAACATGGTAAAATAACATCCACAATCGAGATGCTAAAGCGGTAAATGCTCACCTAGCATTCATCTATGGCAAGCCAAAATAATATGCTATATACATATGCATGATCCTATATGCAAACAGCTATTGCAATACATACAAAAGAATGCAATTATAGATCCAACTACTAACATTTGATACACGAATCATCTCAAGGCATGAGTTAGCGTACAAAGGCACATAAGAATTGATAAAAACCCACAGATGCAAATTAGCCGAATCTTAATGCATGAAAGATGGATACAAAGCATGGATATGATAAACAAAATATGATACTACACACATACATAGAAAGCATAGAAATAAAAAGTGATAGAAAGACGTGGGGTTGAAAGTTATTACAACAATTCAAATGAAAAGAAAGAAGAAAGGAGGGCAAGAAATTATCACATCAATTGAATGAATAATAATAATAAAATTAATTTTAAAAAAAAAAAGAGAAAAGAAGTGGGGTTGGAGGAGTTATTACAATAATGAATAGATTCGTTGACTCTAGCAAATCATATTAAATAAATAATAGAACTTGATCAGCAGCTTCTGAACCACCTAGGAGACCACTCCCCCAGAAGTTGTCTGCTCTGTTCTTGGAGAAGTTAGCTAGCTATATATAACAGTGGCCAGCCGAATAGAAAATGAATTGGCCGAACCTCTCTTCCGAGCATAATCGAGGTTAGTGCAAACTTTCCATAACAAAAGCCAAGGACCCTTTCTAAGTGGTGTTCATCTCTTCTACCTCTTCCATCCATTGAAATCACTTAAGGAGGATGTAGATAGGTTGTAACCCTTAACACAGATATAACAGATATATACGACATATATTTTTCATAAATTAACAAGTTAAATGTATCAAAAGTAAGAATAAATTCAAGCCCAAAAAAATAAATAGGAACCTGCATCCTCTCTTTGTGAATAAGGGCAAATCAATACCCAAATCCATGCTATTAAGTGGATAGCGTAGATTAATGAAAATTATTTCTTAGTGGAAGCTTTGCTTTTAAAGCAAGGGGTTCATCAAAAACTATTGAAAACTCTTCTTCTATTCATGGAATAGAGATGTTTCCACCTCTTGAGAAGAGAGATTTCAACATTCTTGAGATAAAATCTCTTGTTTTGCTTCCAAGGAAAATCAATAAAAATGAAAAGCAACCACTTTCTCAACACCAAATCCCAAAAATCATCTAACTAACCCCATGAAACAACCTCCACTACTCATTAAGATATAGGTTGAAGCATATGAGCCAACATGCTAAGATGATGAGATATGTGATGAAAAAGTGTATGAAATGAAAGCAACAACTCTACATAATCAAACCTGTGGATGGGTGGCTACTTTCTACTCCCTTCATATCCACAAGGTTCCAAGTATCACATCTATATACAACAGGAAGGAACTAAAGCACTAGAAATCAAGAAAAGAGTACAAAAGTATAAGATAGTAAGGAGAACAATCAAGTCAATGGATGGGTGGCTATATCCTAGTTCCCTCCACATCCATGAGGACCCATTACATGATTACAACAAGCTAATAGTGAAGTATGAAGCTTAAAAATGAAGAACAAGATAGAGAAGATGAAAATAGTTCAAAAGTTTCACCTCTTGAAAGAGGGTGAACTTCTTGGTTGTCAAACTCTTTCTTGGTACCCTCAAGGTCCTTTAGCTATGGCTAAGAGTTCTTAGGATCCTTAGCAAGAAGCTTGGACTCAAGCTTTAATGGAGTTTTGATGGTTTGGGTGTGAGAAATGGAGGTTGAAGATGAAGTGTAGGGGGTGGGTGTAAACACGTCTTTTCTCTTTTAGAAATATTTTGTAATCTTTTAGCCATATTTCTTGACCTTAATTTTAGCTTTTATGGAGTTTTGGGGGTGTATCAGTGAAGAAGCAATGAAGAAAAAGGAGAAGAAGGTTCAAGATGAGGTGTGGATGTAAATAATTTTTGTAACCCCTTGAAATGAAGTGGGAGGGGTGATATTTATAGACTTTTGAGGCAAAAAAAATATCTGACAAACTTACAGCAGAAGCCCAATGCAAAATATCTGAGATATTTGTGTAAAATTCGGAGAAAATGCCGTATTTCTCGAAACTGCACTGTTTCCTAGGAAAATCATCTGGCTAGACAAAAAATCATCTTGCCAGACAAAAAAGTGTCTGGCCAACAAAAACTTGTTCAGCTAGACAAATTTTCAAATGGGATGATAGGTTTTTTTTTTTTTTTAAATTTTCATTCCTTCCACTCATTTTCGCTTTGTTCTTGCTCAATTTACTAAGAAAATATAACACTTGAATTTTGAAAATGTGAGCCTCAGAGCTTTGTAGAAATGTTTGAATCAATAAGAAAAAAATATTTTGAAAAAGATTTAAAAAGGATCGAAAATAGTTTGGCACAAAAGGCATAAGGTTGTGATTAAAGCTTGAACCCGACTCTCCTGCTAAGGAATTCATAAGATAGCACATTCCAAATTTCATCATTTGATGTTCGAAGAAGAGTGCCCAAGTCTTAGGGTCGGTTAAAATGGGGTGTATACAGTTGCCCTTCTTTGACAAAACTCGATGCATCATTTCATAACGTGAGTGAATGTCAAAGCTTGAAGACGACCCTTTTGACAAGGCCGTAAGACTTGCGCAAGAAAACAAAATGAGATGCAATTGGTTGAACCCGAAGGTTGCCTATGTATCTTTCACAAGGAATCGAACCAGCATAGTTCAAGGGCAGGATGCAAATGACATACATCAAAACAAAAGATGTGGGGGTGAAGAATGCAACCTTTCTGTGTTTTCCACACATCAAGAAGGTAGACAAAGTGAAAAAGACAGTGCATCACCTACAAATGTGCTTTCACACAAATAAAAAAGAGTGTGTACATCACATACAA
The DNA here is from genome assembly GCA_030407325.1 of Camellia japonica. Classification (NCBI taxonomy): domain Eukaryota; kingdom Viridiplantae; phylum Streptophyta; class Magnoliopsida; order Ericales; family Theaceae; genus Camellia; species Camellia japonica. The sequence continues at coordinate 107,028,707 of JAPPVO010000032.1, forward strand.
ATGTGTTTTCACACAAATGAAAGGGAGTGTGTGCATTGCATACAAATCTACCGTAACACAAATGAAAGAGAGGATGAAATGCATATAGATGTGTTGTCGCACATTTGAAAGAGGGGAGAGGTATGCATCGCATATAGATGTGCCTTAGCACAACTGAAAGAAGGGACTGCATCGCACATAGATGTGCCTTCACACAACTGAAAGAAAGGGACTACATCGCATATAGATGTGTTGTCACACATCTGAAAGAGTGGGGTTGCATCACATACAGATATGCCTCAGCACAACTAAAAGTGGGGTGTTGTATCGCATACAAATGTGTTGTCGCATGTCTAAAAGATGAATGGTTCATCGCATGCAAATGTGCCTAAGCACATTTGAAAGAGGAGTGAATCGCATACACATATGTCTCAACACGATTAAAAGAGAGGAGGTGCATCGCATGCAGATGTGCCTCAACACAACTGAAAGATGGGGTGCATCATATACAAATGTGCCTCAGCACATCTGAATGAGGGTTGGTTGCGTCACATACAGATGTACATCAGCACAACTAAAAGAGGGAGGTGCATCGCAAGGTGGTATAAAGGACGCACTTTTTTTGAAAATCCTATAAGTAAAAGAATGATGCATGATGCATTTTCCAAAACATGGATGATGTGGAAAGCAGTGCGTGATGAATGATGTGAGATGAATGATGTGATATATGCATGGTATATGGAAGCGGTACATGATGCACTCTATGAGATGAGTAGAATGGGGAGTGGTACATCACATATCTCATGAAATGAATACAAGGTAGTGTGCTATTCATACAACATTTATGCAATGAAAACATGACAACCTGTGCAACTTATTGCAAGTAAGACCAACTCAATGGGTTAAACCTAACACAGAAATCAATGCAACTCAACGCAACTCAGTTCGTGATATTTACAAGTACCGAACAAAGTTGAGAGCTAGAGCAACCAATCATGTAGTTTGAATCAACCAGTGTATGTGGGCATGCATGCGTGAGCCAAAGAACATATATCAATTTGAGGAAAGAATGCAACCAAAGAGAGTTTTGAATTGGTCGGGGATAACTGTCAAAAGCTAAATCATATCAGAATCATCATGGGCTGAGTTCACCCTAACCCTGGGAAAAGTGCCTGACAGATAACTTGAGTAGACTGGAGAAAAGTATGGTTCATGCCCCTTGTTTAGTTGACAACCAGTTAGATTGTACTCTTGCGCCTGGTGTCTAGTCACTGTTCACATTTTTCGACATTATGTAGGGCCTGTGATGGGGATCATCATCTATAGAACAACTGCAACCCAATTAGCTTATGCTTTTCCCGTGTCCCAGAGTGTTGAGAATTTACTCTAGTCCTCGAAGTAGTGATGGATTTCTCACATACACTTTCTAATGATCTTGGACTTGATGCCCCTTGCGTGGACACTCTCAGTTTGTTTATGATTTGGATGCATGGACTTGTCTTAACTTTGAAACGAAGATGTATGGAATTTTGACCACGCCACCATTAAACTTTTAGCCATGTACACATGAATGAAAGCAAGAGAGATTCAATGAGCGTAGACCAAGACACATACTTGACACCAAAACAACAAGACTTGTAATTGACTCCAAATATGAAACACGGAAAGAAAACACTCAAAATGGTTGACCATTCATTGTGCCCCTAGTATTCACTCATTTATTCAAGAATCGCCTTTAGAAATAGATTTTGTCAGGTTTCAATTCCCTTTGGGCTAAAGTTGAAGATTTCACTAGTAAATTCAAGTATTGAAAATTTCTCCACCTATTGATTCAAATTAGTTCCTCCTCACCAGATGTGAATATGTTATGCGCGGAAGTCATTGTAGCTCATGGAGGGATGCGAAGCTAAAGATGTGGGTTGGGTAAGGATATTGGGTCGAAGCTCAGAGAGAGGTTACCTACATATCTCAATATGAGAATCAGACCTCACGTAGTTCACGATTAGGGTTCACTCAGGTGTTAACACTCTCCTTTTACACTCTAACTTTTGCTAAAGCCGCCTTTTTGGGTTTTCGGCCTTGCGAGATCTCATTTTTTTTTTTTCAATTTTCACTTTTTCATGCTCTAAGTTTTGTTTGGATCGTCCTTACCAGTTTTCGGCCTAATGAGCCTCCCATAGGTAGTGTTACAACATTTTCAGTGAATTTGATTAGTAATCATCCTTGCCCTAAAAATGGAACTTGCTTCGCCTTGATTTGAACTTGGTTCTCCCTTGACGTGTGCATGTCGTCTCCCTTGCTTTCACTCTACTTTCAAAATCAATTCCCCTCACCATGTGGTACCTCGTTGCATTGGCCCTTTTGAATTTGAGCATAACTTCCTTTCCTCACAGTTGTTTGGATTTTATTCCATGGATGCTCGTGACTTGATGGTTGACTTTTCTTTTTTCCTCCTTTTTCCCTTTTCCTTTTCCTTTTCCTTGAGTGATGAAAATACCATGGAGAGGAATTCTAGGAGTTGGAGGTCTGAAAGCCATCTCGTGCCTGCCAAAATGATTACTAGAGTGTGAAGAGAATTCCCAAAACAATGTAAAACACCACACACGATTCTGAATCTTTCCTGACAAGTTTGCAAAGAAAACAACTGCTTGAAATTTTGGAATGATCATGAAAAGCAATGTGATGACAATTTAGAATTCGTTCGAACCATTTGGGGGATCCTTTGCAATACTCAAGCTTATTAGTGAAATCCCATTCTCATTATCACATTTGGACAATTTACACCTTTCCCTTGTTTAATTGAAATTTTCAAAACTTTTCTTGTTTTCATTAGGTCCCACATGGATTACCGTTGGCACAATCAAATGATCAAAAACATGACTTTTCTCTTATTTGAAAAGACGGAGACAGAAGGGTACACAAGAGCAACTAAAAAGAAAAGTCCCAACTAACACAACAACACAAGAAAATATGAAGAAAACAAGACTCTAACTCGGTACACAACTTAACCACTCACAAGAAATAGCTCAGAGTCCAACAAAAATCACATCATTAACATAGAAGATTTTTCCATTTTCCAAGTCCATCGGCAGAATTCATGACAAACTTCAAGTAGCCCTTTGATGGGACCAAATTCATTTTTATTTCAGCATCACTATCGAAAACCTACCTAGTAGCCTCCAGACTTCTCTTCGACCAAAGAAACTTCACTTTCAAATTTCTCATACAATGCCTAGTAGCCTCCAGACTTCTCTTCGACCAAAGAAACTTCACTAATGATTTTTTTCGTCAATAACCAAGTAAGATCCCAAAAAGGTTGTAGGAGTCAATATAGCCTCCATTCAAAGTCCAACCACCTTTGATAGCAAAGCTACATTTGTGATGGATCTTAACAAGGTATTAAAATAAGGTCTACACAAGTTGACCAAAGGGTAAGGATCGGTTCACAAAAGATATGTATATATACATAAGTAACAATAATTACAAAAGTTGAAATTTAGTTGCAAACCAAAGTTTCATCAATATTACATTCCGAAATGATAAAATATTACAAATGGACTTTAAGCAAAATATCTTCCAACTTCATCTAGGATAACCAATAGTCTTCAAAAGTTTCTATTTCTCCATCGTCTACGTAGGCATGTTCGGTACCTGTCTGTTTCTCCATTGTCTACATAGGTTTGTTCGGTACCTGGCATGAAACGCCATGAGTTTAGAATGCCAGATGAATGCATACACCATATCCCATTTTTTCCAAACCAATACACATTCATAATTACAATATATAGTTAAACATGATGAACAAGTAAACAAGTAGAGGGTTACAAAGTTAGGTGTTAGTAACTTAGAAATCCCCCAAAGAGATTTCATCCTCCTAATCACAAGAATTGAACTCGGATTATTCGGTATGTCCCATCTTTCGCTGTTTCACAGACCTTACCCCTGATGCCTACAACGGTTACATACCGTGTAGCGCCAAATGATGACCTCAAAAGAGATAGTAAAATAAGGGAATTGCAATAACCTCCTCCCACATTATCACACCGAAACCACCTAGGGTCTGAATAGAATGGATCCATTTAAGGGTTCCGAAACAACCACTTACGCAAGACTTTAGTTTCAATTGGGAACATGTCCCACCAACCAATACATGAAATTATCAGAATCCTTATCTCATAACATCATTCAAGGGATCAAAAACCCATTACCACCCTTATTAAGTTTCCTGTTAGTTTAGGTGCTTTAATCAAGGTTAGCACAAGCAATTGAAATATTAAATTCTGCACAACAATGAACATTCATGACATAAGATTAAGGTAATATAACCACAAACATATGTAGATGTCATACTAAATCTTGAACAACCAATAAGAAGCACATTCAAGAAATTAAAAGTATGAAATCATCAACAAAAATAAATTTTCCGATTAGATATACTTTAAAGATCACAATCTAATAGACAATTCTAGATTTTTTCTGAACTCAACCTTTCTAGGGTTTGTATAGAATTTTATCTAGTTTTCATAACAACTTTCGTAAATAGGATACCTTTCCGAGATTTTTAGTTATTAAATAAATACTCCAGCGCTGTCCACAATCGTCGATCATTACAAAAATCAGATTTTCTCTTAAACCACTCATTCTTTTCCAATTAAACCATTTTTTATTGAAATATAACACTTTAAGAAAAGTCTTGATAAAAAAATGTGGTCAAGAGGATTTTTATTCATTTTTCTAGAATTTTTGAAAGTGGGATGAAAATATCGGTCTTTCTTGTAGAAAGCTCAAAATAAGAAGAATAATAGAAAAACAGGGCAACCATATGTAATTTTTCCCCTCTCTTATGATTATAACATGCTAAATAGTATATAAATGACTCAAATTTTTAGAATGAAGGTATGCCTTTGGAAATAGTGTGAGAATCGACAGATAAAGATAGACTTGTTTCATCTTAAGGAAGAACCCATGCAAGGTGACAACTAAGGCTCAACTCTTCTTATTTAAACATATGAACACCATATATACAAATCTAAAATTAACACTTTAAGCCTCTAATATCATGTATTTGAATGAGAAATAAAAGAGAGGGTTGTATTTGGCTTACTTGTATGCCTATGGAATTGGTTTTGCAAGACTTCCTTCATTTTTGTCCTCCACCACCTGTGCTCTCTCTCTTCCTGTCCTTCATCTCTTTGCTGTGGGTATGTGTGTATGTGGTGTACGAGCATGTTTGATGCTCAAAAGTGTAGAGAGGAGTGGTGTATTTATAGAAAAATTTGTGTGAAAAGCCCAAAATTCCAACTCGTTCCAAATGAATTGAATAGTTTGGATTTAGTTAGGATGTAATGGACTGGCGGGTGATTAAAGGCTCTGATTATACCTTAAAAACATGATCTACTTAGGGTTAGGACTTAAGCAAACTAGGTTGGTTACAAGTACATGATATATATATAGCAATTCTACCTAGGTCAAAGATTCTTCCATGAATCTAGCAATTTGTCTCACTAAGTACACCACATATATGCATGCTTGCAGGTGGCCGGCTACATGGGTGAGATTTGAGGGACCTTTTCAATTTATTTTGTGTACAATTTGATATATATAGTAGACTTTGTGTAGAAAAAAAAAGTTTGAATATGAATAAAGGTACAAACATACCTATATATATAATGTGCTTCAAATTATGATTTTAATAAAATGTGCAAACTAAGGTTTAATTTGAGAATTAAAATATCTATTTAAGTGTAGAATTTAATTAATTTGGGTTAGGGAAAGCAATTCGGTTTAGGGTTCTCGTTTTGAATTAAAGGATGATCAACCGAACAAACATAATGAGAATTGGAAATTTAGGGTTTTGAGTGATCATTTTACAATTAGAGAGTTAATTAATCAGTATTAGGATATTAGAAGTGATTCCTAAGTTATCGGGATCGATTAGGGTTCGCATGATTCTGATAGGGTCGCATTCTAAATTCTGGGGTAGAAATTGCAAGTAAATGAGGAATTGAGGGTTTTCATTGAAATAATCCAAAAGTGAAGGCCTTTAAGAAATTACAAAAGTTAGGGGCCTCATTTTCAAAACCTTTGGCACCTATTCCTTACAGAAACTCATGTCGACCTTTTTTGAATATGATGAATCTACCTAGTGCTCACTAGTTTTCACACCTCTGATGTCCTGAGCCAACCCAAAAAATGTCTTTGTTTTTTTCCATGTGTGACGAAATCTTCGACCTCTAATCCACGCCTGACTAATTCTAATGACCTATTTGAGTTAAACTTGAAATACTTTAAATAGGGAATAACGAATTTCCACCATCCAATCTTGATCTTGACAGATGTAGGAAAAAGAAACTTTGAACTACTAAAACAACGAACCAAACCTTGCTAGAAAATATCCATTGTCTCTTTAAACAAAGTCTATTTGTAAGGCTACCCTTGCCTTTTTTCCTCATCACACTACATTCACTAGTGTTCTTCATTCGTAATTTTGGGATGTACATTACAAAATTTTCATTTGTAACCACAAAGTGGAAAAAATAAAATAAAAAAAAAATTCATAACTTTCTCACGAAGTGTCTTTCTTTTAGAGATGCATGTAACAAACTTTCCCATTTTTCATTACTTCATATTTATAAAACATGACAGATAAGTAAATTGAATAATTTTAATTGATACCCTCTCTTTATATTACAACATAGACCCAGGTTAATTCTGATAAAATTTTCTATATTAACTATTTTTGTTTCATGTTGGGTATTTATCTTCCAAGTAATATTTATCTTGAAAGTCCATCAACTCATACAACAGTGTTAATGCTATGATTGAGAATGAATTTTTATAGGAGAGGTATGGGGTGCCATCAAAGATTGTGATGCAAACAAAACCCCGGTGTTAGGTTTTTTGTAATTCACAATCCTGTTGGACAAGACTCCATTCAAATGTAATTTCATTTTCTCTTTTATATCTGTGAGTTTGTAAGAGTTTAAATGTGAATCCAACCCAATTTTTGCTTGAGTAGAGGAATTTCTGCTAAAGGAAAGGTGTTCTTAAGTAGAGGTGTTGTTTAGGCTGTCAACATTCATGGACCACTCGAGCGGTGGAGTTTGTGCTCGAGTGTTGAAATGAACCATCCAGTGTCTCAGTTTGATCTCTAAGACACTAAGAGGTTGCATTTACAGCTCGAGCATGCATTCTTGCACTTGAGTGAAGTGACAAGTGTGAAGTTTGTTAGGACCCCTTTTTACACACACCGGTCGAAGCTGTCATTATTGTACTCGAGCGGTCATTGCGACTCTAAATCTTTTAAATTGCCTCAAATGCATTTTCTAAGTTTATCCCTTCCAGAATTCTCATAGAGGAGTCAGGAAAAAGTGTTCTAAATTCGACGGTCTTTATATATTATTTACGATAATGAATTAAGGGTGCTCGATTGATCAATAGAGTTTATATTAACAATCATATGGGGATTTCTTTGATTTAAATTCATTAAAAGAGAGGTGTTCATCAGTGGATTTGAGGAACTTGAGCTTGAATCTTTGGTGGATTTTGAAGTGGCTCGTTGTTGTGGATTCAACATTGGCATTATGGCTTCAACGATGGACAAAGCAATTCCGAAGTAAAGGCGGTGGTAGGAGAGGCACAACGGATTCAGTTCACTTTTGGCATGGATTCGTTAGGTAGTTAAGGTTCTCGTGGTTATTCCTTTGTTTTCCTAGAGGATTGTTTTGTGGTTTTGGCTCGTGGTGTTCTATTACAATTAGAGGTGCTCCAATTGTGGTTTTTTCCACGTTATATTGTTGTGTCAATTTGTTGTTGGTTGTTTTTAGATATAATTTAATTCTCATTTAATTGGATTAGATTTACTTGTGTTTGACTAGAAATTGTTATTCTTTGTTAAAATTGAATCCTAATTGCAAATCACTATCTCGAGGTTTTTAATATTTTGAATTGGTATGGGAGCAGGTCGCTAAAATCTTTGTTTTTCAATGATATAGAAACGAGATCTTGTTTGATTTGTGATCATGGATTCAATTTGTGAAGGGAATTCTATGTTTCGACCACCTTTACTTGATGAATCCAATTACTCTTTTCGGAAAGCTCATATTTTATTATTTGAATCTATTACCAAGTTCCTTAGTAATGTCCAATTACATAATACAAATGCAGAAGTAAGAGTACAAATGAATAAATAGTAGTCTTCTCTCTCATATTATACAAATGATGAAATATTCAAATACGACATATTACAAAACATGCTCTTAGGCTTACATTGAAAGTTATAGAATAAATAACTATGATGGATAGAAATACAATCTTTTTACAATACATGGGCACTTCGCCAACAGTTAATCAATATCTAAACCACAACAAAATAACTTCTTGATTTTTGGACAACGCATCAGACTCTACACCTGAAAAATTGTTTTAACAACTGGGATGAACACAAAGGTCCAGTAGGAATTTATAGTAGTTCTAACCAATAATATTCTATAGATAAAGATGATCATGAATGCTTGAGGTTGTACATATATAAGTAAGGCTTCCTTTTTATATTCAAAATACATATACATACATATACTTTTCAAAGAGAGTCTGTCTTTGACATCTCAAGAAACTCATTTCTTTTCTTGTTCTTACTAGTCATTACCCGTATTTCAAAAATAATTTCCTCAACTCTATTTAATTTCACAAACAATTTTGCATACAGTCGATTGCATTCCCGCTTTAAACATTAAGTCCCAAATAACATACCACTATCACCAATCTATTATCCCATAAAATCATATAACCGAATATAATCTGACTAGCATTTGAAACATATCAATTACACCCATCGATTACCTACCACATAACTATAAAAAATTCTCATACGTTATTTAACAAATTTTAAAAAATATCTTCATATACTCCCACATTTAGCAGCCACAACACAACAAGCCAATTTGGCATCTTTCAATCTAACGTAAACAACTAGTTTAAACCATTTCAACACAGTTTATAAGGCGCTAACCAGAACGAAATTGAAACCTATCTCAAAGTGCCATGCTTTATCAGTGGCTAGATAGAAGGAAAGCAGAACCTCTATATAGCCCAACAGTCCACATGCGTTACAGGGGTGCAAACCGGAAGGAAAGTGGAACCTATGTCAATGCACTACGCTTTACGGTGTTCTAGTCGAAAGCAAAGTAAAACCTCCATATAACACTTTCATTATTAATCAAGTTTCCACATCATTAAACTAAGCAAGTAAACCAACATCACATAGTACGTACAATTCAATCAAACAATACCATCCTCTACCGATGGCTAAGGACAAAACCTCTATGTAGTAGATAACACAAACCATCTTAATCAAACAATATAACTCTCATAATATTGCCATAATTTCTACAAAAACAATATCCTCTAGTTTAATGTCCACAATAATTATTTAACACAACTTCCATATCAAATCTCAGTATTTCCAACTTCAACTAAATTCCTAACCTTCATTATCAATTTAAAACAATACATAACTCCTTTAGTTAAATTCCATAATTTCCCAACATAACTTAAATTCACATAAATTTTCATTTTTCATCTCTTCTAATTCATATGTAGCCTTACAATCATTAATATAGCTCATAAATTCTTAGAAACATCATCAAATAATCAAAACTATGACCTTTGATTTAATCACCATGAACATGTCTCATTAGTTATTCCCAAATTTAAATCACCAACCTTTATAACATAAACCCTTTTCATAAAAATCATTTCTTTCCTTTCTTAGATGTATTCTCTATTCACATTAATTAATTTAACTTTATAATCATCAAATTCATCAACTTGTCTCATCTCTCAAGAGTTTCAAACAATTAGAAATTAGGGCTTTTTACATCAAACTTTATAAATATGATCTAATAACTAAAATCTTCCACAATGTACAATAAATTAAAGGTCTAACTTCTCAAGTCCAAAAACCTAACTTCTTCATAAATGCATTTCAAAAATTCTTTCAAAAATCACATTTTTATGCAATAGAAAAATACCATAAATCTATCTATAGCAAGGTATGCAAAATAAGCAAAGAAATCCCTACTTTTGGAGTGAAGAGGAGAACCTGAAAAAATCAATAACAACGAAACCACAAACTTCATGGCTCAAAAAGAAGCCCTCGATGAGATCTACAATCTATCTTAAAGGACCAAAGTGAGAGGATGACCCGAAGTGAGTAGATCTGAGAATTTGTGGGAAAAAGATTGAGTTTTTGAGAGAGGAAATGGTGGTCATGGTGTAGAGGGAAGAAAAGGAAAAAGTGAGGAAAGAGAGAGTGTGGAGGTATATTTATATCACAAGGACCATAGTGAGTTGTTAGCCCGAAAGTCAAATAAAATATAAATAAAAAATCCTAAAAAGTGGGGCCCAAAATGTAGCAGAAATATCTTTGATTTTCTATTAAGTGTCAACACTAGCAGCAATGTGCAACAAGTGAGTTTGAAACAGGCGGGTGTCAACACCAAAGGACCTAGGTGTCGACACCTCCAAGCAATGTGGAGCCATGAACATTTCAGACAAAGTAGTGTCGACAACAAGAAGAGATGGTGTTGACACAAGAAGGCAAAACTTCAAGAGGAAAGTAAAAGAAATGCAAGTGTCGACCCCATGAGTTAAGGTGTCGACACCCTAATTAGAATTTCAAAGTTCTGAAGTACTTTTCTAACAGATTTTGAGCAAAAACAAACATCCTTATCAAAGTCTAGATCGAATTTTCACCCAACTCGTACAATGATACACCAACCAAAGTATCTCAATGACAAAGTAATGAAATTAAATACATCATTGACTTATGGAGCACAAGTGTTACATCGGATAAGAGCATTTTTAAAAGCAATTAATGAAAATTTTTTGTAATCCGTAATGTGTGGGTAGTCTGAACCAACGATTATCAGTGATGAAATAACATTTCCCAAACCAATTGACAAGTGTGATACAACTAATAACCAAAATAGTAGCTGGAATAGTAAAGCTATCAATTCCTTGTTTTGCTCTATCACACCTAAAGAGTTTAGTCATATTTGTATGCATGAAGTCGCAAAAGAGGCATGGGATATCTTACAGACTATTCATGAAGCGACTCCTTTGGTTAAACATTTAAACCTTCAAAGGCTCACTTCTAGTTTTGAAACTGTTTCCACGAAAGATAGTGAGACATTTGATGAATTTTATACCAAGTTGAATGACATTGTGAATTCCAGCTTCAATTTTGTGAAAAAAAATACTAGAATCCAAGATTGTTGTAAAAATTTTGAGATCCTTGCCTGATTGGTTCCAACCAAAAGTTACAGCTATTGAGGAGGCACAAGGCTCGTTTGAATTTCAAAATGAAACAAAAAAAAAAAAAAGATGTTGTCACTTTTAGTAGTGCTCATAGTGATTGTAAGGAGTCTGATGAGGAATGTGAGTTTGATTCCAAGATTACAAAGGTTTTTATAAAATGTTTCAAAAAGTATTTTCAGAAAATAAAAACCTAATCTTGGAATCAACTCACCAATCCAAAGGCAAAAGATAGACTCAAAATTGACTCTTCTACTAAGAAGAAGAAAGGAAAAATACAAGGGAATCCTCAAAGAGTTCAATGTTATGAATGTTAAGGTTTTGGTCACTTTGCTCGAGAATGCCATAATCATTTGAGGAAGAAGAAAGTCTTCTTTATCACTTGCGATGATGCGTCAGATTCTAATAAGAATGAAAGTGACAACAAGGTTCAATGCAAAGAAGGAAATGGTCAATTTGTAGCTTTCATGTTGGTATCTATTATTGAGGGGCAAATTGAGTATGCTCATGGCCATAATGTTTCTACCCCTCATTTCTTTGACAAAAATGAATACTCATACTAGAATGCTTGAAGGAGGATGTATTTGTTAGCATTTAATACGAGCCTTTGGAGGATCATAGAGGAAGGATTTGAGATGACGTATGAACTTGACTTGGTAACAAATGAAAGAAATTTGAAGCATGAAGAGCGATGAAGTGAGCTTGAGTTGTAACACTTTGGATACAACTCAAGAACATTAGATGAAATACGAGGTGATATCTTCGAAGATGTGAGAAACCATATTTCTCATTCTAAGATGGCCAAGGAAGTATGGGATTTGTTGAAGTCTATCTATGAGGATACAAGTTCTAATGTTGAGTCTCAAGGCACCTCCATTTCTCATGCATTGAGTGTTGACTTTTCTAATGGAGATTCATCTGTTGATAAGGGTGAGAATGAAAGCTCCACTTCTAGGTCCTCAAATAGTGGTAGAGAGTCATCTAGCATAGAAGAAGAAATAGATGACGCAACTCTTCACGAAGTGTATGAGATGTTATATAGTGGAGCTACACCTTGACAAAGATGAATATCAAGCTGTCCACCAAGCTCGGGTTGAGTACAGAGGGGAAAGATCAAGTAGAGCAAGAGTTCATGGAAGCTCAAGCAGAAGTTAATGTTTTCTCAAATGAAATGAAGTCTTTGATTCCCAAGCTTTCCTCATGTGAAATGGAGAGAAACCAATTGCTTTTTAATCATGATTAGTTGAAAGAGAAGAATGATGATCTTGAAAGAGAGCCGGAGACTTGTATAAAGTCCGGGAAAGAGTTTGAGGCAAAGTTTGCCTCATTGGAATTGAAGCTCGAAAGTGCTAAAGCTACATTGAAATCTCGAAATGCATGTTCACAAAGTTTGGATACGGCACTATGTGCTCCACAAATGACTAATGATAATGAAGGAGTTTGCATCATCTAAGGACATGACACAACAATCAAAGTTTCAACTTCCAAGGATGAGAGCACACAATGTTTCATGGCTAGGGTTAGTATAACCTCGTCTTTTTTTCTTTTTTTTTTTTTTTCTTTTTTTTTTTGTCTCATAACTTTTTAGCCAAAAGTAAATTCATTCCAGTTTGTCATCCTAGTGGGCTTAAGGGTCACATTAGACCTATTGTTTTGAATTGCTTGAGACCAAACATGAAGCAAGGTTGAGTTTAACTAGTCCTTGGAATAGAAGGGTTGTAACCAAGTCAAGACGAATTCCCATTTAAGGGGAAGGGAACTACAACGTCAAGACACTACTCAAGAACCACAATTCTCTTTTCTTATTTTCTTGTTGTTTTTATGTCTTTGTGTTCTTTCCTATTTTTGGTCTTCTGTATTTTGGTGTTTTTTCTTTTCTTTTTTGCTTGGTTTATCAAAAATCCAAATAGATTTTCCTAATATGGTTTTGCAAGATTAAAATCTTTTGAGAAGTCTTTGATGCATTTTGGAATTGATGAGAATATCTGTTAATTGATATTATGTGTGTGCTATCTGTGGGCTTTACTCATTACTGAGTGTGTGAACTTTGATTAGTATGTCTTATTTTGTACACACTCTTAGATTTGCAAATACCGGACTCTTCCGCATAAGTGATCGTAGTTCTCTATGGACTTCTAGCAGCGTTTCTTGTGTTTTTCTTGAGAAATTGGCCAACGCCAGCATATCTTGGGTGATGTTGAGTCTCTTAACCCCCTACCATCTTTTTGTATCTCCATTACTTCCCTTTCTATACATGTCTCTGAAGGCATGAAGAAAAGGCTACATCAGAGTCACCAACCATGCCTTTCTATGTTTTCCATCCTTCTCTGGTTTGGTTTCCATACTTTTGAGTGTGAAAGCTGCTTGTGAGTGCGCAAGAAAATATTATTCATTGTTCGATGGAGAACATTCGCATTTACTCAACAAATACCCCTTGATCACTAGAGGTTTGGCTTTTCCCAGTCAGTCGTAGTTTCTCTTGCCAAAGATCCATCCATTAGATCACTTTTTTGATTTGACCATAGTGTTTGTCAAACTCCAAGAGACGCATACACACTTTTCTCATGGGATCTATGCTTTTCACATGTTGCACCACATTATTCATGGGAAATCTTCTAGAGATTGTGCACATTGTGTTTTCAAGTAATTGTGGTTCTTAGATGTTCTTGTGTGTATTGATGTACTAATTTGAAATTCCTGGCTTGCTCAACCATATTGCTTTTGCCTTTCTGTTTTTGTCACCAGCCGAACTCGCCCCTAGTGGCTTAGGTTATGCCTGGCCAGTAATCCCAGATTACCTTTGGCCTGAAAGACAAAATTAAATCATAATATAATAAATGGGCCTTAGCGGAAGCAATAAGAAAATATAAATAGTCCATTGAGCAATGCATACATGGAAAATTTTCATAGATATATTAAACTTTATCCTTCATACATAGATACATATCCAACAAACTTAAACATTTCACAAAACTTCCAAACATAAAACAAAGTTTTCCAAATAACAAAGACAAAGTTAAACAAAAGAAAAGGGTTGACAAGCTTCGCTCGTCTTGAGACCAAGTAACGCCCCATCATAGAGGCACTTCAAAAATGGATTCACAAAAGGTGGACTCCGAATCTTATCTAGGCTTGACAATCCATTTGCTCACCTACATATATATAAGGAAAAGGGGTGAGCTAAAACCCAGTAAATAATATCAAAATAAAGAGGTTAGATGAATGAAGTCTCATGCATTACAAATCATGCCTTGCATTTTCAAATATCGATTAATGAAATCAAATCGAACATTTATCATATCAAAATCCATTAATCAAATGTCATACATGGTACATCCAATAGCATAACAAAGAAGCCCAAAGGCCTAATCAAAGGGACCATAAGGTCTAGCAAAGGGATCATGAGGGTCTATAAAAAGGGACCATAAAGGTCTAACAATGGGACCATGAGGGTTATCTATCAGAGATCTCTGTAATTGAATAATTAAAGGGCCATTGCATTGTTTCCCCCAAGCGAGGGCCTTACTGAGGATGCCACAAAAACCTTGACAAAATGGACATTCATTTATTCATATAAAATAACATTTAGTATATATCATTCTTAAAATAATCCAAAATACATTTGAACATATCGTTACAAAGATACTACTCATAGTGGGCTTGTACAAATTTTGGGCTTCGGGTGACCACCTACACAAAACACATAACAAATGTTCACATTGAAACACATTGTCTAAATCAAACATTCTATCTTAATTCAATTTCCTTAAATGTGTTTCTAGCTTATTCTTTCATTAAGGACGCTAAAACAATGCTCAAGAATGCCTAAGGTTGCATGAAGATGAAAGTATATGCTTAAAAGTATTTTTCAAAAGTTACTGAAACAGGGCAGTTCGCTCAAGCGCACTATTGGTCACTCGAGCAGGCCACATGGTCTACAAAAGTACTTGATGGTTGAAATGTAGGCTCGACAATCACTTGAGCCAAGTGGTATGAAAGGTGAGTTCACTCAAGCGGTAATTCGATCACTCGAGCTATATGCAATGTGACTGCAAAAATACTAGATGCATGCAAAGTGTGCTCGAGCGACGACTTCAGCGCTCGAGTGAAGCGGTTGAATTCTCCAAAACAAAATTCAAGTTCAAAAACATAAGTTTTAAGCCCAAAAGGTTGCATGGCTGGTATAACATGTGAAAACACTTTCCAAATGTTGAATACTTGATCAATTCCATACCATAGACCCAGAATCTCTTTCAATTTGCAAAACAATGACCCAAAACTCCAAAATTTTGCCATGCATGAAAAAGAACCAATTCTTTTCCTTCAAAATATGGATATATGAGGTGGTGAGTGTAAAATTATGAAGAACCTTAGGGATAACAAGTTTGAGCTCCATGCATGTAGGAATTTTTGGAAAATAGAACTCAAAGATGAATTATACACGCATGTCCATAATTAACTCCTTACTATATACATGTTGATTCTAACATTTTCTTTTTAATTACATGCAAATGATCCTATATACTTCACGAATTCAACATCTAAATGGATTTTCTACAAGGATTAAAGTTGTAATTCTTACCTAGAGCTAAATTTTGAGGGTTTGCTAGCTTAATTCCTCTCCTCTCTCTCTCTCTCTCTCTCTCTCTCTACAATCTCAGCTACAAGTGTTGAAGAATGAACTACTATTAAGCTTATAACACATATTTATATGCTAGATTAGTTTAGGCTAATTAA
Source organism: Camellia japonica (assembly GCA_030407325.1). NCBI lineage: Eukaryota > Viridiplantae > Streptophyta > Magnoliopsida > Ericales > Theaceae > Camellia > Camellia japonica. Next base: position 107,044,739 of record JAPPVO010000032.1, read on the forward strand.
GTGTGCTTAGGACTAATTAAACAAGCTTAAGTCTAATTCGACTCACTGAATTCTAATTGATTAATCCAAATCAATTTAATCTGAATCAAATTTTAATTAAACTTTCCATAAGGTTCTAAATATTCTAATTAGTTTATTAAACTAGTCAAATTTTGGTTTCTGAATTTGCTATGGTTTTTAATTTCTAATTCGAAATGGAAATTCAAATAGATATTCCAAAAACAAACAGATATAAGCACAATTAATCACATAAATATGGAAATTCTCATACTAATATGTTATGCAATAATATATGCAAGCTAGTGTCGTCACAGTTTTATTTCTTATTTTCTAGAACTTGTTACTCTATTGAGGTTGTTCTTTGAGGGGGAGTTTGTTGAGCATGGACTTACTTTGTTTGGTTTTGTGAGGGAGATTGGTGTGTTTTGGTTTGCAAGCTATTGGTTTTTACATCATTTTATCCCTTACTTATGTTGTCTTTGTCTTTGCTTTTGTTGGTTGTGCCCCCTTCGTCAATTCATGGCAAAAGGGGGGAGATATTAAGGTGGAGTTGAGGTGCACGATCGCATGATGTTCGTTGTTGCATGATGGCATTTTGTTCTTTATAAAATTCCCATATTATCATATGTTTCATGCTATCATATACTCTTGTGCCACTAATTGTTGTTTTGCAGATTGTGAGCTTGAGTGTCATGGGTTATGGGTGATTAGGACTTTCTTGTTAGGTGTGCTTTGTCACAGAATTTCTAAAGAGGGAGATTGTGAGGTTTTATGTAATTGGCAATCCCATTGGACAAAACTCAATTCAAATGTAATTGCATTAGCTATGTTATATCTGTGAGTTTGTGAGAGTTTAGATGCGAATCCAACCTAATTTGTGATTGAGTAGAGGAGTTTGTGCTAAAGGAAAGGTGTGCTTGAGTAGAGGTGTTGTTTAGGATGTCTACATTCATAAACCACTCGAGTGGTGGAGTTTTCACTCGAGCGGTGAAATGATCCATCCAGTATCTCAATCTAATCTCTAAGATACTGAGAGGTTGCATTTACAGCTCAAGCGTGCATTCTTGTGCTCGAACGAAGTGACAGGATTGAAGTTTGTTAGCACCGCCTTTTAGACACACTGCTCGAGCGGTTATTGTAACTCTAAATCTTTTAAACCAGCTCAGATGAGTTTTTTTTTTTTTTTTCTTTTTTTTTTTTTTGAGTTTAACCCTTCTAGAATTCTCATAGAAGAGTCAAGAAAAAGTGTTCTATATTGGAGGGTGTTTATATATTGTCTACCTTGATAAATTAAGCGTGATCGATGGATCAACGAACTTTATATTTACAATCATCAAGGGATTTATTTCATTTAAATTCATCCAAAGAGAGATGTTCATTAGTGAATTCCAAGGAACTTTGCCATGAAGATTTGTGGATTCCAAACATCGGCGTTGTGGATTCAATGTTGGACAAAGCAATTTCGAGGTGAAGATGGTGGTGGAAGAGACACAATGGGTTTAGTTCAATTTGGGCATGAGTTCGCTAGGTAATTGAGGGTTCTCATGTGTAATTTTTTTGTCTTTCTATTGGATTGTTTTGTGATTTTCACCTGTGATTTTTTTATCACAATTGAAGGTGCTCAAATTGTGGTATTTTCCACGTCATATCGTTGTGTCAATTTGTCGTTGGTTGTTTGTAGATATAATTCAATTCCCATTTAATTGGATTAGATCTACTTGTGTTTCATTGGAAATTGTTATTCTTCGTTTAAATTGAATCCTAATTGCAAATCACTCTATTGAGGTTTTTAAGATTTTCAACAGGACCTGACGGCTTCAATTTGACATATGTTCAGAAGTATTGGAAGTTGATGAAGCATGATATTCTAATTTCATGAAGGAATTTCATGGAAATGGAAATCTAGAGAGGGGAATCAAATCTTCCTTTGTGAGTCTTATTTCTAAGAAGGAGAATCCAAATGCTTTAGCTAATTACATGCCTATTGTTTAATTAGTTTTATGTACAAAATATTATCAAAGGTGCTAGCAAAAAGATTGAAGCAGGTGTTGCCTGAGGTAGTGAGTGACACACAATCTGCTTTCTTAGGAGGAATGAGCATAATAGATATGGTGCTCATTGCCAATGAGGTTGTGGATTGGTGCAAAAAATAAAATAAAAATGGTTTGATCATTAAACTTTATTTTGAAAAGACATATGACACTATCAATTGGGAATTTTTGTTTGATATGCTCTCAAAGTTTGGTTTTGGAGCAAGATGGTTGAGGTGGATGAAGTCATGTGTGTCATCACCTAGTATCTTTATACTTGTGAATGGCTCACCTTCTGCTGAGTTTTGTCCTGAAAAATGATTAAGGCAAGGTGATCCACTCTCACCCTTCCTTTTTAGTGTGGTTGCTGAAGTATTGAACATGCTATTGTCAAGAGCCAAGGACATAGGCATAATTAAAGGAGCAGTCATTGGTCCTAATGGTTTGATTTTTTTTCATATCTACAATTTGTTGATGACACAATGAAGTTGAATGAGTGGAAATTAGAACTATCAAATGAATTCTAAAGTTCTTTGAAGTCATGTCAAGGTTGAAGACCAACTTCTATAAGAGCATTGTTTGTGGAGTAGGTATCCTTAAGCACTTGGTTAAACAATTTTCATCAAGACAAAATTGCTTGAGTCAAAGCCTTCCTTTGTAATACCATGGCATGCCTCTTGTTGCAATTCCAAGAAGGAAGGCTACTTGGAAGCCAATCTTGGATAAAAATTAGCAATAAACTCTCAAGTTGGAAGAAGAGGCTGCTATGTTTTGCTAGAAGACTGACTCTCATCAAATTAGTGCTTTCAAGCTTACAAATTTACTACCTATCCCTATTTAAAATAAAGGAAGGTGTAGCGAAGGAGGCGGACAAACTACAAGTTTCCTTCTTGTGAGAAGATACTAATGTAAGAAGAAAATTACATTTGACTAGCTAGAAAGAGCTATATGACTAAGAAGCAAAGAGGATTGGGAGTTTGAAGTATTAGAAACTTTAATGAATGTTCTCTCATTAAATGGTAGTGGAGGTTTTGTAATGAAAAAGGAGCTCTATGGAGAAAACTTATATGAGCAAATACAGCAAGGGTTGGAAGTTGGTTACCCTTTTAGGGAAATATCAAGAATTGCTCAAGAATTTGGATGGACATCATATCAATTGCTTTTAGTACTCCTAGTCTAGTCTATTTCTTTAAATTTAAGATCTCATTAACAACAAAGTCATAGCACTTCCCCAAAAGCCAAATGTTACCCCAACCCTTTGCCAGAATACAATAATACTGTACCTCCTCCCAATGTCAATGTTGTACAAACCTGTAATGCCGCCGAAATAATATAATAAATCCAACTAATAAGCGGAAGAATAATAGAAATGAAATACTTTCATTCATCAGAGTTTGTTTACAAAAGTTAACAAATGCAATATACATTCACAAATATTCATCTTGAACCTACAGCATGTGTTGCAATGTTAAGAGAATTGAAACTAAACAAATAGTCATATGCCCTATAGGCTTACATCTTTCCAAGTCATGGCTTGGTTACACAAAAGTGAGCCTAGCTCAATACAATTTAAGCCCTTGGTTATACAAAAGAACACAACAAAATAAAGAAGCTCTTGCTCCCAAAGTCTCTCCAAGCTATCGCCCTGGTGGAGGCATGTCACCAGCACTTGAAAATGGTTTTCCCTAAATAGGGTGAGCCAAAGCCCAGTAGAAATAATCTAACACAGTATATGAGATTTAACAAAGATATAGGTACAATGTGCACATAAATGTCGGTGACAAAATCTCCACATTTTATATTACTGTAAGACACCAAGGTTCATATTTCAATTCATTTCTAGTTCATTCAATATTCTCAATTCATGAGTCAATTTCATTATTTTTCAATAACCCAACTGAGACTACAACTCAGTGGTTTTCCAATTCAAAACACTACCACACACACTTCAAATCTATCATTTTACGAAAATTTCGTCCGAGGGATCGGCACCCATATATACACAAGATTTTGGGACTTTCACCCTAGACACTCCGGCCAACTTAATTTCAATGAGTCCATCCCCTATCTCCTCCCAAACAATGGAGTACATCCCCTTTTTCCTCCCAAACATCATACACATACAATGTATATAAATCATAGTCATATTCAATGACAATCAACAATAGATTAGTTCCAATTTACCTAATCCTTATGCAATCTCCACAACAATCATAGTTATCCTCCACCGATAGCCTAATGCAGATATTTCTAAATAGGTATAAAAATTTCTCACTAAATATATTGTTCAAATTTCTGTGGAAGAGACAGCACATGTCCAACTCCACCATCTACATCAACAATCATCCAATTTCACATTACCATTATCAATTTCAGTTATTTATACAAAATAACAATTTGACCCATTTAGGGCAAAACTCCCCTATTTCCAAATATCAACCCAAATGGCCCAAATCAAGTATATGGCCATAATATAACCTCACATTCAAATCCATAACCATTTATTTCACATTCACTTAGAAATCCCTCCTTTTATTTCACACCCAAACCCTAGGTTTGCTCAAACTACTCCCAAATCCCACCATTGCTACACAACGACAAATAACTAAGCTACAAACCATATGAAAGTATAGAAAATCCCTACCTCAAAGAGAAAAGATGTGCCAAGCAAGAGTGAAACTTCAAAGATACCTAAGCCCAACTCTATTCGGATCTAAATGGAGATCTTGTGATGGTCTACCTTTTTATCAGAGGGATTAGGGTGAGGAAATCACTAGAAGTAGGTGAAAATGTAGAGAGTGTGTGTTACAGAGAGAGGGTCTCAACTTTAGGTTTAGGGAGAAAATATCTAAAAAAGTGATATAAAAAGTCATTTTCGCGATCTGATATACGCATAGTCCGCTCGAGCGCAAGTTGACACTCGAGCATCAGACACAAAAGTTGTTCCGCTCGAGCGCCAAGACACAATGAACAAGACACTCACCGCTCAAGCGCAAGAAGTGGTGCTCGAGCATAGAAAACACATATCCAGTAGTTTTGCAGACAACAGACCAACGCTCGAGCGCAAGAAAGGCCGCTAGTGCCCACCTGCTTGAGCATAGAAAACTCTGCTCGACTGTGGAAATCACTCTCCCCGTAGTTTTGCAAACCTGTAAAAGAACTGAGAGTTTGCAAAGCCTGCTTAAGAGCAATAAGTGCCGCTCGTGGGGGGCCAAAAATCTGGGCAACAAAGGTTTGGAAAAACAAGCAACCAACATGTTCCAAACACACAACTAGAATCCAAATGACCAATCCAAGGAACAACAAGGGGAAAAAAAGAGATAAACAGCAACATTGAATCATGAAACCCGAGTCCGGAACATAATAAAATGTCGGGTCAGAACCGAAGTCGTTATAACCTCCCCCCCTTAAAGAATTCGTCTCTGAAATTACAAATCACATTTCAAAACCATGTTTTAAACAAATTTCCACAATGTTTACAAATCAATTTTTCAATACCGTAACCTATCCACCGGTCATTCAATCCCATCACATGATGAACAAGTCTCAATATACATCTCAACATACATTTCCTATAGTTTTAGCCAATTTCAATATATATTCCATATTTCCAAAACATATTCAATGTTTATGATAAATTTGCCTTTCCAAAACTTAAACAGCATACACAATGTTTAATTCAAGCCTGCGTTTTCAAAACATATTCAACATATACAATGCTTTTACATTTCGTTAACATAATCGAAACCTCTATATATGTTCAAGCACCAATAAATAAGTCCGGATATTTTTCTTGGACTTCCGATTCATGCTCCCAAGTTGCTTCCTCAAACCCCGTGATGTTTCCACAATACCTTAACCAAGGGAATCATCTTGCCTCGCATGACTTCGTCTTGAGTATCCAAGACTCTCACCGGTCTCTCCTCATATGAGGCATCGTCGTCTACCTCTAAGTCAGTCCAATCCAACATGTGCGATGGATCTAGCTCATATCTCCGAAGCATGCTAATATGAAACACGTCATGAACCCCGGAAAGCTATGGCGGCAACGCCAGATGGTAAGCAACCTCTCTGATCCGCTCAAGGATCTCAAAAGATCTAATAAATCGAGGGGACAACTTCACACTCTTCTCAAATCTCATCAAACCCCGCCCAGGTGATATCTTCAAAAACACATGGTCTCCACCTCAAAAGACAAGGGTCTCCTCTTATGGTCGGCATAACTTTTTCTGACGACTCTGAGCTGTAATTAAGCTCTTACGGATAACTGTCACTTTCTTCGTCGTTTCCCGAACCAACTCTGGACCCAACAAAATACATCACCCACTATGGCCCATCACACTGGAGATCTACACGGTCGACCATACAAGGCCTCAAATGTGCCATGCCAATACTCGATTGGAAGCTATTGTTATAGGTGAAACTCCACTAAGGGCAAGTGCCTCTACGAACCCGTGAAGTCAAGGACATAACCTCGAAGCATATCCTCAAGGATCTGAATAGTATGCTTGGACTGCCCATCAGTTTGAGGATGGTATGCAGTACTAAAGGTCAATCTAGTGCCCAAGGCACTCTACAAGCTCTACCACAACCAAGCTATGAAATACGGATCTCTATCCGAAACAATCGTCATAAGGACTCTGTGCAACCTCACTATGTCCCTAATATATAGGTCGGCAAGATAATCCACCAAATCACTCATAAGCATAGGTATAAAATGTGCAAACTTAGTTAACCGGTCAACTACCACCCAAATGGCATCACCACCACGTTGAGTCCTTGGAAGACCCACAACAAAATCCATTGTGACATGCTCCCACTTCTACTCGGCTATAGGCAAGGGTTGCAACAAATCTGCTGGCCTCTGATGCTCGGCCTTCACTTGTTGGCAAGTAAGGCACTTCGACACAAGCACGACCACATCCTTCTTCGTACCTCTCCACTAGAATTGGCGACTAAGGTAATGATACATCTTTGTGCCTTTCGGATGCACCGCAAGGCGCAAATGGTGAAATTCTTTAAGTACTTCCTCTCGGTAAGACTTTGGCACGAACAAACGGTCTCAGTATCTCACACTCTGGTCGGGATACACATTCAAGCCCCTCTCCACTTTCTCATTGGAGATCTTCTCCCGGGGATTCCACCTCAAGGTCACCCCTCTGTGCCCCTATCACTCGGTTCACAAGTGTAGGTTGGGCAACTACCGAAAACAAAGCCCCGAAAACAAAGTCACAAATTCAACGAACTCGCCAAGATACAAGTTAAACTCCCCAAGAGTACCCAACATCACCTACTCTCGGATGGCAATACTAGCCACATTGTTAATAGATTTCCTACTCAAGGCGTCAGCTACAATGTTGACCTTCCTCGGGTGATAGTGCAACTCAAAATCATAATCCTCTATGAACTCCATCCACCTTTCTGCCTCAAATTCAAATCCTTCTATTTAAACAGATATTTCAGACTCTTGTGATCGGAAAACACCTCAAATCTCTCACCATACAGATAGTGCCTCCAAACTTTCAAGGCAAATATCACCGCCACTAACTCTAACTCATCAGTAGGGTAGTTCCTCTTATGTGTTTTCAACTACCTTGAGCCATAGGCTACTACCTTTCCCTCTTGCATCAGAACACAACCCTAGTGTTCCCATGAGGCATCACAATAAACTGAATAACCCAAACCCCTCTCCAGAATAATCAAGACTGGAGCAGTGGTAAGTCTAACCTTAAGCTCTTGAAATGACTTCTCACAGGTCTCATTCCACACAAACTTAACTCCCTTCCTCGTCAGTCTAGTTAACGGTGAAGCTAATCTAGAGAAATCCTTCACAAATCTCTGATAATACCCGGCCAACCCCAAGAAACTAAGGATCTCAAAAGCATTCTTAGGTTGTGCCCAATCTTGCACTCCCTCTATCTTGGATGAATCTACAGCCACCCCTTCCTTGGATACCTTGGCCTAAAAACTTAACCTTTTTCAGCCAGAACTCACACTTTGCAAACTTAGCGTACAGTTTATGGGCTCTAAGAAACTCAAGCACCACTCACAAGTGTTCCTCGTGCTTCTTCTTAGAGGGTCAGTAAATCAAAATGTCGTCCAAAAAGACGACCACAAAACGATCCAGGAACTCACGGAAGATACAGTTCATCAAATCCATAAATATAACCGGTGCATTGGTCAGCCCAAAAGGCATCACTAACAACTCATAATGGCCATACCACGTACAGAATGCCATCTTCGGGATATTGTCCTCCCTTACCCTCAACTGGTGATAACCCGATCTCAGGTCTATCTTAGAGAAGCAGCAAGACCCCTTCAACTGGTCAAACAAGTCGTCTATACGAGGCATTGGGTACTTGCTGTTGACAGTTACCCGGTTCAACTTCCAGTAATCAATACAAAGTCGCAACACTCCATCTTTCTTTTTAGCAAAAGAGATCTGGTGCTCTCCAAGGTGAAGTACTAAGGCGGATAAAACCCTTATCTAACAACTTCTGAAGTTGAATCTTCAACTCGCTCAATTCAGCAAGTGCAAATCTATATGGAGCCATAGAAATCGGTGCCGTGACAGGCACTAAGTCAGCACTCGGTCACTCGGTGAGGTGGTGAACTAGTAAGATCTCGGGAAAGACATTCGGGTATTCACAAACCACCCTTGGCAACTCAACCCAGACATCATCACATTCACTACTCAAAAAGCTAGTAAGAAGAAAACTAAGTTCACTCCGCTCATGCAGATCATATACTGATGATAAAACTCTATCCACTCGGTCCTCCAAGAAATAAAAATAATCGCCGCTTAGGGTACATACAGTAACCCTCTGATGGTAGCATTCTATAATAGCCCGGTATGACGATAGCCCGGTATCAAGCAATACGAATGCAAAAGGCAATCGGCGACTGGAAACCTCGATGTCACAACTTGACATCCCTATTTCAAAATAACCTCACCACCGATAGGTGACTCTACACAGATAGGAGAAGCTAACTGAACCAACTCTAACCTCAAAATCGATGCAAATGCAACAAGATAAAAGAATGGGATGCACATGTATCAATCAATACATTAGCAACTGAATTGCAAAACAAGAAGGTACCTCCCACTACAGAATGACAGTACAAGATCTGGCACTGTAACTGCATACACATGCCCCGTAGGTCTCTGCTCAACCTGCTTACCCGTGAAGTGTAAGCCTGATACACTGACTGAGCTGAAGAGGCTTCCTGATTAGTCCTTGAGGCCTGTGTCGACTGTGCCAGCTGGTGGCTCTGTCTCTGCCTAGAACCAGACGTACCAGATGTGCCACCCAACTATGGGCAAAACCTTTTCAAATGCCCTACCTGCCCACACTGATAACATGTGAGCAACTGCCCTCTCTCCTAACTTTGGCCCTGTGAACGAGTCGAAGATGGTGCAGATCATTACCCCCTTCCCTCTGTGGGCAAGCTAGAGACTTGTCGCCCAACTGACTACATTTGTAACAAGTAACGTCTCCCTAACCACCTCTCCCAGAACTCCGAACTCGGCACTAGAAAGGTCGACCTCGACTGAGCTCTCTGGGACGACTGAGAGTTAGACCCCTCTGCCTCTTACTATCCCCTTGGTTGTCTTGACTCCTCCTAGAGCCCCTCATCCTCTCCTCCTATATCTGCATGATAGTCTCAAGATGGGCTGTAACCTCCACAAGACGCCCATAATCTCTAATCATGGATCTGGCCACTCTAAACATGAGCCCAATCCTCAACCGCTTCTAGAACTCCAAACAATGGCGCTCTTCAATTGCCACAAGTTCCGGTGCAAACCTTGACAAGCTAGTGAACGTGGCCTCAAACTCTGCCACAAGTGTGTTCAACTGCACCAACTTAGAAAACTGGTCTCTCAACTTCTCCCTAACAATGGGAGGCAAAAACTTGTCTTGGAAGGCATCGACAAAACCCTCCCAAGTCCCTCCAATGCATCCTCACACATACTTCCACCATTGACCTGCGTCTTCTTTCAGTTGAAAGGACGCTAAGGTCACTCTCAAACCCCTATCTACCTTCAGTGGCTCCTTAGGATCACCCAAAAACTCCTCTGGATTCGACTGGAAAAACTTTCTCTTAAGGAAAGATGGCCCTGCCTCAACGACTTTTTCTTAGACTTGATTCTCAGCCCTGAGAATGTCCATAGATTCCCTCAAAGCTCTGGCCATTTCACAGGCTAAGGCGTCCATATCCTGTTGACCAACTAGCTCAGCCACATTGGCCTTACTAACTCCTTCCTCCTGTGCCGGAATATCATCCGGTAGAGGCATCTCATGCCTTCTAGGCCTACCACGCCTACCACCACCACGTCTATGTCCTTACATCCTAATAAAGGTAACAAAAGGTATTAGCACATTTACAAATGTGTCGAAGCTAACTCACTCACGCCCTAATGCGATGGACAAAAGTAAATCACTCCATATAAGCACATAATCACATAAACACATACAAATTTCTTTCCTAGATAATGACCATCCCGCGGCGTTACTAGAGTTCCAATTAGAAACAACAGTGATCAAGTGTTCCTCTAATAGGACTTCTAGAAAATAGTAGACCCAATCAATATCTTAGGAACTAAATCTCATACCCATATAATCATATAAGCATGTTATCACATAAGCATACAATACATGCTAACATCTCCACCAAGTGAGACAAACCTATTGTGGTACTAACCACTTCTCACGTACCCAAAGTATTCAAACCCGGTATGATCTGATACCAAGTTGTAACGCCCCCAAAATAACATAATAAATCCAACTCATAAGCGGAAGAATAATAGAAATGAAATACTTTCATTCATCAGAGTTTGTTTACAAAAGTTAACACATGCGATATAAATTCACAAATTTTCATCCTGAACCTACAACATGTGTTGCAATGTTAAGAGAATTGAAACTAAACAAATAGTCATATGCCCTATAGGCTTACATCTTTCCAAGTCATGGCTTGGTTACACAAAAGTGAGCCTAGCTCAATACAATTTAAGCCCTTGGTTATACAAAAGAACACAACAAAATAAAGAAGCTCTTGCTCCCAAAGTCTCTCCAAGCTATCGCCCTGGTGGAGGCATGTCACCAGCGTTTGAAAATGGTTTTCCCTAAATAGGGTGAGCCAAAGCCCAGTAGAAATAATCTAACACAGTATATGAGATTTAACAAAGATATAGGTACAATGTGCATATACAATGTCGGTGACAAAATCTCCATATTTTATATAACTGTAAGACACCAAGGTTCATATTTCAATTCATTTCTAGTTCATTCAATATTCTCAATTCATGAGTCAATTTCATTATTTTTCAATAACCCAACTGAGACTACAACTCAGTGGTTTTCCAATTCAATACGCTACTACACACACACTTCAAATCTGTCATTTTACGAAAATTTCGTCCGTGGGATGGGCACCCATATATACACAAGATTTTGGGACTTTCACCCTGGACACTCTGGCCAACTTAATTTCAATAGAGTCCACCCCCTATCTCCTCCCAAACAATGGAGTACATCCCCTTTTTCCTCCCAAACATCATACATATACAATGTATATAAATCATAGTCATATTCAATGACAATCAACAATAGATTAGTTCTAATTTACCTAATCCTCATGCAATCTCCACAACAATCATAGCTATCCTCCGCCGATAGCCCAATATAGATATTTCTAAATAGGTATAAAAATTTCTCACTAAATGTATTGTTCAAATTTCCATGGGTGAGAGACAACACGTGTCCAACTCTACCATCTACATCAACAATCATCCAATTTCACATTACCATTATCAATTTCAGTTATTTATACAAAATAACAATTTGACCCATTTAGGGGTAAAACTCCCATTTTTTTCCAAATATCAACCCAAATGGCCCAAATCAAGTATATGGCCACAATATAACCTCACATTCAAATCCATAACCATTTATTTCACATTCACTTAGAAATCCCCCCTTTTGTTTCCCACCCAAACCGTAGGTTTGCTCAAACTACTCCCAAATCCCACCATTGCTACACAACGACAAATAACTAAGCTACAAACCATATGAAAGTATAGAAAATCCCTACCTCAAAGAGAGAAGATGAGCCAAGCAAGAGGGAAACTTCAAAGATTCCTAAACCCAACTCTATTCGGATCTTAATGGAGATCTTGTAATGGTCCACCTTTTTATCAAAGGGATTAGGGTGAGGAAATCACTAGAAGTAGGTAACAATGTGAGAGAGAGAGAAGAGAGAGATGTGTATGTTAGAGAGAGAGGGTCTCGACTTTAGGTTTTAGGGAGAAAAGATCTAAAAAAGTGATGTAAAAAGTCATTTTCGCGATCTGATATATGCACAAGAGTTGACGCTCGAGCATCAGACATAAAAGTTGTTTCGCTCGAGCACAAGAAATGCCGATCGAGCGCCAAGACACAATGAATAGGACGCTCACTGCTCGAGAGCAAAAAGTGGCGCTCGATCGTAGAAAACACACATCCAGTAGTTTTGTAGACAACAGGCCAACGCTCGAGCACAAGAAAAGCCACTCGAGCATAGGAAACTCCGCTCGAGCGTAGAAATCACTATCCCAATAGTTTTGCAGACCTGCAAAAGAACTGAGAGTTTGCAAAGCCCGCTCGAGCACAATAAGTGCCACTCGAGCAGAGGGCTAAAAATCTAGACAACAAAGGTTTGGAAAAACAAGCAACCAACCTGTTCCAAACACACAACTACAATCTGAATGACCAATCAAAAGAACAACAAGGGAAAAAAAAAAAAAGATAAACAACAACATTGAATCATGAAACCGTAGTCCGAAACACTATAAAATGTTGGGTCAAAACCGGAGTCACTATAAAACCACCCTGTCAACCTTTGACCCTAGCTAGTACATTTTGTCAGCTAACCTACCCAAACAGTGGCACCTATTCTGGAAGAAGTGGAAGTGGTTTTCATCCAAAAAGAATCGCAAATGAATGACCTTGACCCAGCAATGGCATTCATGGCCCAGTTGAATGTATTAATCACCGGTGTCACCAACTTGAGGCAATTGTTGTCGCCAGAAGAATAGGAAAACTTCACAGAAAACGAGTGGCTAGACTTCATATTTGGTAAAATGGAACTGGCTTAAGAAGTACCAGTAATTTCTACGGGAAATGGGCAAGGCCAACCCACAGAAACATATGATTCTAGCAAGCACGTCATATATGTGTAACACAGTTAAGACTCCTGATCTTCGATCTAGTCTCACTAGTGTAGTGTGAAACAGAAAATGAGAGTCCAGATCTGTCAACTTTTATAGAAAATCCATTTTATTGTCAAACATTTTTCAGAAATAAATTACATCACCAGATCTCAGAGTCTCCACTTAATCTTTTGGGAAAATTAGAAAACTCGTGACTCTTGCCAAAGGCCACTATCTGTCATAACCAAATTGTCGTGGTTCGGGAACTTAGGTATGAGAGGGAAAGGTCATGAATTGAGCACCCAATCAAATGATCAACCTCTACTAAACCATGATGTGAGTTTTATAAACAATATATGCTCATGTTCCGGTTATTTAATAATGCTAACATTACTATGTTAAGCAAACAAGTATAGATCATGTCACTCATTTTGGTATGATTTGATTTCATGCATTTTGAAAGACATTTTGGACAAACGTACAACTCAAGGAAAACTGAGCTCACACACATAGCAATCAACATCATTCCAACCAAGCAAAACAACCTCCATCCACCAACATTCATGAAGACATGTCACTTAAGCACGTAGCCGCATGGTAAGATGTTAGACAAAGTAATAATGGCATACATAACAGGGATACTAAAACTAGAAATGCTTACCCAATATTCATCCATGGTGAACCAAAATCATATGTTATACACATATGCATGATCCTATATACAAATAGCTAATGCAATACATACAAAAAAATGCAAATAGAGATCCTGCTAGTAACATTTTATACATAAATCAATCCAAGGCATGCATTAGCACAGAAAGGCACATAAGAATTGATGAAACCCACAGATGCAAATTAACCGAATCTTTAATGCATGAAAGATGGATGCGAATAATGGACATAATAAACAAAACATGATGCTACTTGATAGATACTTAAGTGTATAAATAAGAGGGATAAAAAGACGTAAGGTTGGAGGTTATTACAACAATTAAATGAATAGACGTGGGGTTGAAAGTTATTATAACAATGAATTGATTCAGCTAAATGGAAGCTGAATCTAACAAATCATAATAAAATTAAAAACAAAGTATAATAATAATCTCAAATGCCCATGAGAGCACTCCCCTAAAAACTACCCTATTCAGCCCTGTTTTGCTTGGAGAAATCATCTGCCCATACAAAAAAATTATCCAACCGATGGAAAAGCAATCGAGCCATATAGAACATCTGAGGGAACACTACTTTGTGCAGTACAACCAAAATAGAACTAAAACACATCTTCTAAAGGGATGCTTATCCTTCTTACCTCTTCCTCTTATAGGTATGCTCAAGAAAGGGGTAGATAGGCCTCAACCCTTATTTAACAATACAAAGAGCTATATACAACATGATATCAAATGAAATAAGAATTGAAGTTGGAAGAAATGAAGCCCCAAAAATAGATGAGAACCTACGTTATCTCTATGTGAATAAGGGTAGGTTAATACCCAAATCCATGCAATTAATTGGAGAGTATATTAATGCACACCATTTCTTAGTGGAAGTTTTACTTTGCAAGCAAAAGATTCGTCATAGGTTATTGGCAACTTCTCTTCCTTATCATGGAATAAGGATATGGCATTCCTTTCCATGCTCAAAATGAATTGGAAACAAAGCTCTCGACACCCTTGACAAGAATCTTTTACTTGGCTTCCAAGGAAAATAACAAAAAAGAAAGCGAACAACTCTCTCAACACCAAGTCTCAAGAATCATCCAATTAACTCCATGTAACAATCACAACTACTCATTAGAATTGAGTATGGATTAAAGCATAAGAGCCAACATACTTGAACGATGAGATAGTTAATAATAAAGTGTATGAAAGTGAAATAAACTAAACTACATAATCAAACTTGTGGATAGGCTGCTACTTTCTAACTCCGCGCATCTATATACAACAACAAAGAGTTATAGCACCAGAAAGCACAATAAGAATACAAAAGCATAAGAAGGTAAAGAGAATAATCAGTTGAATGGATGGGTGGCTACATCCTAGTTCACTCCACATCTATGAGGACCCATTACATGATTACAACATAACAATAATGAGATACAAAGTTTAAAGATGGAGAAAGCGAGAGAGAAGGTGAGAAAAGTTCAAAACTTCACCTCTTGAAAAGAAGGTGAGCTTCTTGGTTGTCAAATTGTCTCTTAGCACCCTCAAGGTCCTTTAGATGTCTTGGAGTCTCAACAAGAAGCTTTAAGATCAAGCTCTAACGGTGTCTGGATAGTGGGATTATGAGGAGGGTGGTGGAGCAGTGAGGGACTTTAAGTTCAAGGTCTAAGCTTTTGAATAGACCTGAGGTCGTAATGCTCGAGGTCTTTCTGAAAAGTATGATCTGTTCTTCTCTTTATCTCTGTATATGTTGGACCTGAGGTCATTCTGTTATGTATTGGACCCAAGGTCATTCTGTGATGTATTGGACCCAAGGTCGTTCTGTCATGTATTGGAACTGAGGTCATTCCGCTACAATATGATCTTATTATGAGAATGTCTTTATTCAAGAACTAGAACTCATTCAAATAACATCTTTACTCTGATATTATTCACTGGGCTTTCACTCACTTCATATTTATATGTATGTAGGTGAGTAGCGGGATGTCCAGCCTTAGTGAACCTATCAAATATACTGAGTTTTTGTGAAGTCAGCCCAGGATGCCTCACACAAGAGGTTTTTGTCTTTTGATTTTCTATTTTCTTTTGTTCGCCATGTTTGTATATAACTTTTGGTTTGTATGTCAATGTTATATGTATGATCTTGGACATGTAAGACCTTTTATATATGTGTGGGTGTGAGTTATTATTGTACAAAATGTTTTAGTTCATGTCGTTTATGCACAGTCTCATTGGACAATTTTTATATTTCTATGCTTCCGTTTCTGGTCCCATATAATTAAATATGATTTGATTTATGTCTGAAACTGTTGGTAATGTCATGATTACTGGCTGGTTATGATCCAAACCTCTAGGGGCAGGTTTGGGTCAAGAAAAAATTAGATAAGAATGACCCAAGGTACTAGAATCATATCGTCCTTAGAATTCCTTAAGAACATCTGAAGAGGAACATTTTTACTTACTCAAGCCATGAACCTACATGGATTGGCCTCCCAGAAAACATAGTAACTTCCACATATGAATAAAGGTTAAATTGGAAGAATGTAAAGTTCTACTCTGATATGTATGTCTATCTAATGCTATCTGGGTGCAACCCATCACTTGTTACTTTCGAAAAGGTTCAATGAATTTCTGCAAGATATGCTTTTGTTCTAACTCTGATATGGTTCTGTTCTGAATCTTATATGTTCCTTCAAATTACTTTTACTATTTGTGAACAAGATGTCTATATGAAATTGAGGCCATTATTATATGATAATATTTCTTTACTATCTGGAAACTTCTACTATAGCCTAACATGTGAAACTTTATTTGTGGGTACTACATCGTATGTATATGACTTAATACCTTTGGACATGAACTAATATGATGTAATTTTGAGGGAAACGAATGAACTTTGTGCCTATTGCGTAAACATTACTTATATAAACAAGTTGTTTTCGACCTCCAAGACTAAATGACTTTTCTTGTAGAACTAATGGAGTAAATACCCACCCTATTTGATTCATTAACAACGGCTTATGAATTGCATAGGAACAAATGTCCGAATTATTATTGCTAGGGAATTAGTAGACTATAAACTTGAATTTGTTATTGATGTTGTATCGTACACTTAAACTATTTTGAAGACTTGATATGGGATGTCAACAGTGGAATATTTTGATTTATTTTAAAATAAGTAGGATCATGAACATCATATGTGAATAGATGAACAGAAGTATATGAGTTATGTGATTAATGAGAATAGTGTGTCAATAATTAATGTACGTTATGCTTTGATGTTACGAGGTTAACTTTAAGATCCACCTTACAATATTGATCATTACTGGATAGCTTTCGATGACAATAAAGACTATAACGAATCACCAATTAGGGGTATTAACTATCACGCCCCACATTTTATTACCTAATAACATTACCATATCCATTAACATAAATTCATTTCAATTAAGAACTTGCGGAACCATACATGCATTACATTCATAAATAAATGAAAGTCCTCTCAATCATACATATATGGTATGCAATAGGAATTACAATTAAACAAAATGCCCTAGGCTTACATCTTTACATTAAAAAGTAAGAGGTTTAACCCTTTTACAACAATGGCATTCCGCCAACAAGTATAGGCCTCGTGGCCAACAATTAAGGAAAAGCACATATCTTGAATCATCTCTCAACTTGTACCTGAAAAACAATTAGTAATGTGGAATGAACATAAAATCCAGTAAAGATCCCAACATGATCCTAAATAATAGCAGCACACAGATATCTATGGTCATGAATACACCATGACGTACAATATAAATACTGTGACAGTTTAACATTCAAAATAAATTTATATAATTACATTTTCTCAAAAAACATCCACTTCAACACCATAACGTGTAAAACCATTTGTTTTCTTTCCAATTATCCAGTTTAGTTCCAAAAGCATTTATTCACATTACAACCTTGTTTCTTTAAACCTCCACATTAATATAAAAGAATTATGTCTCCACTTTCGTTTTGAAAGCACATTCACATATACAAGTCGTAACCAAATCCCATAACAAGATACTAAGAAACATAAATTTCTAAATATAAATAACTAAACGTAATACACACTTCCATTTCCACTGGCCTACAGCACAGATGGCAAATGATACAGCTCACGTAACACATAACGCTTTACTGGCCTCACCCAGAGAGGAACCATCCCCAAGGTCACACCTTACCGAGCACAAACCAAAAGCGAGAGGAACCTATCTCAAGGTGCCGTGCTTTACCGGCCTCCCAGAGAGAAACGAACCTCAATTTTACACTTTACCAGGTGCAAATCGGAAGAGAGAGGAACCTCTGTCAAGGCGCAATGCTTTACTGGCTTAACCGGAGAGAAACAGACCTACAAACAATATCACAACAAGCTAGACACATAAATGTTATGCTAGTGTAATACATACACATAATCTATTCAATAACAACAATGCAATCCTCCACCCATGACCAATGACAAAACCTCTAACAGTTAGATACAAGACTCTTATGAACTATGCGCTTGAGCGGTGAATGAAGACTTCCAATATCCCAAACAATTTTGAAAAACATAGCTGAAAGGGTCTATAGACCTCTCAAGCGGTGATAATTGCGCTCAAGCGAACTATGCACACAACACGAATTTGCAAACTTCAAACACACATAACTCTCTTGTTCGAACTTCGTTTACAGTCGTTCTTGTGTCCAAATCGAAGCTCAGGAAGTAAGCTTTCCAATGGTTCTAGTGTCATATGAAGATTCAAAGTGTGGAGAGAGAAAATGATAAAAGAGTGAAGATTACTCAATAACAACTATTCGAATTCGGAGTTGTTGATCTAATCTCGCCCAACCACTATGGTAACACCTCAACCAAGGCTCAAATATCAACTAAGAAGGTTCTCAATACCTAATACAATTCCATTATGCCAGGAAGTGCAAAGTGCTACAACCTCTCCACCTTAGGAAATTTCGTCCCCGAAATTAAGAATACACCAAAACATAAGGCAACCCAACTACAAAAGGAAACACAACCACTAACCCAAGTCTGGATCCATTCTTGGGATAATTTCTCCGAATCCTGGTCCAACACCTCAGGGCCTCAAAGACACCCCGGAACAACAAGAATACACGAAATAGGTCAACCACCACTAAGCACTAAGGAAAAGAAAACCACCCTCATAACAAAACTCTTGGTTAACTCTCACAAAAAACGAGGACTTACTACAAAGACACAGCCTAAAATACAACTCTCTAGCACAATAAGCCCCAATAACGCCAAACCCTTTTCAAAACAAAACACCTAAACACACGACTAGCAATCCAAGCTAAGTCACTGCACAAACCAACCATGAAAGGTGACATAATTCATAACACATCCATGTTTAAAAAAAAAAATTAAAAAAAAAGAAAAAATCCTCATTTTCTCATTTTCTTTGAAAATGTCACTCTTGTATATATATAGATATGTTTTCTAAAAAGGTGCTCAAACTTGCACCACCCACAACCAAATTTCGATTTCATGTAAAACTAAAAATTTTGCAACCATCCTCCGAAAACAAAATAAAGTGTTACTCTGAACACATGATAATTCACATTCTCATGATTTGTTAGATTCGGCTTTTATTAAATCAAATAAACTATGCATTGAAATCCTTTATTACCACTTAGATTAAATCCACAACATTACAGTTCAACACTGCCATCTCAAGCCACAACACAAGAAAAAATTCATTTTCCGAATTCGTTTCTCAACATAAAACAACTAGTGACCCTCAACTGTCACCCAACAACACCCACCACTCTTATAGTAATGCCACAACACCAAAAACAACATTTTTATACTAACAAGTAATATAAATAACAACCGTGCTAATAATACAAGAAAGCACAAATAAAGTTTGCATATTCTTGGGAGCCTCATCCTATCACCATCTATCAATCACACAACATCGCAAAAGCGCTCACAACACGAAAGCCTCAACATATAACCCTAACCCGGTTACCACCAGCTCATACCAACTTCACAGTTGCCTACACAAGACTTAACACTCATAAGTCCACACTATAGCACTGCTCAACCTTAGAACCCTTATGTTCAATTCCAAGCTACTCTTGAGGTGACTATATGTCAACCCACTTCCGACAACAACTAACTGGCTAACCAATTCAACAACCCTTAACACTCAGCACCAAACACCAACATGATACCCAGCACTATTTACTCCAAAATGGAGTTTCATACACAAACCCACATACCCATATATTTCTTGAATCACACCAGATTTCTAAGATTAGACCACACCAGTCTTGTTTCCCAAACAAACCACCATTTTGATGCCTATTTGGAAAACACTCATCCCACTACGTGCAAATGACCGATATAGTCAACGACAATTCACATAACCCTGCATATAGAAAACACTTATCACCAACACTATACTCATCCTCTAGAATTACAACTATGACTTTCCCCTAAGGAATATTCCCAATATCTAACCAAGAATTTCTCATTCCTCTCACAAACCCTACAAAATTTCTATTAACACCACCTAACTTTTAAGCGTCATCTCTAAATCACATCCACTCACAACTACTAAGTCTCAATGAATCACAAAACAAACACTACCCTCATCATTAAGAGACACAAGTCTAACACTTTCCTCCAAACACTTTCACAATCCACCAGTTAACTCCTACCTATCTCACAGAACCCTAAGGTATCACACCGCCCCAAAACAAACACACTTAGAACCATACACTTCATCCTCACGACATTCGAGACTAGTCAAAACGATAAATAAATCTCTGCTTTTTAACAAGCAACTCTAAATCAATCCAAAACATCACAAGCCAACACTTGCTTAACTCTGAAAAATAATATATCATAATAAAACTAGGATTTCCAATCCTCACAACACTTTTCAACATAATACAAGTAAGTTCACGATTAATTACATATCCATAGCATTTGGGTTCACAATAACACATACATACATACACAACATCTATAGGCATAAAGCCCTAAATAAAATAACATCACATTACATTACAAAACAATAACACTCTATGACATTATAACATCGCCACCATCCCCGCTTGGAGTACTGAAACTGGCTCTGCCCACGCAGAGGGCAACGATGCCGAATATGGCCCGGCTGATCACACCTTGAATAAGTAGGTAGTCCTCTATTTCGCAATTGACTTAAAGAAGCCTGAGTTTGATTGGACCTCCCAAAGCACCAGTCTAAAGAAACAAAAGTAGATTGAGGCGATAACTGCTTGTGCCCGAGATCTCGCTTGTCTCCAATTCTTACTAGGTCTACTACCTTCTTGAATAGTTGGAATTACCGATATGGCCTCTTCTTCCCATCTGACCAACCACGAGAATAACGGCTTCCATGTGAGCCGCTGCCTCTAGAAGTGGGTGATAATCTCTATGCACAGCCTCGACAACCTTTCCTACACAACCTTCCCTCTCAAACTGAAGAGAACGATGCTCCTCTGTTGCGACCGGCTCTGGAACAAACCTCGACAAACTGGTGAACCTTGCCTCAAACTGTGCCAAATGAGTATCATTCTGGCATAACTCAACAACTATTTTTCTTAATCTTTCCTAAGCGGAAGGAGGAAAATATTTAGCTGAAAATGCCTCAGTGAAAGCAACCCAAGTGGGGCCCACAGAAATCCTTGTAAACTTCCACCAATAACTGGCATCTCCCTTCAGGTAGAAACCAGCGAAAACAACCCCCAACTCCTAGTCCTCGACTCTGAGCATATCAAGAGTCTAAGTAATTTGTTCTAACCAATCTTCTGTCTCCAATAGTTTAGGCTCTCCAAAAAAACTGAGGTGGATTAGAGTGGAGAAACTCCTTGTTAAGCTTGAGGGTAGGGCCATGATTCCCTCTCATTCTGAGCTAGAGTATCTCTTACTGCTCTTACAATCTCATGTGCAACTTCCTATAGACACCCCATTTTTTACCGCCCTTCAGACTTGGGTGCCATTGATTCATTACTCAAGGATGAAAGTTATGCTATGCAAAAGTTTGATTTCTTCGACAATGAGAGCTCTAAATCCCAACCTTACACCCCATTTTGGACCAAAACTATTTTGACCAAAATCATTTTAGACCTTCAAACCCACTCTTTCAAAATATTTTTGAAAAATTTTCTATGATGTTCCGAGGCTCGCATTTCGTTAAATGTTGCGCTTTTCGGTAAACCAAGCAAGGACAAAGTGGAAATAAATGAAAAAGAGGTGAACTCTTTGAAAAATATTTCAAAAACCCTTATTTATAGGTTTGGAGTTGAAGAAAATAGGAGGGGAGGGAAGAAAACTAGTGGAGGAGAAGTTAGGCATGAATCCGGTTAGGACCAAAATTGAGCAATCTTCACTACAATAGGCATATCTTTTTGTACACTTAATTTTGATGTGAGGCTACCACCATTGGAAATATTACTTCTGGGGCTTCAATTTAGACTCAAGAATGACTTGAAACGGAGTCCGGACGAAGGAGATATGCCTGTTTGAAGTCGGGGCCAGAAACTAGTTTTTTGCTTGTCGAGCACTAGTGAGGTTTGACAGCCATGTGTCGGCCAAGGATGAAGTGTGTCGGCCATGGATGAGGTTTGTCAGCCACCAGTGATGGCCGGTCGGCCATTGGTGCAAAAAAGGCAGTTTTCTACAAATATTTTCCCTCCAACTGTTCCACACTGCTCCAGCTGTCCTATATTGATATTTTTACCTGAAGCCATATATTTCTATATATAGAGGACCTTCTCTATTGTTTTGAAGGTTGAAAAAATTTTGGGAGTCTCTCTCTCTACAATTCTCTCTCTCTAGATTTATGTCTCTCTCTTAAACTTTTGTGCATACAAGTGTAGATACACTTCAAGTTTACCTATCAACCCTTAACCAAGTTGCTTATCTTTGGGCTGAGGTCACTTGGGACCATCTTTGAGCTCTAGAAGATGGTATTGGCTTGATTTATTACCTCAATTGTGTCTTGACTTCAAAAGGTATAGCACTCTCCTTTTAAGCTTGCTTTGCACAATTGTTTTCCTATCTCTTTCCACTATTTTTGGACTGTTTTTGGCCTGGTTTTGAATTGTAAAAAAATCTATTTCTATGACCTAAAAATGGTGGTTTGAGGCCATTTTTAGTTAAGGGGCTGTTCACCCTTCTTGCTTTTTTGCTTGTAAAGTTTTTGTGCCTTTGTTCATCACTTTCAAATCAACTTTTTTGGTTTTTTTGGGCCTTTTAACCACTGAATTTCAGAGGTTTTTCAGTGGCAAAAAACTCATTTTGAAGTCCAAATTTGGAGGGGTTAGCCTACCCTTCTTGTGTCTTGTTTGCATACCTAGTTAGCTTCATATGTTAGCATATTTTTCTAGCTTAACTTAACTCAAGTCCAGCATGTTTTTGCCTCTGAAATAGACTTCTTTAGCTCTGTTTTGGTTGTTTGGTGCCTTTTAAGTCTTATTTTGTATAGTTGTAGTGTAAGTCCATACACTAGCTTGGTGTTTTGAGGCTTTAAATGCCATTGGTTTGAGTTGATTGTATGTTTTTGTGTGTTTTATCATCTATTTTCAGCACTATAAACTCTGCAACCTCCCTCTTTGCTTCACTCTTTCATTTTCTTTTGAGGGTGGTTTCAAGCTTGGGATCCTTTAAGCTTGAGATTGAGGTCATACTTAATGGTTTAATCCTCTTTGAGGGTTCATTATCAATGGCATAATCTCTCTCTTGCCTTATATTATCCCTTGGTTGACACTTCTTTCATCTTAGAAGACATTCACCAATGGACAAATCGATTAAATGATGATTTGGTAATTAAAATGTGTAAACAAAATTGGCAAGTAAAAGTGGCAAGATAAACATATCTTTGAGTTACATTGCATATGTTCAAATGGACGTTAATTTGAACATAAGGAAAATGGGACATTTCATACTCAAAAGTGATGAAATGTGCCATTTTCCTAGTCTCCATTGCCCTTGATCATGCATGATGGGGTGATGGTCATTTTGGTCTCATTTTGCATTTATTGAACTTGCACAATTGGTTTCACAAGCCATCATGCAATGAATTTGCTTGATTGATGGTTTGTGAACCAAAGCTTGTCCCTCCTTTGATTTCCCCATGAAAAAAAGAGGCAAAGTGTGCAAACAAGCCTTGAGAAATGCACTGTTTTGCTCTATTTTGCTCTCTGTTGTAGCAAGGAAGTTCAAACCAGCAGTGGCCGACATCCATCACCAATGGCCGACCGGCCACCAATGGTAGCCGACCGGCCCCCTGTCGGCCACCAATGAAATTTGCACAGTGGATTGGTAAGGTGGAGCAGAGGTGTTCTGGAAGTGGACAGCTTTGTTGGTGTTCATATGTGCAAACAGAGGCTCTCAGCAGCAAAACAGTGACCTTTCTGGTGGAAATCGAGCACGTGCATGAGTCT
This sequence comes from Camellia japonica, assembly GCA_030407325.1. Lineage (NCBI taxonomy): Eukaryota > Viridiplantae > Streptophyta > Magnoliopsida > Ericales > Theaceae > Camellia > Camellia japonica. The sequence continues at coordinate 107,069,080 of JAPPVO010000032.1, forward strand.
CCCTTGCATTTCAAGCTTATTTAACGTTTAAATATCTAGCTTAAATACATGTTGTAATTAATTAGTTGTAGCTAATTAAGAGTTGTAAATAATTAGTTAGTTTAACTGGTTATTCGATTTCGGTTTGTAATAATTAGTTAACTAGAATAGTTAATTAGTTTCAAGTGTTGTAATAATTATTTTAATTAGCTTAGCTTAGTCGCTAGTTAGTTAGCTTTTATTCATTCGGACCCTCCTTCGAGAGGGCGTAATGTTGTAATAAGTGTGCGTGCGTGTGTGTATGTTTTCCAACCCCACGTCTTTCTCCCTTTTATTTACCGCTTTTGATGGTTAGATTAGGGACATGTTTCAAATTAGCATATCGTATGCTTGCATCCATTCATTTGTATTGCATGCACTGAGGCTCGGCGCATCATTCAAACTGCATTGTTATTTCGATATCTTATTTGAATATGTGTTTAATCGCATGTTATCAAATTGCTCCATATGCCACATTAGTAGCCGAGCCTATTAATCGCATATTGCATGTGTTGCATTAGGCATTTTGTATAGTTAGGATCATGCATATTTTTCTAACTCATATCTTTCTAGCTTGGAGTACTAGGTGAGTTTTTATGCTTTAGCATACTTGCATAAGTGTGAATGTTGCCATGAGGCTATATGCCTAAATGCTAAACTGCTTGAATGCCTGTGGATGAAGGCTTGTTGTTTGAATTGGAACGATTCAACAAATGTATGTTTTAAGCCCACTTTATTGAGTGGCAAATCATATTTTAAGCCCACTATGTTTGGTGGCAAATCCACAATCTTTAAGCCCACTTGAGGTAGCAAATTCAAACCATTTTCCCAAACAAACATGAATTGAGTTGTTCCAAATTGAGCAAGTTAGTCTATACTTGATTGTGCACATCGCATAGTAATGCTAGCTTAATAACCGGAACAAGAGCACATAATGTTTATAAATATCATATCATGATTAGTAGAGGCCGATCTTTGATCAGGCGAGCGGGGGTGCTCAATTCAGGACCTTCCTCTCTCGTACCTAAGTTCCCGAGCCAAGGCAACTTTGGTAATGACGGACACATGGCCTTTGGCACGAGTCATAGGTTTCCTAAATTTCCCCAAAAATAAAATATTTAGGTGGCGACTCTGTATCTGGCAAAGCAGTCCAATTTTGGGACTTTTTGATTCAAAATCAATTTTCCAAAACGATTTGCCAGATTTTGACTCTCTGGTGTTTATCAGTTTCACATTTGCACTTCTGAGATTAGATTCAGAACCGGGAATCCGAACTGTGAGGCCCTTTCTTTTCAAACCTTCCGAAAGGGGGCGCGAAAAAAGGGGAGCCACACTTCCTCACTTATGCTGCAAAGGCAGGTGCTAATGGAACTATTGTGCCCCTATGGACACTTGTACTTCGAACACGACCTCTACTACCTCGTGTAGACATTCTATAAACCAAAAACAAAACCAAACTTAGTGAACAACACAACAGCCTTCTTCGATGCACACACACTCACGACCGCTAAGCTACAAGACACACTAAACACCAAATTCACACAATCCTATTCACATAAATAGGTAAACATTTAATCACATAATCGAATCAGGTCCACAAAGATGGCTACTCGTCCCGGAACTCTCAAGGAATTCTCATCAAAAACTCCGTTGATCAAACGTATTTCCAATAAGACCTCAAAGCAAGTTCATCGGCTACCAACACTATCCATGAAACTTAATCCCATGCTCACATAAATACAACACATAAAGTCCTAACACTTATCCTAACAATATGCAAATGTCCTCACCATGCATAATAAACCTATTGTGTTAAAAACCATTTCCCACAAGCCCAAGATATTCAAACCCGGTTAGCTCTGATACCAAATTGTCACACCCCATTTTTTATTACCTGAATAACATTACCATATCTATTAACGTAAATCCATTTCCATTAAGAACATGTGGAACCATACATACATTACATTCACAAATAAATGAAAGTCCTCTCAATTGTACATATATGGAATGCAACAGGAATTACAATTAAACAAAATGCCCGTAGGCTTACATCGTTATATTAAAAGTAAGGATTCAACCCTTTTACAACAATGGCATTCTGCCAACAAGTATAGGCCGCATGGCCAACAATTAAGGAAGAGCACAAATCTTGAATCATCTCTCAACCTGTACCTAAAAAATGATTAGCAACGTAGGATGAACATAAAGTCCAGTAGAGATCCCAACATGATCTTAAACAATAACAACGTACAGATATCTATGATCATGAATGCACCATAACGTACAATACAAATACCGTGACAGCTTAATATTCAAAATATACTTATATAAGTACATTTTCTCTGAAAACATCCATTTGAACGCCACAAGGTGTAAAACCATTTGTTTTCCTTCCAATTATCCAGTTTAGTTCTAAAAGCATTTATTCACAACACAATCTTGTTTCCTTAAACCTCCACATTAATATAAAAGAATTTTGTCTCCACTTTTGTTTTGAAAGCACATTCGCATATACAAGTCATAACCATATCCCATAATAGGATACCGAGAAACAAACATTTATAAACATAAATAATTGAACGTAATACATACTTCCATTTGTATGGGCCTACAACACGGATGGCAAATGATACTGGCCACATAACACATAACGCTTTATCAGCCTCACCCAGAGGGGAACGACCCCATGGTTTCACTTTACCAGGCGCAAACTGGAAGGGAGAGGAACCTCTGTCAAGGTGCCATGCTTTACTAGCTTAACTAGAGAGAAACGAACCTCCAAACAACATCACAACAAGCTAGACACATAAATATTACACTAGTGTAATACATACACATAATCTATTCAGCAACAATAATGTCATCCTCCACCGACCACCAAGAACAAAACCTTCAACAGTTAGATACATGACTCTTATGAACTAAATTCCACAATTCCAAAACATTAACATTCTAATGAAATCATTTCACAACCAACCATTTTTCCTTTTTTGTTTCACAGAAGTGACACACACCTCATTTTGTTTCCAAAATTAACCCGTTGTTCCAAATCCTCAACACTTCTATTACTTAACCATATTCCCTTTTTCTTGAACAATATCCAAATTTTTCTACACAACAACATACTAGCACAATGCAACAATAACCAAACAAACACAATTAATTTGTCTTTAGCAACCAAGGCACTAATTCATTCACATAACACATAACTCACCCATTATCCAACTTTACCAATTTTAATAATACTGTTAATAACAAATTAGGGCTTTTCACCACAATCAAATAGACATGATTAACTACCTCCCAATATACCAAATCAACCAACAATCATGCAATTTCAACTCCCAACACTCAAACCCCAAATCCCCTTTTATGCTTTTGGAAAATCTCTTTGCAAACATATTTTCAAATATAATAAAAACTACCACATGTCTATCTATAAAGAGGTATTGTAGAGGAACAAAAGAATTCCTACCTCTTGAAGCAAAGAGGAGACAATCCAAAAATCATCGGTGACAAAACGACGATCCGCTCAGATTAAATGGAAACCCTCGCCAAGCTCTACATTTTGGTATATGGAACTCGAGGTCAAAGATGTTTAGAAATTGATGAAATCAAGGTGAAACAGCTTGAAAACACAAAAATGGCGGAAAGATAGAGAAGAAAGAGTCAAAAGTGAAGAGATTTGACCCCAAAAGTGACTTTTAAAGATGTGACTCTAGACAGACCGCTCGAGCGGTCAAAAGTGCACTCGAGCGGTGAATCAAGACTTCCAGTATCTAAGAAAATTTTGAAAAATAGAGTTGGAAGGTCCTGGACTGCTCAAGTGGTGAAACTTCCGCTCGAGCGTACTATACACACAATATAGATTCTGAAACTTCGAATAGGCATAACTCACTTGTTTGGACCCCATCTAGGGTCATTCTTGTGTCCAAATTGAATCTCAGAAAGTAAGCTTTCCAATGGTTAACGTAACATCAAGATTCAAAGTATGAAGAGAGAAAATGATAAAAGAGTTGAGACTACTCAAATTTAGAGTTGTTGATCCAATCTCGCCCAAACACTATGCACTACAAAGAATTAAAGTTTTAGAGACCAAAATTTAGGGATAAAATTATTTTTTAGCAACCAAATATTTTTGTTGCGAAAAGTGTCGTTATTATATTTTTAGCAACAAAAATTAGACATTAGTGATGAATTATTATCCTTTTGGGACCAAATTTTTTGTCTCAAAAAATAAACCATTTTGAGTCCAAATTATTTTGTCTGTAAAAGTCTATTTATTAGTGACATTTTGAAATTTTTGTCACTAAAAGCCTTGTTTTTTTATTTTTTGGGACGACCTTTTAGCGACTATCCTCATAACGATAGAAATTGGTTCCTAAATGTCTTTTGCAACAAAATTTTCACTTTTAGAGACCAAACATTTGATCTCTAAAACTCTTATATATTGTAGTGATGGTAACACCTCAACCAGGGCTCAAATATCGACTGAGAGGGTAATTTATGTGTAAATTGGGTCGAGCTAAGTACAACTGCTGAAATGGACCGAGCTATGCCAATCCTCTAGATGTCGGGCCGAACTACGGGCCGAGGTAAGAAGCTTGGCCCTTTATCCCGACAGTTCGGTCGGAGGCTGTCTACCAGTGGCCCGGTTTGGTTTACTAGACCGAGGTAACAGAGGAAAGAAGAACCAAGGTGTATGATAGCTCTATAGGGCGTCGTCTAAACAAGTGATGACTTACGGTGTTACCTAAAGTAACACTGAGCTATGTGAGCACGGTTTAGTCTAGCGTAGGGCATGACCATGTTAGCTCGGTTGAACTGTTGCCAAACCGAGGTAAAAGGGTTTTAATTCGTCTCACTTGGTTGGTAGTAAGTAAGATGTTATCAGGATGTGCATTATCCTTGGGAGTGTGATTCCTAGGAGGACTTTGCTAGGGAATGTTGAAGTGTACTAGGATTGTGCCAGCAGAATCTATAAAAGCTTGTAACAGGACCTATGTACAGGTATCACAATTTTTACTCTCAAATACACATAGCTTTTTATCTATTGTCTATTTGCTGACTTAGGCATCGGAGGGGTTTCCGGCACACATCCACCGATTAGCTCACGTTTATGTTTTCGGGAGATAAGACGACGACGTTTGGAGGAGTGCAAACTTAATCAACAAGAATATACAAGAAGATTATTTCGTGCTCGTACATCGACTAAGAAGATTGTCAACTATGATAATCAAAGAGTAAAATACAATTCCGTTATACCAGGAATTACGGAGTGCTACATTAACCGTTAAAAGAAGTTACTTTAGAAAAGAGAAATGAAATGAGGCAGCGATATATGATTTGTTTTGATGCAAGTGTCTTAAGTTTAGAGGACCAAACTTCCTAAGGGAGAGAGATTGTGACAATCCCACTGCGCATAGTATTCTATATTTAATTAATTACGGAAATTTAAATTTTAGTTGCATATTATTCAAATTTAATTTTGAAATTTATGAGCATTATTCAGTCTGATTCATATACGATTTTACTAAGGATTTATTTCGGAATAAGAAATTGAAGGCCTAAATGGCTTAACAAGGTGAAATTGATGAGTTGAATCATTTTAATTTCATGTATTGAACCATATAAGAGTTTAATTAAATATTTAATTCAGTTTAGTAAAATTAAGATTTGATTAAATTGAGTCTTAATTGGAATTAATTAAGTTAATTAAGTTATGAGGATTGAAAATCGTGATTATTCCGAATTGGAATTGCTTGTGAGGTGTCTAATTTGTATATGTAATTCATTGATAGAAATTTTGAGTCTGCTCAGGAATTGAAGGCTTTAATGATTTAAGAAACCAAAATCGATAAACTCAATAAGTTTAGTTTAATATTTGGAACATTTTGGGATTTTGATTAAAAGTCTGATTCAGATTAATAAACTTACCTATGATTAATTGGGCCTTAACTACACTAATTGAGTTATTTGAAAATTATGATTAATTAAGTTGTGTGCTAATTAGAATTAATTAAAACTAAGTGGGTTTAATTAAGCTAATGTGTAATTAACAAATTAAGTTAATCTCATTCATTTGAATTTAGTCAAGAAGGGTTAAGAACCTTCTAGTTCTGTTGAGCTGGAGCTTTGTGTGCACGTCTGTGGTGTCAAGAAGTGAGTGTGCGTGTCATTGTGTAATGTGCTGAGGACTCCTTTAAGTCAAAGACGTGGGTTATACTCATTTGTTATGTGCTGGAACTTAGAGAACGAGAGAGAGAGAGAGAGAGAGAGTGAGAGTGCAATCAACTTAAAGAGAGAGTTCAAAAAATTCAGGATTTAGTTTTTAGTATTTACAGAGTGTTTAGAATGATTTTAATAAGTATATTTTTTGATTTTTTATGAACAAATTGTATAAAAACGTAACGATGTAATGTGACTTAACAAAGATTTTTTTTTTTAAAGTACAATTTTATAAGGAATGCCAAATAGTGTCTTAATTTTTTATTTGAATTTTTAACTTTATCAAAAACCAGATATATCATCATATTAATTACCTTATACCGACTAAAATAAGAACCAAGTCACAATAATAATCTTCATTTGAATTGATTAGTACTCACAAAAATCTAAATGTGACCATATGCAATTTAAATTTTTGAACCTCCAACTTAAGAAAATTTGCATGATAAGGACCACTGTAGACACCCCATTTTTGACCGACCTTAAGACTCAGAGTCACCGATTGAGCGCTTGGTAATGTTGCATATTGTGCGTTCTGAGGTTGCGAAGTCCCGGCTGCGAGCCTTGCCTCCGGACTTCCGGACTCTTTTGTGCTTTGCCCTCGGTTTGCGAACTAGGCCCTGTTTTCTCTGTTTTTTTTCCAAAGGGAGGGAGAGGTCTCGTAGATCATCTCTCAGTGGCCGTAGGCTACGTTTCGTGTCGTAGGCCATTTTCCCGTTTGGAGCCGGTTCGGGTTTTTCAGAGCCGTCAGGCCGTGTGCCTCGGTTCGGGACCGCTTAACCACCTCCGTTTGCCCCGGTTTTTGGCACTATCTTATTTACGCCCTTTTGAGGGACCTGTGGTCGAGAGACCAACTTCGTGGTTGAGCACCACTCCCCGGTGCCTAACAGCCCACTTTCGGGACCCCGAACTGCGTGTTTTGGCTCCCGAACCTTCATCCTACATTTTTGGGCTCCGATCCAAACTTGAGATAGTCATATTTTAAACTCCTTTTCATGTTTGATTAAGGACCTCTTGATTTTTGACATCTCCATCTATCACTTGCTTCTTTAGCCCTCCATTTTCCCCTTTTCTTGCACGGTAGTTTAGGCCTACTTGTATTTATTTTCGTGGCTTGATGTAAACTAAAAAGTGTCTTATTTTGAGCCCCTCTTCAACTTTTTTGAAGGGCTCTCGGCCATTTGGGACCCGCAGCTGTCACTTGCCCCTTTAGCTTACCTTTTGGCCATTTTGGGAGGAATTTTGAATCCGAATTTCCCCCCCCCCCGCCTTTTTTTCCCCCTCCTTTCCATCCCTTTTTGTCTATAAAACCAGAGCTCCAGCTGCATTTTTCTAGGTTAGAAGACTTTGGTTTGAGTCTCATATATACAATCTCTCTCTATATTTCAAGCACCAAAACCCTAAAAGTCCTACACCATTTCTTCACCACCACCTAGCACCACCACCACCACTCCGTTCCAGAGGCTTGGAGGACCTTCTCAGAGGCTAGAAGTGCTGTATTTTGGACCAAGAGGCTGCTAAAGTTTGGTTATTCAAGGGTGAGTCTCGTTTTTCCCTTTTTTGCTCTTTTCTTGGTATATATCTTAGCCCTTCTTGCTTATACATTTGAGCTCCGACCAAAACTGAAAGTAGCATTTGTTTGAGCTCTATTTCATCTTTCATTAAGGGTCTCTCACTGTTTGAGACCCCCTTTTGGTACTTGCCTCTTTAGCCCTCTTTGTGCCATATTTTTGCATGATATTTTTAGCCTATGTGTAGTCTGTTTTGAGCTTTGATGTAAACTGTGAATAGGCTTATTTTGAGCCCTTATTCAACATTGAAGAAGGGCTCATCCTTGTTTGGGACCTCCATGTGTCACTTGCCATTGAACCCCTCTTTAGTGCCCATTTTTGCATGATTTATTAGCCTATTGTGTCTCTGTTTTTTGACCCTAAGAAGAACTGAAAAGGGTCTTATTTTGACCCCCTCTCCATGTCTCATTGAGGGTCTTTGGCTGTTTGATGCATATTTTGTATACTTCATGTTATAGCCCTCTTGGTGGCCTCATTTTGCATGAGATCTTTAGCATACTTGTATCTGTTTTTGGGGCTTGATATAAACTGAAAACAGTCATGTTTTTGGTCCCTCTTCAATGTTGTAGAAGGCCCCTTTCCTGTTTGGGGCCAGAATTTGTGACTTGCTTCATTACCTCCCTTGCGGAGCCATTTTTGCATGCTAATTTAGTCCCACTTGTGCTCACTGTTTGGCCATGATTTAAACTGTAAACATGCTTGTTTTGGGCTGCCTTGCTTCTGTCTTTACACTTCATGTTCAAATTATGCATGCTTTGTATAGCTACAAGTCATTTCATGTGCTTAATCTTGCATTTCGGGATTGATTTCGTGCATCGAGTGCATTTTTGCCATGCTTCGGGGCTGTTTCGCATCTCATTTTGCTACTGAAATTTGCATGTTTGCATATCATATCCCATGTCTTGCCATGTCTCATTAGAGTGCCATTTTCGTGCCTTAGGGTCGGTCCTCGGTTTGCGTGCACGTGTGCACGTATCCCGAGTTGTCTCATTTTCATCATTATGGCCTCCTATGTGAGTGTGGCCGAGGTCCACTTGTGTTGGTGTAAGCCCATATTGCATTGTGTATGCCATTTCATTCCATAGCATTGCGTATGCTAGGCCGTATATTAGCGCATTGTGTATGCCATGTTTCCTCGTGCATCGTGTATGCCATTTCATAGCCTTTCGCATGTTAGGTCGTATCTTAGTTGCATTTCATGCATATCATGCATATTGCATCGTGTTCGGGATAGGAGTTAGCCCGGGCACGGGAAACGAGGTACGTTCCGTACTCTGAGTGACGGAACGTGTCTCAATTCCCCAGTCACCGACACTCCGGATTATCCATGAGGGAGTTAGGTCTTGTTGTGTTTTCATATGCATTCATTCTATATCGAGTTGTGCAATTCGGTTCCTCGGCCATCATGCATCGAGATGCGTGATTGGTGGCACGAGGATCGAGGCATGCATACATTTGTGAAAATACATTGTTATGCCTCTTTCCTGCTCTCTGTTGCAGCAAAATCAAGAATCAGCAGTCTTCCGAGGCTTGGCACGCATTTCAAGAACAGGTGCAAACAGAGGCTAATTGAGGCATCCCAGTGGATTTCCGCGCAAGGCAGCTTAAACATGCATCATTCATCACCCGGAGCGGAATCAAGGCAGTCCTTGGCTTGCATGCCAGTTTTACAGTTTTCTTAGTTAATTTGTTAATTGATTAGGAATTTGTACATTATTTGGACTGTATTATTTGGACTGTACTATTCTTTTATTCGGGACTGTATATTTATTGGACCCTCTGTGCGAGGGCATAATTGTAAATAAGTGTGGGTGAGTGCGATGTATGTCTTCCAACCCCACGTCTTTCTTCCCTTTTATTTACCTGCTTATGATGGTTAGATTAAGGCATATTTCAATTAGCATACAGTATGACAGCATGTTTGCATCATTCATCTGTTTTGCACGCACCAGGCTCGGCGCATCATACAAACTGCATTTGTATTTCAATTCCAAATTGAATACGTGTTAGTTGTAGCATTCCATATGCCATGTTTAGAATAGCCGAGCCTGCTATAGTTGCATTTTTGCATGTGTTGCATTAGGCATTTCTGTATACTTAGGATCATGCATGGATTTCTAATTAGCTTCTTTTTTTGGCTTGGAGTACTCGGTGAGTTTTATGCTTTAGCATCCTTGCATGCGTGTGAGTGTTGCCATGAATAGCATGCTTACCATGAGGCTAACTGCTTATGTGATATAACTTCCTTGAATGCCTGTGGGTGGAGGTTGGGTTATTTGGATTGGAACAATTCATCAAATGTTTGTTTTAAAGCCCACTAGATAGTGGCAAAATCATGCTTTCTTAAGCCCACCCGAGGGTGGCAAATTCACGTCTTAGCCTACCTGCGGGTAGCACCATCAAACCATTTTTTCAAACCAACAAACATGAAGTGTTTTGTTCCAAATCAGGTGATCCAGTCTATACTTGTATGCTGTGCGCATCACATAGTAAATCTAGGCTAATAACCGGAATAAGAACGCACAATGTTTTCAAAATAAGATATCATGGTTAGTAGAGGCCGGTTTGACTGGGCGAGCAGGGGTGCTCACGAAGTGACCTTCCCCAATCGTACCCAAGTTCCCGAGCCGAGGCAACTTTGGTGATGACGGACACGTGGCCTTCGGCACCGAGTCAGGGTTTCCTAAATTTCCCATAAAAAAACATTTAGGTGGCGACTCTGTATCTGGCAAAGCAGTCCATGTTTGGCACTTCTTTTCAAAAAATTTGTTTTCAAAATCGATTCGCCGGATTTGGACTCTTTGGTTCAAGATTAAGAACCGTGACATTTGAGTCCTTGAACTGTAGTGACCCCAGTAGGAACGGAACGGGACTTAACCCTCCCGGGGCGTTCGGGGATGTCTACAGTTTCTAGCGACTCTGCTGGGGATTTAGAGAACTTGACTCGAACTCATGATATCTGGTTTTGACTACATTTGTGTGTTTCTTTGCATTGCATTTGCATTGGTGCGCCTAGGACACCGTGTTTGCCATCTGCTATTCCTGAACGGTTTGCCGGAGGCTTGTCATGTCAAGACATGTCCATAAGGCTGACCGGTTGTGGGCTCTGCCAGTATGGGAACACAAACCCCGATTTTACCGGGGCACCCTATTTGACCATTCGACCTAGTGCATGTCGAAATCCGTAGTGACCATTCCAAACTAGGACAGGTTGCTTACTCGATATAGGTTGTTTGAAACTGCTGCGTGCGTAGTGAAACCCTAGCTCCTGACAAAATAGGACAGGGAAACCCTACCCCAACATAGGGGTGTTTTGGCTCTCACTTGTTTGTTATGTGCTTTTAGAGTGCGTCTCTACAGGAATGCATGTATTAGTTTACAAGTTTGGGCATCAGGCCTGCGGGCAACGGTTCAGTATTTTGGGACTCAGTTTACCTGAGGGTATCGGTTCGCAGGACAGAGATTTTGGGCAGAATTCAGTAGAGAGCACACTCATTCAACTATGCTCATATCTGTTCAGGTGAAATCAGGCTGAGATGCTGTCTATTTTCTCTTTTGCTAGGTAGTCTTGGAACCAAGCTTTAGAAGGCTCCGATATCCCCCGGGTACACCGAACTTATGTTGATAGACTTTGTCAGGTTTTTTTCGCCAAGCTCAGCAAAGTCTATCGGCACTGGATCGGTGAACTTCGGGGATAATGTGATGTGATCGGGGGATGAACCAGCTACGGGTGGCGCTCGATTAACTCAGACGTGGGAATGGCACGCACCGCCTTGAGCATTTGGCCAATGCTACATTCTGACTTAGGTATTGAGTCAGTCTTGTTATTTTGTTTTGAGTCTGTCCTTTTGTTTTGAGTCAGTCTTTTCATACTGAGTCAGTAGGGTCTGTCTTATTGTATCGAGTCAGTCCTATTGTATAGGAGTCGGGTGATTCCAGGAGGGGTGTTACCTCGGGCATCACCATTTTGTTTGGTGTTTGTCTTTCATTTTGTTTGAGTCTGTTTTTGCCTTGGAGCCAGTAACGCCAACAGATTTGATGAACAGCAGTGTTTTTTCATGCTTTTGTGTTTGCTTCTGCGTGTGCCAGTTGTACTAGAAATTCCAAATGAGATGACAGTATTTGCTAGAAGCTGTGTCTTTTCTGTGCCTTGAATTCATTGCATCGACCTAAGTTTTCCAAAAGTTTTTGAACACTACGGTGAAAACGAAGAAGAAGGAATTCCTCGGGTTTTGCAAAATTTTGATCAATTGAGAGAAAGAGAGGCGTGCTAAGCCCTTAATGAATGAAATCATGCTTGTTAGTGTGAGTACTGGGAAGGATCCTGGCTTGATCCAGATTGGTTCTACACTATCTTCAGCGCGAGCGATTTGTCGCTTTCTTAAAAGATTTCAAAAAAATGTTTTGCGCGGTCCTGTGAAGACCTGTGTGGAACCTACTCTTGAGATTGTGCAGCCTAGGATCGCTCTCAGCCTCGAAACTCGACCCCTCACTTTCAAACCTTGAACTGGGATTCAGAATGTTCAAACGGTCAACTACAATGTGAGGCCTGTGTGGCCAGATTTGAAGCAGCCCTCGAACAAGAGGCCAGGAAAGTTGGATCAAGAAGATCAGAAGATCAGAAGAAGCTTGCCAAGCTAGAACAGAAGTACCCCTCCAACTAGGGGCAAAGATGTCAGATGTGCTCGAAGAGCCGAAGATGAGTCCTCTTGCAAATCAACAGCCACTCTCCTGGATACGGATGGCCTCAAAACCTTACAACCATTTGGCATGGACCAAGCTACACTTTTACTCTTTGAGAGGCTCGCTGGGCCGAAAACCCGGAAGGGTGACCCAGGCAAAAGTTAGAGCAAGAAAATATTATACAAAGCAAAAAGAAAAAAAAGAAGAAAAGAAAAGAATGAAAAAAAAAAGAAGAATGAAGAAAAAGAAAAAAAAGGAAAAGAAGAGAAAGAAAAGAAATGAAAAAGAAAAAAAAAACAAAGCTCGCAAGGTTAAAACCTGCAACAGGCGCCTTGGCAAAGTTAGAGCATATAAAAGGAGAGGTTAAATACCCGAGTGTACTTAACCCGAACTACGTGAGGCTTGATTCCCATCTTTGGGATACGTAGGCAACTTCATTCTGAAGTCCAGCCGTAAAACACTTCAAATTCGATTGTGTCCATGTGATGGTTCTGGTCTTTGTCTTCCTATATCCGAGAGTTTGGTTGCGTTCGTCACTTTGAGGACTGACTACAATGCGCTGCAGTGCCATCCAAACAAGGGGCAACTTTCGTTGCCATTCATGCCCGCGGGTGCCGTTCAACAAGGGGCAACTTTCCGTTGCCGTGCAGCTCTCTTCAAGCACGGGGCAGAGTTTTTCCTTTGGATCCGAGGTTGTGCATCTCAGGAGTAGGTTTCATGCTCGTTGAGCAAGTGACCGTTTGCAAAACAGTTTTTGAGAATTTTATTGAGGTTGACTAATTCTCTCGACAATTATTCCATTTTTCTAAAACTGGACCACTTTCTTGGACCCAAAAAGGAAAATTTTCAGTGCTCATAACCCAACTTGCATGATCTCAAATCAAAAATCGAACAAGCATGTTAATCTAACTCTCATTTTGGTCAAAATTGTTTAGTAGAAAGCAAAAAAAACATGGTCAACATGATGAACTAGGAGCACAGTTGAGTTAGGTTCTCTGTCTTTTTCCCTTTATCAACGCACTTGCCAGAAAGGGCACTCTACTTGCCAGAAAAGGGCACAACTGAAGCTAACAACAAAGGGCTAAAAGCTCTCTCACCCTCCAAGCAACGAGGTATCAAGCCACGTGCGAAGCACGAACTGGAATGGGGCAAGATATTCCACTTCCTCATCTGGACATATCTGATCACGTCCAAACTCCCCGGCAGGGCATCGTCAACCGAGGTCAGCTGCAGATTTGCTACACACCCAGTTGTAGCACAGCCCCTCTGTGGGAGAAACTCACTAGCTGCGCGCAGAAGAAGAAGAATCTAGCAGAATGCTAGGGCACGAGGCCACAACTGCTGTTTATCCATCAACCACCCAGGGGAGGGATTTAAAATGAGAGATTGAAGAATAGAGAGATGTGCGCTGAGAGGAAAAGTGAGGAAAAAGGGCTTTTTTCAGAAAAACAGAGATTGAGGGCCGAGTGATGTGATTGAGAATCACAAATGAGAAAGGGTGGGAAATAATACCCAGAGAAACTGGCTCCTCGTGCACTGAGAGGTCTCTTGTCTTTGTAACACGTCTGTGTGTCGTGTCTTTTGTTTGTTTTTCTCGATTCTTGCTTTGAGTCGTTCCGAGTGTGTCTCGGTGTGTTTAGGTTGTTTACCTTTATTTTTCGTTGTTGGGTCGTCTTTGCTGTGTTCAGTTGTAGGCTCAATACCCGGTCGAGAGAACTCATTTTCTCAATCTCAAAATGATTTGTTATGTGCTTAGAGTGCTGTGCCATTCTCCACATTTGTGCAAAAAAGGAATTTGTTCTTTCGAAAACTGCAGGGTTTAACCCAGGTGTGAGAACAGTGAAACAAGGACCTATCTGAGCTATGTGGGTTCCAAACTGCAAAGCAAAAGAAAAGAGGGAAAATCGAAACTGCTGAGTGTGTTTCACCTTCAGCGAATTCTGAGATTGTATTCCGGATGTACCTCTTCAGACCTTGTCAGTGTTCCGAAGAATGAGCGTGCCTCTATCCCAAGTGTAAGCCTGCTTCAAGTCAGAATGGCGATTAAAGCAGCAACAGATGTTATCTCTCTCTAATATGAACAGGGTGTGCCCGTTTTTGAGCTGAATGTGTTGCAAACCCCTTCGAAAGGTAAATCGGAGGTCGCGTTTTAATCTGGTCTCGTTGAGGCTTGTATTCCCTTATTTGGCATTTTGTTTCAAATATGCGTTGTCACGCACATTCCACTTGCATTGTTATGCATCCTCCCACCCGCATTGTTATGCACTTCTCATGCTTGCATTGTGATGCCCATTCCAATTGCATTGTTATGCACCCACTTCACTAGCATTGTTATTCTCATTCATTGCATTGATTATACACATCTATCTTGCATTGTTATGTACCTTTTCACTTGCAATTGTCTTTCCTTCTCCTCGCACGTGCGACGGGTCAGACTTCCTCTGGTTTAGAGCATTTGGAATACGTTCCAATGCTTATCCCTTTTCCGAAACACCGGGATACGTCCCTACGTTTCTCTCTTCTTTCTGAAACACCGAGATACGTCCTTAAGTTTCTCTCTCTTTTCGAAACACCGGGATACGTCCCTATGTTTCTCTTGCCTTTCCGAAACACCGGGATACGTCCCTATGTTTCTCATTCCTTGCGGAACACCGGGATACGTCCCTATGTTTCACATTCCTTGCGAAACACCGGGATACGTCCCTATGTTTCACATTCCTTGCGGAACACCGGGATACGTCCCTATGTTTCACATTCCTTGCAGAACACCGGGATACGTTCCTATGTTTCTCAGTCCTTGCAGAACACCGGGATACGTCCTTATGTTTCTCCTTCCTCCTGAAACACCAGGATACGTCCCTATGTTTCTCCTTCTTTTCTAACCACTGGGATACGTCCCTAATCTTTGGGATATGTCCCAAACCTCTGGGATACGTCCCTAAAACTTGGGATACGTCCCTAAACTTTGGGATACGTCTTTAACCTCTGGGATACGTCCCTAAACCTTGGGATACGTCCCTAATCTTTGGGATACGTCCCTAACCTCTGGGATACGTCCCTAAACCTTGGGATACGTCCCTAATCTTTGGGATACGTCCCTAACCTCTGGGATACGTCCCTAACCTTTGGGATACGTCCTTAATCTTTGGGATACGTCCCTAATCTTTGGGATACGTCCCTAAACCTTGGGATACGTCCCTAATCTTTGGGATACGTCCCTAACCTCTGGGATACGTCCCTAACCTTTGGGATACGCCCTTAATCACCGGGATACGTCCCTAATC
This sequence comes from Camellia japonica, assembly GCA_030407325.1. Taxonomy (NCBI): domain Eukaryota; kingdom Viridiplantae; phylum Streptophyta; class Magnoliopsida; order Ericales; family Theaceae; genus Camellia; species Camellia japonica. The sequence goes on from JAPPVO010000032.1 coordinate 107,084,867, forward strand.
TCTGGGATACGTCCCTAACCTGTGGGATACGTCCCTAAATCTTGGGATACGTCCCTAAATCTTGGGATACGTCCCTAAATCTTGGGATACGTCCATAAACACCGGATACGTCCCCATGTTTCTCCATCTTTGGTTAAGAACATCTGGAATACGTTCCAATGTTTATACCTTTCCGAAACACCGGGATACGTCCCTATGTTTCTTTGCATGATCATAAGTTATGTTCGGCTTCTTGCATTATCATTTGCATTTTGCCCCTGCCTGCGGGCATACCTGTGGGCACATCTTTGTCTATCTTGTCTGCTTTGTCTAAGTCTTCGGCCTTGTCAAAAATGGGTCGTCTCTGGGCTTTGACATTCACTCCCGTCATTCTTATGACTTTCGAGTTCTGTCAAAGAGGGGCAACTGTAGACACCCCATTTTTGACCGACCTTAAGACTCAGACGTCACCGATTGAGCGCTTGGTGATGTTGCATATTGTGCTCGTTCTGAGGTTGCGGAGTCCCGGCTGCGAGCCTTGCCTCCGGACTTCCGGACTCTTTTGTGCTTTGCCTCGGTTTGTGAACCAGGCCCTGTTTTCTCTGTTTTCTCTTCCCAAAGGGAGGGAGAGATCTCGTAGATCATCTCTCAGTGGCCGTAGGCTACGTTTCATGGTCGTAGGTCATTTTTCCCGTTTGGAGCCCGGTTTCCGATTTTTCGGAGCCGTCAGGCCGTGTGCCTCGGTTCGGGACCGCTTAACCACCTCCGTTTGCCCCGGTTTTTGGTACTTATCTTATTTACTCCCTTTTGAGGGACACTGTGGTCCGAGAGACCAACTTCGTGGTTGAGCACCACTCCGGTGCCTAACAGCCCACTTTCGGGGCCCCGTTACGTGTTTTGGCTCCCGAACCTTCCTACATTTTTGGGCTCCGACCCGAACTTAGTAGTCATATTTTGAACTCCTTTTCATGTTTGATTAAGGACCTCTTGATTTTTGACATCTCCATCTATCACTTGCTTCTTTACCCCTCCATTTTCCCTTTTCTTGCACGATAGTTTAGGCCTACTTGTATTTATTTTGTGGCTTGATATAAACTAGAAAGTGTCTTATTTTGAGCCCCTCTTCAACTTTGTTGAAGGCTCTCGGCCATTTGGGACCCGCAGCTATCACTTTCCCCTTTAGCTCACCTTTTGGCCATTTTGGGGGAATTTTGAATCCGAATTTCCCCCCCCCCTTTTTTCCACCTCTTTTCCATCCCTTTTTGTCTATAAAACAGAGCTCCAGCTGCATTTTTTCTGGGTTAGAAGACTTTGGTTTGAGTCTCATATATACAATCTCTCTCTCTCTATATTCAAGCACCAAAACCCTAAAAGTCCTACACCATTTTCACCATTTCTTCACCACCACCTAGCGCCACCACCACCACTCCATTCCAGCGGCTTGGAGGACCTTCTCAGAGGCTAGAAGTGCTGTATTTTGGACCAAGAGGCTGCTAAAGTTTGGTTCTTCAAGGGTGAGTCTCGTTTTTCCCTTTTTTGCTCTTTTCTTGGTCTATATCTTAGCCCTTCTTGCTTATACATTTGAGCTCCAACCAAAACTGAAAGTAGCATTTTTTTGAGCTCTATTTCATCTTACATTAAGGGTCTCTCACTGTTTGAGACCCCCTTTTGGTACTTGCCTCTTTAGCCCTCTTTGTGCCATATTTTTGCATGATATTTTTAGCCTATGTGTAGTCTGTTTTGAGCTCTGATGTAAACTGTGAATAGGCTTATTTTGAGCTCTTATTCAACATTGAAGAAGGTCTCATCCTTGTTTGGGACCTCCATGTGTCACTTGCCATTGAACCCTCTTTGGTCCCCATTTTTGCATGATTTATTAGCCTATTGTGCCTCTGTTTTTTGACCCTGAGCAGAACTGAAAAGGGTCTTATTTTGATCCCCTATCCATGTCTCATTGAGGGTCTTTGGCTTTTTGATGCATATTTTGTATACTTCATGTTATAGCCCTCTTGGTGGCCTCATTTTGCATGAGATCTTTAGCATACTTGTATCTGTTTTTGGGGCTTGATATAAACTGAAAACAGTCAGTTTTTTGGTCCCTCTTCAATGTTGTAGAAGGCCCCTTTCCTGTTTGGGGCCAGAATTTGTGACTTGCTTCATTACCTCCCTTGCGGAGCCATTTTTGCATGCTAATTTAGTCCCACTTGTGCTCACTGTTTGGCCATGATTTAAACTGTAAACATGCTTGTTTTGGGCTGCCTTGCTTCTGTCTTTACACTTCATGTTCAAATTATGCATGCTTTGTATAGCTACAAGTCATTTCATGTGCTTAATCTTGCATTTCGGGATTGATTTCATGCATCGAGTGCATTTTTGCCATGCTTCGGGGCTGTTTCGCATCTCATTTTGCTACTGAAATTTGCATGTTTGCATATCATATCCCATGTCTTGCCATGTCTCGTTAGAGTGGCATTTCCGTGCCTTAGGGTCGGTCCTCGGTTTGCGTGCACGTGTGCACGTATCCCGAGTTGTCTCATTTTCATCATTATGGCCTCCTATGTGAGTGTGGCCGAGGTCCACTTGTGTTGGTGTAAGCCCATATTGCATTGTGTATGCCATTTCATTCCATAGCATTGCGTATGCTAGGCCGTATATTAGCGCATTGTGTATGCCATGTTTCCTCGTGCATCGTGTATGCCATTTCATAGCCTTTCGCATGTTAGGTGTATCTTAGTTGCATTTCATGCATATCATGCATATTGCATCGTGTTCGGGATAGGAGTTAGCCCGGGCACGGGAAACGAGGTACGTTCCGTACTTGAGTGACGGAACGTGTCTCAATTCCCCAGTCACCGACACTCCGATTATCCATGAGGGAGTTAGGTCTTGTTTGTTTTCATATGCATTCATTCATATCGAGTTGTGCAATTCGGTTCCTCGGCCATCATGCATCGAGATGCGTGATTGGTGGCACGAGGATCGAGCATGCATACATTTGTGAAAATACATTGTTATGCCTCTTTCCTGCTCTCTGTTGCAGCAAAATCAAGAATCAGCAGTCTTCGAGGCTTGGCACGCATTTCAAGAACAGGTGCAAACAGAGGCTAATTGAGGCATCCCAGTGGATTTCCGCGCAAGGCAGCTTAAACATGCATCATTCATCACCCGGAGCGGAATCAAGGCAGTCCCTGGCTTGCATGCCAGTTTTACAGTTTTCTTAGTTAATTTGTTAATTGATTAGGAATTTGTACATTATTTGGACTGTATTATTTGGACTGTACTATTCTTTTATTCGGGACTGTATATTTATTTGGACCCTCTGTGCGAGGGCATAATTGTAAATAAGTGTGGGTGAGTGCGATGTATGTCTTCCAACCCCACGTCTTTCTTCCCTTTTATTTACCTGCTTATGATGGTTAGATTAGGGCATATTTCAATTAGCATACAGTATGACAGCATGTTTGCATCATTCATCTGTTTTGCACGCACCAGGCTCGGCGCATCATACAAACTGCATTTGCATTTGAATTCCAAATTGAATACGTGTTAGTTGTAGCATTCCATATGCCATGTTTAGAATAGCCGAGCCTGCTATAGTTGCATTTTTGCATGTGTTGCATTAGGCATTTCTATATACTTAGGATCATGCATGGATTTCTAATTAGCTTCTTTTTTTGGCTTGGAGTACTCGGTGAGTTTTATGCTTTAGCATCCTTGCATGCGTGTGAGTGTTGCCATGAATAGCATGCTTACCATGAGGCTAACTGCTTATGTGATATAACTGCCTTGAATGCCTGTGGGTGGAGGTTGGGTTATTTGGATTGGAACAATTCATCAAATGTTTGTTTTAAAACCCACTAGATAGGCAAAATCATGCTTTCTTAAGCCCACCGGGTGGCAAATTCACGTCTTAGCCTACCTGCGGGTAGACCATCAAACCATTTTCAAACAACAAACATGAAGTGTTTTGTTCCAAATCAGGTGATCCAGTCTATACTTGTATGCTGTGCGCATCACATAGTAAATCTAGGCTAATAACCGGAATAAGAACGCACAATGTTTTCAAAATAAGATATCATGGTTAGTAGAGGCCCTTTGACTGGGCGAGCGGGGGTGCTCACGAAGTGACCTTCCCTAATCGTACCCAAGTTCCCGAGCCGAGGCAACTTTGGTGATGCGGACACGTGGCCTTCGGCACCGAGTCAGGGTTTCCTAAATTTCCATAAAAAAACATTTAGGTGGCGACTCTGTATCTGGCAAAGCAGTCCATGTTTGACACTTCTTTTCAAAAAATCTGTTTTCAAAATCGATTCACCGGATTTGGACTCTTTGGTTCAAGATTAAGAACCGTGACATTTGAGTCCTTGAACTATAGTGACCCCAATAGGAACGGAACAGGACTTAACCCTCCCGGGGCGTTCGGGGACGTCTACAACCACCTAAGCAACATGTCACCTTAATTTCTCTAAACTGTAGGTATGAATCGTTAAAAAAAAATAAATAAAATTATACCTCAAAATTTCAAAATTTTTAATTCTTTATTGACACAATTCATAATACCATGGTGAGAGTCTAAATAAATGGCAACCATATAATCTAAGCTATTGAAACATGACAAAACCGAAATAGCAGGGGTGTTTTCTGTCGGCAGTGGGTGTATTCGGCAGTGGGTGGTGTTCCCGGCGGCGGGTGTTGCAGCAGGGGTGTTTTTCTGTCGGTATATTCGGCAGTGGGTGGTGTTCCCGACGGTGGCTATGGAGTTTCTCGGCAGAGGCGTGCCTAGAGGTGGCGTGGGCAGCAGCTACGAGTGGGTGGGTTAGGTCACGCAGAGGCGTGTATTGTTTCATGCAGCAGAGGCGTGCTGGGTCAGGTCACGCAGCAGAGGCGTGTTGGAAGTTGTAGCTGCAGAGGAGTGGTTCAGTGTTTTTAGTTTATTTTGGGTGATGGGTTAGTTCATTTAGTTAGTTTTGGGTGTTTTGGTGGGTTGAGTATGTGGGGACTCTTGTATTTTAAATTCTCTAGTTAAGTTCTTCTTAGCTGTTTTGGTTAAAAAAAAAAAATTCGAGAGGCTTAGGGGTTGGTTGTATGGATGCGAGTAGCAGTAGTAAGGGGTATTTTTATACTTCCGAATCTCTCTCAATACATGTCGTCTTCCTGTACCTTTAATTTCATACTGTTTAATGAAATTTTTGTTTTCTAATAAAAAAAAAAAAAAAAAAAAAAAAAAAACCGAAACATGAGCATGATGATTTCTCCAAAACGGAAGCGCAATTTATTTTATTTTATTTTTATTGCGAGCAAAATATGCAACAAGTTTATTAATTAAAAATAAATGAAGACAGTAAAAAAAATCTAATCTACTACCATTATAAAAAGTGTGAAGATACTTGTCATATTTTGTAAATATTTTTTTTAAAAATTTTAATTTTATCCTATTAAATCTATTGTATTTTTTAAAAGTCATAAAGAATTGTATATAAATCAATTGTCTCTTTATTTTTGAAATTGAATACTAAAAAATGATATATCTATTTTCAAGAGTTCTATATAAATATAAATAAACCGTCTTCCTTCTTATTAAAAAAAAAAAAAAACTCCCTATTTTTTACATTGATGATGATTGAAGAACAAAAAATAATTAATCTTTCTTATTTATTATGTTTGCTTCTATGCTGATATACATTACATTTACAATTGTTTATCATGAATCAAATCATTGTGAATAATTTTGATTGAATCTTAAAATTGTATGTATTTGTTTGAATTTAGACAGAGGAAAGTCCATACGCTTTTAAAACAAAAATTTGTACTGCATCTCAAAATTTTATAGGTTATCTTCATACACTTTTTTTTTTTTGTTGAAATTATATTTTATGAATTGTAATATTTTACATACTACTTTTATAATCAAGCTATGATGTCAAAATTCTAAACAAGGGCCACTTTCGTTGGTTTTATTTTTAAAATTTGTTTTTCAATTTTTGATTTTTCATATTTTCTCAATTTTTGTGATTAATGATATTGAAATTTTTCCATATTTTATATTTAAATTATACTTTTACATGAAAAATCTAATATCTAATAATCTAATTAAAAATTAAAATATTGGTAAAAAAATTTATAAATTTAAACATGTATTGCTTTTTTATTATTATATTTTTGTTGTTGTTGTTATTATTATTATTATTATTATTATTTAATATTAATAAAAAAAATTCAAAGAGAATACACAACAAATTATTTTTAAGTGTTTTAGATTAAGTGAATTTAAATATAAAAGTAAAATAAAAAATATATTAAATTAAGTGAATCTGAAAAGAAAATAAAAAGATTATTTAAAAAAAGTGTATGACACACACACAAATAAAAAATAAATTTAAAAAAAAAACCAAAATATTCAAAATATAAGTTTAAAAAACAAACCAAATCAAACACTATAAATTTCTCTTTTTTTTAAAATCTTTCTTCACTAATCTATAATTTCACACAGTATTCACAAATTTTAATTTTTATGTGAATTTAATAATCTAATTTAAAAATAGTACATACATAAAAATATAATACTAAACATCTACATTATGACTAATTATTTAATTTTGAATAATTAGTTTCTTATTATTACCTATATTATACAAAAAAAATTTAAATATTACTTTTGAGATATTTTATATTTGTCAATATCTATATATATATAAAATATAAACGTAAATTTATATATATTTTTAGATTCATACATTATAAATTTATAATACTATATTATCCTAGAATACTTTATAATATTAACAATTGATAAAACAACTCACGTATCACGTCAAACAGACGTATCCAACTGCTAATATTCACACAAATGAGAAAGTCAAGCTCCATGTAATGAATTGTGAAAGTCATTCATTTGTACAGTTCTCAATGATCCGAGATAGAAAAAGGTTTACCGATTCACATGTCAGTCATTGTCTTATATTTTTCAATTATTTGCCAAGATCTGATACTAGTTGCGGGATTTTAATAAATATCTAAGACGTGTTTTGAGATGTTTTAAATAAATTTATTTTTTGATTTTTTATAAAAATATATATAGAAAAGTAGAAAAAGTAGATAAAAAGTAAATATTAGATATTGATTGATGTGACTTAAATAAGTGTATGTATACACATAAAAAAAGTAGCCATTTTTAATATATGTCAAACAAATACTAAATCTAAAGATTTTAAATCGAATGAATAAAAGAAAAAATAATAGTTGCGTTTTTTAACGGCATTCACAATAGTAATTTAAGCTGTAGATTATTATGTGATTATTGTCTCTCACTTTAGAATCCTACTCCCCTTAACTATATATTTATAAATTCTCAATTTTATATAGATCATCATAAATAAATATAATTACAAGTGGGTCTATATTGCTCTCTATATATATGGTTCAAGCCATACTCATTCTAGTGCACATAATATGACCAAAATATATGTTATTAGAGATGTGTTTATGACCGAGTCATGTTTTTGTCTGGAGTACAATTTAATGAGTCTAACTAACATCAATCATACTTTATTGAACAATATACAATATTTAATTATTTGACCTACATAGGCCCACGTACAAAATATATATATATATATATTACAGTATATTGTATAAAACTTCTCATTCATTAATAAAAAATTTCTTTGCCAATTTTAAAAAAAAATAATAATTTGTATACAATTAAAAAAAAAATGAGTTATAACCAAACACTACATAAGATATAACTAAAATAATGTCATAACCAAGATCACAAGGTCAAGTTTGGCATAACCTAAATAATACAAAAAGTCAAAAAGTCACTATCCTATTTAAGTCACATCATCTTATTTAAATCACATCACCTCTCTAACACATCACATCAAACACAACCCAAACCCAACTCATATAAGTCAATAAGTCAAAAAGTACACTTTTTTATAACATCTCAAACCAACGTTATACATAACCAATTAACAACTAACACTCCAATAAATCATAATCTTTTTCTTTTTTTTTTTTTTATGTCAAAAATAGAATATTACTATGTTAGTAAAATTATGTTACAAGTTAAAGAAGTCTGCCATTGATCGGTCAATTCAAACCCCAAACCCAATAAGTAATAATAAAAAATTACAAAAATCGTAATAAGGATATATATGATACACACCTCAACTACAAATAATATTCCATATTGTGCAGTAATTTTGTTGTTTGAAAACACTTTTGGGTCCCTCACAGACGACAAGCTGGCTGTTTTATTCCCGGCGTAGACGTTAAAGCAGTCTCCTTTTATGTCTTTTTTGACTTGTTCTCCTTTAGGGAAAATAAAAATTCATTGAATGGCGTGCCTGGTGTGTTTTCACTCATTCACGGCTCATTTTGTATGCTGTGTTGAGACATCATAATATCAACATAAATGAGAAAAACATTTCTCATAGTTGTGATGAAAGATATCCATGGGAGCTCTGCCCCTTGTGGGAGTTGATACCAGCCTATATCTATGATTCAAATCATTCATATGTCAAAGATACGTTAGGTAAATCATTAAAGAAAAAAATTAAGTTAATTGGATATTTATAACTATATAATAATATTACATTTGTTTTGAAAACAATAAACTGTAAGCATAATTTTGATAATAAATTATATATCAGCAATGTTAGGTATCATGAAAAACCTTTCATGAAAATAGTCATGAAAAATTTGTGACTTTTGGATTACACTTACAATAAAGCACCACACACTATTCAAGGTAATCTAAAGGTCACAAATTTTTTATGATCATTTTCATGACAAAATTTTCATGATCTCTAACATTTCTCATTATATATTTTTAATGTCTTTATCATGTCGTTATGTCTGTCCGATTAACTTAATTTTTTGTATAAATACTTTACTTGACAAACCTTACAATATAAACAGTTTAAATTATCAAAATAGTACCGATATCGACCCCAGGAGGAGGGCATAGCATTAGACCATTCCCATACCATTGACTGTTGAATTTTTTATTTTTGTTTTTATTATTATTTTTTTGGTAGTATATAGATTGTTTTGAAATTTTTTGAGTTATCAGAAATTAAACCCAGTGAAATTAAAAAATATATAAAAATATATTTATAGGTTTCACAAATTGACCCCAATGAAATAAAACAAAAGACACAGAAATAGACTTTTTGAATCTTATAAATTGATTTACGGAAATTGAATATCTTATACATTTAAAATTATATTTAATTTAATCAATAGTTAGTATTTATTAATGGTATATATGTAGTGAAATTTCTCATATATTGATACTTGAAAAATCATTTACATTTTGTTTGGAACTTTTTGGAATTTTTTCGTTTTACTTATTTGTTATTTTTTTGTTACATATATCGAAAAAAGAAATGTTTGATAACATAAATAATGAGATTATCATATAGCAATTTCTGAAAATGAAAACTCGCTAAGGACAATTGTAAAATGTATAAATTTTGCTTTATTTTTGTTAAAAATAATAGTATTTATGCCTTAATTTTTGTTTTTATATGTAATTTGACAAGTTTAATTATTTTTGTCAATCTGGTTGGAAATATATAAAATTCAAGTATATTGTGTGAAGTTGATTTTAATAGGTTATGTATGCCTACAAATTTTAAATTATGTTATTGATGATAATTTATTTAATGAACCCACTAGACAAAATTCCTAGCTATGCCAGTGGATATTCATCACACATTTAATAGCTATAAAATAGATATTAAATATGTAAATTTATCATTATTTTTATTCATTGAGTTAATATTTTTACAATTGTTATATAATATAATAAAAATATTCCATCACAACTATGTAATGTAGAGAATCTCAACCTGTAAAAAAGTATGCCAAAAACACTTTTTGTTAGTCTTACCAATGGAGAAAATTTTAGGTGCAAGTTTCTCTCCAGTCTATAGAATGGATGGAATGGTGTTGTTAAGTCTGTAAGATTCATCACAAATCGCATTTTAATAATCTGAACCATTCAATATGTAGAGTTTATCAAGTACTTCATCCTTGTAAAAAATCACGTTAATCGGATATCGATAATCCTTCCAATCAACGTAATTTTTTTTACAGAGACAAAGTATTCGACGAGTTCTACACATTAAACAGTTCGAATCATTGAAATACAATCCATAGTAGACTCTACGGATCCAACAACACTGTCTACTCTACTTTGTGGACTAGAGAGGACCCTGCTACAAGTTTTAAATGAGAAATCATACACAATACGCGATATAGTAATTAAAAATTGAGAGAATAATAACACATTATTGATGGGTAAATTACATTTTACCCTCTTTATGTTTGGTTACCTTCTTATTTTGGCCCTTAAAATTTATTTTTTCCTACTTTGACCCTTTATGTTTTATGTTTTATTTTTTTTATTTTTTCATTTTACACCTAAAACTAACTTTTGTTCGAAATTAGATAAAAAAATGCCACAATAATTGCCACATATCATAAAAAATATATTATTATTTTAAAGTTTAAGTTTATGTCAAAAGTATGAGTTATATATAGTAAAATATTTTTTATGCTATGTGATTGTCAATGTGTTATTTTTTGTCTAGTTATTAACAGAAATTAATATTAAGGGTAAAGTTGGAAAAACTTGCAATATGAAGGGCCAAAATAAAGAGAAAAAAAATTAAAGGCCAAAGTGAGAAAGTGACCACATATAAAGGGACAAAGTGTAATTCACCCATTATTAATTTAACATTAAATTATCAGTCACCAAAAATTGGCCTTTTTGGGAAGAGAGGTTTGGAACTTTTTTGGCTAAAATAGTCACAAAAAACAAAATAGGCTTTTTAGCCCAATAAGACAAAACATCATATCCAACTCATAATCATTACATTCATTCTCTCACACAAAAAGTCAAAAAAACCAAAAAAATCAAAAGCCCTTCCCAAATCACGTTTTTTAGCCCCGGGCTAAAATAACAAAAAAAGCCAAAAAGTTAACCCACTTTCCAAACGAAACTAAACTTCTTTTTTTTTTAAATTTCTCTTTTAGTGAATTTTTTTTAACAACTTTTTAAAAAAGATTTATAGTTTTATATTCTACTCGACTATATGAAAAAAAATAATAATTAATTTTAATTAAATTAAAAAAATTAGCAAAAAGTTTACTAAAGATAGAAAAAATTGAAAAAATAATTGATCTTTTTGCTATTATTATTATTATTATTATTGGCTTTAATGATTTTTTATTTTTTGAAGTTTTGAATTTATTTATTTATTTTTAACTTTTTGATCTTTCTACACTAAATGAACGTGAAAAGAAAACTTTCATTAGAAAAATACTAAAATAAAAAAAAGTCTGAAAGAAAAAATATAACTGGATGCCAAGCCACGCCTAAATTTCTTTATGATTTTAACTGCAAAAACTTTGCTGTTAGCGCTCCACTTGTTTCGACCAAAAATATTTTTCAATTGAAAGACCTTTTCTAAAGATTTTTTTTTTAAAAAAATATTTTCCATAGAAATGTTTTCCTAATAGTTGCATTAGTGGTGGTAGTAGTGGTGGCGTCTAGGTGGCAGCGGCAGTGGTCGTGGTGTCGTAGTGCAATGATTGAAAACCCGGACTAGACTGATAGTCAAACTGGTTGAATTGGTGACCCTCCAAACTCGGACTATTGTAAAAATCAACTTAGAATTTGAAAATCGAAAGAACCGCCGGTTCAACCTGTGAATCAGTCGTGGGTCGACAAAACTAGCCGAGTTTGAAGAATTGAAATTTCTTCAAAAAATATGTTACGGGAGGGCTTGAATATGGAACCAAGTGCATAAAACGGAAGCACTCTAACTACTAAGCCATCAATACAATTGTTTACAATGTAACAAGTGTATATATTATATATCTAATATTATCTTCACTATTTTTACTAAAAATCAATGTATAAAAAACGTAAAATAAATTTTAAGGTATATATTTTTTTTGTAATTGTTTATCATTTATTATTTTTGTAATTTTAATATCTATATTTTTTATACTTATAAATTTTAATATATTTATGACATAATTATGACATCACAGTTCAATTCCGATTCATTCGCAGTTAAACCAGTGACTCGTCCGCCGCCGGTCACTTTTTTGGGTTGGTCATCGGTCTGGTTTTCAAAACATTATCGTAGTGGTGGCAATGGAGGTGGTGGTGTGGTGGTGGAGGTGATGATAGTGGTGGCAATGTGGTGGCATTGGTAAAAAAATTTATCAGAAAACATTTTTTACCTTTTAAAAGTCAAAAGTGTTTTCTATCCAAATAAGTTTATTTTCTGTTGATTATGAAAATTGTTTTTGATTAACTTTTATTTTCATTGTACTAAATATAAGAAAATACGAAAAATATTTGGTGAAAAAAGTTTTTTGTCCAAACAAATGAAACGTAATACTCATTTAGTTTTCGGTATATAATAATAGCTAGGATGCTTATGTATATTTTTTAGTATAATTAATAATTTGATACCCGTATTATCTATTTAGTGTGTGAGTCCTATACTCATGTGAGAGGTTTAGTAAAAAAGTTGGTAATTTATTTGGAATCCCTATCATAACTCATCTTATTATCATTGAATTGTTATTTTTCATTTTAACATCACATTAGAGTAGCAAATTATTCCAACAAATTAACGGAATTATATCGGTCACGAGACATCGCAGGATAGATACATAAGTTCTTTTTCTTTATCAAATTTTGTTTTGAAAGCAAAACAAAAGAATATATTGCCATCTATGACCGACTCAAGCTACAACTGCCATTTTTCGTTATTGTCAAAGTTTAAACTTGGTCTGGTGTAAACTATACCTAGAATTAAGACCTACATTTTTGTTTAAGTGGCTTTGAGAGGAGACTAAGGTGTCAGGGGTGTAACGTCTCAGGTTCAATTAAAAATTGTGATTTTTAAAAACTTGTAAAATGAGATTTGGTTTGGTTTGAAATTACGATTTCTAAAATCCTTTTATTGTTTTTAACATGTTCATAAAATATTGTTCATGATCTACTCAAACATCAAGCAATATTGCTTTTAATTTTTTTCTTTTTAAAAAAAATAAAAATAATCAAGTCATATGCCATCATATTTTAAATAAGAATTGGTTAGATGATTACTTATTTTTTTCACTATACATAAGTATATTTTTCCTTAAATTAAGATGATTTTTATTTAAACAGTTGTATAATTTTTAATATATAAAGAAAATAAAAAAAAATTGTTTCTTCTTGATTTATGGTTGAGAATATTTTTGAAGTCATGAAATAATGTCATATATCCTATGCTTATTTATGGTGGTCAACAACTAAGGGGTGTTTTGAGAAAATGATTAAAAGTTGATTTTTTAATTTTTTTTTTTTTTGTGTGACTTTTTTAGCTTTTTGATGTGAAAGGTAATGTGACCCAAATGAGTTAAAAATTGACTTTTGACTTTTTATTCATGTTCCCAAATGGGCCCTAAATAAGATGAGGGAGTCGAATGACTAAGGGCAAAAGTGTAATAACCTCGTCGTGTAATACTTTATATTTAATTAATGACGGAGATTCGAATTATGAAAATTATGGAGACTAATTTGTATACGATTCTATTGAAGAGTTATTTGGAATTAGAAATTGAACGCCTAATTGGCTCAAAAAGGATGGTTAGTGAGTTGAATTATTTTATTTTCGAGTATCGGACTATATGGAGGTTTAATTAAATATTCGATTTAGATTTGTAAAATTGAGATTTGATTAATTGGGTCCCAATTGGACCTAATTACGTTATGAGGAGTGAGAATTAAGATTATTGTGAATTCAAGTTATTTATGAGATATTCAATTTGGGTATGTAATTTATTGATGGGGACATTGAGTTTGACCTGAAATTGAGGGCCTTACTGAGGTGAGAAATCACAATTGATGATTGAAATATGCTTAATTTGATATTTGGAGCATTTTGGGAGTTTGATTAAAAATTCTGATTCAGATTGATAATTTAAATATAATTAATTAGGCTTTAATGGAAGTCAAATTAGGTTAATTAAATTATGTGGGACTTGTGATTAGTCATGATTAGTGTAATTATGTGGTTGTTGTGGAATTGCATGTCTAAGGATGTGAATTACAAGGATTTGAAGTTGTATTTGTCGGTTATAAGAAAATCTGTTAAACTTATGACATTCGGACTGAAAATTGAAACCCTTAGAGGTGCGATAAACTGAAACCAACCACATAGTTATGATTAGCATGATTTTTAGAGCCTAACATTGAGTTTTGTAAAAATCTAATTTAAAATGGTTTAAATTGATTTTCATTAAATATTATATATATATATATATATATATATGTATATGAGCCTTGCTTGGCTAACAAAAAGAAGAGATGAGAGAAAGATATTTTGAGATGGAGAAAGCTTCTAGAGAGAGAGAGAGCTTAACATCCATGGAATTTGAAGACAAAATTGAAAAAGAAGGACTTGAAGAGATTTAAGGGAAAATCAAGGATTTGAACTAAGGTATGGAAATCTATCTTGAATCATCATGATTAATTCATCAATTTCATGAAATCATAAAGAGATTTGAAGATTTGAAATCCATTTGGGCTAGGGTTTGTGTTATGTATTTAATTGAGCTAAATTTAAGAAATTAGAACTTGGGTCCTTTGATTTTGCATGATTGGGGTTCAATCTTGTGAATAATATATGAAATGAACTTTAGATTGTCCATATAACAAGATTTATGCAAGGATCAAATGTATTTGTGGGTTATGTTTTGGAACTCTTAAGATTATGAAAGATGAGATGTTGATTTTGAACTTGAGGCAAAAATTGATGTGTTTGAGATGAGATTGCACTTGAATACTGTTGGGTTATCATGTTTTTTAGTTAGTTTTGCATGAATTTGGGCTTGACAATTGGGTAGGAAAGATTACACCTTGAAGCATTTTCGGATTGGGCAAAAATACCCAGAAGCGCACGTGCGGCTGGGAGCCCCACATGTGCGAAACACAGGGTCAAATAGGGTATCAGATTCTGAAATAAAAGCATGTGTGGCCTGCACGTTGCGGTACTTTCCGCACGTGCAGTAAGGACTTCCGCACGTGCGGTAGTTGGAGGGAAATTTTATCTGTTTCTTTTGACTTTCTGAACATGTTTTTTACTACATTTAGATCCTTTGTGAAGCTATAAGACGTGGAATTCCATGAAAGTAATGTAAATGTGTAGAGAAAGAGTCCGAGAATATGAGATGATGAATGTGTTATGTAATTGTGTTTGTAGGTCAAGATGAGGACATCACCCAATTGCTACCAAAAGCTCGTCATTGTGAGTAATAGTATAGTAAAGGAATGTTTTTCATTATCTATTTTGATTTATGTTCGACATGATTCTCTAAATATCGTATTTTGGCAAAATGCATAAGTTTTCAAGAAATGTGAATTGTTTGTAATATGATATGGTGGGCCCAAGGCCATTCCGTTTATCCGTTTTGTTTATACTATGACATGATATGAATTGTTCGGTCTTTAAGACCTATTGATTTCTGGTATGGAACAAAGTGCTGTCTAGAACTAAGTGCAACAGTGGGAGTCACCTCTAGAATCCATACGAGTCACCTCTTGGGTCCATACATACGTGAATTGGGCCCAAGGAGAGGTGGAGACATGTCGATGTTCCATCTACTCCATGATAAGATACAGTGATACAATATGATACGTTTGGACCTAAAGTTGTTCAGAAAATGATATGATATGATATGTTTGGACTTGAGGTCATTCAAAAAATGTGATATAAATACGAATGTTTTTACATCGCTATATAACTCATGTTTACGAAATGTTATTTATATGAATGAATGGATGTCCTAGTTTGAAATGTGATTCTGACCATTTGTATAAGTAGGTGTACCACGTACCACGTAAAATCTTTTGTAATGGTTTTAGATATGTATTCCATTTGAAAAAGCATAAATTTTGATACGATACATGTTTGTTTTAAAATGATTTAAGATACGTTTTAGAATTGTGAAATATGTTTTCCTAATATTAAGGACATCATTCATTAACATCTTTACTTTATTATTACTCACTGGGCATTAGCTCACCTTTTTACTTTATATATATATATATATATGTAGGTGAGCCATCAAGGATCAACATTAGAGTTTGTACCGAAGTCCGCCTCTTTGTCAAGCCACCCAAGAAGTGTCTCCGTAGAGACGTAGTATAATTTCCCAAGTTAGTTTTGTTTAAAGGCTACTATATAGTGTGTGAGATTTGTATATGTAAGTATGGGAAGTGTATTTTAAGCTTAAATTAATTTAAGTCTTCATGTATGCACAAGCTCAATGGACAGTTATTATTTTTGTTCTGCTTCCGCTTAACGTCTCGTTATTACATAAGAAGTTTTGGAAATTTTGTCTCTGAGGCCTGAGTGCAGGCCGGTCATGACCTAAACTTTTAGAGATGGGTTGGGGTCGTGACAAAAAGGGCTAACAACTTTTTTTTGAACAAAGGGGTTAACAACTTATGTACATATATGGGGGGCATTAAATGGTTCGGTTCGGTTCGATTTTGAACTAGAATCAAATTATAAAATGATGACCAAACTATGAGTACGATTTACCTATTTTAAGAATTAAGATAAACGCATGCATTGAAAAAATCAAATCAGGCTTGGTCTCAGGGTTGGACAGGCTTGGGCAGGTCGGGCCTGCTTAGGCCATTGGCAGGCTTCGGATGGTCCATGGGCTATTTTTACACCTCTAGTCGTTGGTGTTAGGATATTTTAATAAAAAAAATAATATTTAATACATTCATTATATTGGTCAATGAGTTTTAATTCAAATTCAACACAATTTTTATTACATATTAGTATTCTACATAAATACTATTCATTGTATGATTTAATTATATAACGGTTTTATTATTGATGGGGTTTAATACTATTATTTACATAGGCTCCTATATAAACCCTTCATTACTCTTATATAATATATCTTGATCAAGTGTTTTAATAGAAAAAAGAAAGATGGTTCGATAGAAATGTGATTTCAAATATGAGACATTCTAGAGAGAGTTCTTTATATGTTTATATATATATATATATATATATTTATATTGTTTTGAGTAACTTTAGTTCATGATATGGTTCAAGTCTTTTAGTGATTGTGAACCATGGATGAGAGATGTTGTGAGTAATATGGATTTCATCTTGGAACTGTTGTACTCCGGTTATACCTTTACGAGGCGAGGAAAAGTAATTTTAGGATAATGACAACACGACTCTTAAAATCTCAAAGCTATTTTTTCTATGCTTGTTTTGTTTATTTATATTAATTATTTGGTAGCATTTGATAATGTTTACGTTTTTGGTTTATGTTTAAAATTTTATAAACTGATTTTTGTTTATTTCTAGAAAAACATAAACTACAAACGCATTTGGTTTGAACAAAATGTTTGAAAATTTTTAAAAACATAAACTAAAAAAAATGTTTGTTCAGTCCTAAAATATTTATATTTACTTTTTATTATTTATGACAATGGGATCATATACATTATAATTGAAAAAAAAAAACTTAAAAAAAATTAATTGGAAAAAAAATTTCGTAGTCAATTTTTTAAATTTCTGTTTAAAAATCAACATAAACTCATTTTTTGAGTTTACGTTTTTTTCTCAAATTTATAAACTAAAAAAATTATCAAACAAGTTTTTATGATAATTTTTTTTAATTTTTATAAATATAAACTGAAAATTAAAAACGAAATGATTACCAAACAAGTAATGTCATTGTTATGATATTATGTGTGCTAATCATTTGAGATTATTATTTTGTTAGACTAACAATATAAAACTGCTCCTCTTTCTATAATATATTTATAGCAAAGTGATGTGAGGGCTATAAAATTATTTTTCACAGATTGTTGTGTTCCTAATTATCTAAAGCAATACTCATTTCTAGAAAGACATGCTTATAAAATTGAGAAGTGGATAAATGTTGAAGTGTTATTGAATATGTTACATGATAGGTGATGCCTTTTTCTTTGTCTGTTTCGCTTTTGGAATTGATGACTCATGATGTTGCTTTTGGAAAATCAAAAGTCTCACATAATATTGCTCAGCTTTCTTATAAAACTTTGAGTGTTGTAATATGTTTTATTTTTTTTGTTTTTTATTTTTATTTTAAAAGTTTGGCTTCAATGTTTCATATTAATAGTTATAATTTTGTTGGTTATTTTTACGCTTCGAAAGTTAGAAATGTAATTCAAGTGTGTCTGTAAGGATCTAAAAAATGATACATCTATTAAATGTCAATTTTGATTAAGCGATTATGTTAAGGTTCTCTTAGTCTCAATGACAATGATTTTACTGTGTTGTGTTAAAAAGATGAATCAAAACTTTAACTGAAATTTGTAACAGAATAGGAGAGAGAGACTGGGCATAAATTGCAATTGATTAATTGAATAAACAATTACAAAATGTTACCTTTGGTAAGGGCAACTTCGAGGCTTTTAGACTGACTGGATTATGAAATGATGAGGCTAATCTACTCCTACGAAACGAAAGTGTAGTGCATAAAAGTAAAGTGTAGAAATTTAAAAATAAATGAAATTGATAAAGACGTAGAGTCTAGATTTGGTCGGGGGTCTCTTCAGTCTTTACTTCCATCTATTTATAGCATTCTCTTGCCACCTTTGAAGTAGTTAGACTGATATCTTTTGCTATGATATCCTTCCTTCTCGCTATTTCTTCGAGCTAGAGTCTTCCTTTTGTGCATGTGTAACTGCTAGCAACTGCTCGTTGTTAATTCCTTTTTCACGTGCTTCTCACACGTTACTCATCATATTTGCCGATTGAAGACTTGCATACGCAGTTCACGTAGGCATCTTCGAAGGTGGGACTCTTCAGTATTTGAATAACTTTTGCTTGCCATGTGTCACCTTCACAGTGGATCGTTTAAATGTGATGCCAACAATACCCCCCACACTAGTCTAAGCATAATTGTTACACTAGTGCACATAACTTTTGGCAGTTGCTCTTCCTCCACAACCACCACTCCTCAAATGTAGCCCTTAGGATCAACTACCTCCACGAACTTTTGGCTTGCACTTTTGGGATTTTGTATTTAATGAGGCTCGAACTAAGAAATAAGACCCATTAGCTCCAAACCACTTGTATTATGAAATTTCGAAGATCTAACTGGTTTGAACATGGATGGTTTTGATACATATGATGAAGTTGGAAACAACGTAGGGCCTACCAATGCCTATGCTACCATTGGTTTCAAATAGCCTCCTTCCATGGATTTGAACCTTTGTCTCGAAGCCGTTAGCGTAACTGATGCTTCTCATTTTGTCTTCACTCCAAAGGATTCCCTAGCTAATGTACACCATACTCCTGAATTTCCTCCCAATGCTTCGAAGCCAGAACCTGTAGCTTCTTATTAGGAAATCCCTCATCCTCCCTAGGCCACAACAATTACTGGCTGGGCTGCATGGCCATCTCTCATTTGAATACAAACTCGGCCTCAACCACCAAGTCGCCCCCTAAGCGCATACCCATACAGGCCTTGCTCTGAAAATCGTAGGTTAGAAGACCCTTTTTTATCTATTGCATTTGGCTGCAAAGCCAACTTCAACCCTTCCTTAATGGATTCCTTACCTAGAGACTAACAATGGGCTTAGTCCCACTTTGTTGGTCAAAGAAGTTGGCCTTAAACTCTCAGAATGGCTTGATTGTGTGAATGACAAGTAACATCCAACAGTCTTTCAAGCAGAGCCACCTTCAACCCCTTTACCTTACCTTCCACAATGGTCTTTGGAGGGTATAGTCAACCTGCATTAAGATACATATTTATTCTCATATGTTTTCTGCTTGACCTTTGGCTATCTTCTTGCCAATTAATATTTTGAGTATACCTTACACATCAATCATCTTTTCCACCGAAGATTTGAAGCAAACTTGAAGCAAACTACAGCTTTTTGAGGCACTTCCAGTATTCTAATAAATATGATAATTAAATAAATTTACTTTTAATTTTTGGTATCCTTAAGATATCAATATGTGAAAAGACTCATTTTGAACACTTGTTTTTCAAGATCTATAGTGTTTTACTACAGGACTAACTTGGGTTGACCCAACCCATCAAAGATAGAGAAGCATATAAATAGACATTTGTTTGTCGAAACAACACTTTTACCCTTCAACTCTTAGAACTCACTTTCCACTTTTCGTTCTTTCTTAAAAATCCTAATTTCTCGCTTCCAATGGCGTTTGGTTCTCAAGTCATTTATGTTGTTTCCCTTAGGGAAATACTTCCTCCCTGTCTCTTACTGCAAAATATTGTTTTTGACTTAACCTTTTAGGCGAATTCGCTTGATAGCCTCATAGATACTCTCATTTTCATCCCTCAAGGTGACACTGAGGACTTTGGCTTGGGCCCAGCTTTTAAAGAAGCTCCACCACCTGCAATGTCGAATCTCTACCCTTGCCTCAAAGATCATATTATGCTCCACGAACGTCATCTTTCCTAGAGCTCTTGGACAGGGACCAAACCCTTCAAATGTGGCCCATTGTCAAAAGGATTGGATAACTTGGTATGATCGAGTCATAGAGGCTCGCTAGACATTCCATTTCCTAGGACTCTTATCTATTCCATGCCACTTCATGCTACTGGAACCCTGCCTTCAATTTTTTTTTTTCTTTTCTTTCTTTCTTTCTTTTTTTTTTTTTTTGTTTTTTTTTTGTTTTTTTTTCCATTTTTGAAGCGGTATGATGGCCCCCACTATCCTTGATATTTGTTATTTATTCGGCTTATACCCTTCTAGGGAAACTTTCAACCCACTTATACTGGGAAGGTCATACCTAAACTCAAACTCCCATCACACAATCCTTCTTATTCAACTTTTCTTAGTAGTAGTAATAAGAAAACTGGTCGTGTTTCGGACCAAGGACTTTTGATTTCATCTTATATTGGCTATGTAAATTCGTCATTGTACAACTTCTCAGAAGCTTATCACAGAATTTATTGCTTTAGCCCAAGCTCTTACTTTAGGTGAGCGTATTTCCTTTGCTCCTTTTCTCTTAGGCCATCTTTATAGGCTTGTTCATTCTGCAAGATTCCTTTGGATCCTCCAATTATGATTTTTACTGATTTCTCAGATTTTTGAACCTCCCGTATTTCTTATTTTGAAAATGTGGATCCTCGCACCTATGGTGAGCTCTATTCTAGAGTAAACTTTACAGATTTAACCTTTAAGTATTTCCTCCGTTATATCTTTAACCTTTCCTCAGATCCAAAACCAGAATTCTTTATTCCTTTCAACCCCATTAGGAGTGCTCAATGGTTCATAAACTGTTGGTCGATAAAGAATGCATTGATGATGCCCACAAGGTTTGTTGGGTATCCATCCTTACTGCAAGAGAACTATTTGTTAGAAACTTGAACCCTAAAGCCTACAAATGCATAGTTGAGCCATATTGGCCAGCTCAATTTGCTAGACAATTTGAATTAGTTTAGCTTATTCCTGTTCTTTTCTATGCATCTATAAACCCCAAGCTGTATGCCAGAGATCCCAAGGGCTTCTCAATTCAAATTGGGGAATCAACCAAGCTCAAAAAGAGAGTCTAGAAAAATTCATCTTCACGCCTTTCAACTCCATTCCAACAGCTGACTTTGGTTTTTTACACTGGTGGAAGCCTAACACAGAGGTAAGGTTTACCATATCCTTGGGTTTTATGATCATAAACCTAGGTCCTGTTGAGGCTACTCCTCAGTTTGAGTTGCAGCCTCAGTCATTCCTCTAGCAACATTACTCGCTCTAGCACATACTGCTCCTACAATGCCAGCAATCATCATTTCCATTAGGAAAGCTACCAGGACCTCTTCCAAGCCAGGTAATCATCATTTGAAGCTCCTTAGACTATATTTATGTATGTATATACAATGTTTGTACTTAACTACTTGTGAGTAGGCTATAAGCATTTAAAATCTGTTTGTATTCTTTAAACCAGTGCCAAAGCTTTTAACTAGTAGGCAACATGCTCTAGCCAAGCTTGTGGACAAGAGAAGCCAAAAATAAAAAGAGTAACTTGATTGGCTAACTGAGAGGTTGGTCGCCATGTACCTCCTTTAACACTGCCAGCTCCCACTTCACAACCAAAACAAAAGAAGAAGAGGATGAAGAGGATCACATCCTCATTGGGTTTTGGAGTAGGAGGAGGATTGATACATTATCCCCTAAAACCCATTCTTCAAGTCCTCTTCCCACCTTGTCTACATCTACCTCAAAGGTTCGAGAATCATCAGGTTCTACCGTCCCTTCTGGCTATTAATAATCCTAAGTGCTCACTCAGCCGCAAGTACAAACTACTGAACCCATTCCAGATGTGGAAAAAATACCTTCACTTGAGGCTGGGTTTTTAAATGTTTATTTCAAGAGCATTGGAAGAACCATGAGCAATAAACTAAAAAGGATGTATCTTCAGAAAGTAAGGACTGCTCCTTTGTTTGACCTTCAAACCATTCTGACTACCATCATTGAAGATGAGGAGCAAGTGGGAACCTTCTAGAGGATGACACTGAGCAACCTACTTTAATTTCCCTTATGCAAGTAATACTACGTACTCCACTTGCCTCTCATGCCCCCTGTACCTCTCCACCTTCCCCTGACTCTTCTAACCAAGTTCGATATTACTTTTCCCTTGAATCTCTAATTTAAATGGTAGTGCAGAATAAACTTGTACCAAATTTTGAGGTACCTGGGATCTCCTCTTCAAATGTTGGTGGATCTAAAGACTTACCAGAAGCTTCTACCCTTATAGCCAGGTCAGAGCCCACTTATACTAAAGTTTTGATAGAAGCTGGTACGTCGCAGGTCCATAATGGTGAAGTAGTGGAGATGTCAAAGCTTGAATTATCAACATTCGAGCAAGAGCTCCAACAGATTTTGATACCTACTGTTGCTCCCATATCTCTACCTTCAGAAGATGATTCTTTTCAATTAGCAAACTCTTCTATTGGCCATTTTGCTTCTACGCCAACTTCATCCCCTCAATTCTTGAGTGTTGAAGTTTGTTTAAGGCTGTTAAAGAACTTTTCCAAGCTACCCTTGTTGGCTTTAAAGAATCAAACCTTCAAACAAAGGTTTCATCTATGCTACCAATCATTGCTTCATCATCAGTCTCCTCTCTTTTCCATCTTACTAAAGGCTATGTTTTCTTTGGACTTTCATCTCCACTAGCAAGAGCTTGCTTTGAGTGCTTGGCAACAACTTATTCAAGACCAAGCTCTTGTTAGTACTACATAGACTAGGGTTGTCTTCCTTAGGGTTGAGCATACAAAGGCTTCAACTCAACAAAAAATTCTTTTGCAAGGAAAGAGGCCCTAAAGAAAGAACTTGCAAAGGTGGAAGCAGCCTTGGTCACCAACCATGAAAAAATGCAAGCTTCTAGCACTAAACTGGTGGACCTTGAGGCCGATATGTCCAAGTCACTTAAGGGGTAATATGATTTTCCATACCAAATCACCTTCATCAAAGCTTTAATGATGTACCTTGCAGCCTTTTGCTTTTGGATTAACATTTTAAGGCCCAAATTATGGCTTCATCAATGTCCTCCAAGTCCATACACATGCTTTGATTATATTGATCTTTGTCACAATTCTCTTTTGCTTTGACCCTTAGAGACTTCATGTTGATCTCAACTAGAAGTATAACATTGTGGGCGCCGTGCCTTTTTCGAGTCTAAGGCATACATCCCACACCGACTTGTTTCGACCAACAATGAGTCGCAGCTTAAATTTTAAAATGTAATTAAGAAATCTTTTACCATGAAAACTAAATTAAGCCCTAGTCTGTCACAACTAAGAAAATTCCGGGTTCAGGAGCTTAGGTACAAAAAGGGAAGGCAATTTATATGGAAGCACCCCTTTTACCCAATCCGAAGATTAGCCTCTACTCACTCTCTATTTTATGATTTTAGCGGTTAATTGTTCACATAAAGTAATTTTAGACCAAAAAATTCTTAATTAACCAAAACTATGTGATTTGAAAAAAAAAAAAATGAATATCATTCATTTTAGATTGAAGGAATAAAGCCATATTTTTAAAAGAATAATGATTTTTCAATGAAAAGTGGATTTTATCGATCCATGGCCATAAACCCAATCTAAAACGAACAATACTCATAAAAACATTCAAAACAAACAATTTTGCATAGAAAAAACCATATAGACTTGCATTATTTAAAGGACAATGCAAGAAACACAAACATGCCAAGAAGGACAAGAAGACTTACCCATATGCCCACTTGCGTGTCTTACATGCTAGACATGAAATAAAAATGACCTAATATACAACTAAGTATGAAAGAATGATCCTAGGCCAGGTTTGAGGCTACTACATGATGAATATGCGTAGAAATACAATTAACATATAAAAGGAAAAATATAACCTAACTATATGATGAGTCAAGCTAGGCCATGCATGCTGATTATATGATTAAAATAAACCTACGAACATGTATTCTAATGGAATAGATGAAATATGCGAGAAAAATGTGAAAAACTTGGTAAAGATAATAAACTACATGATGATCATGCCATTCTAACACCTTTATGTGATTACATATGGAAAGATAGGCAATAAGAGATATTGAAATAAAAGAAGCAGAGAGTTTACCCGCTAGTTTCAATGAACCGAAGAACTCTCCAAGAAAGGTGTAAGAAATCTTGCTTGCAAGCCTTTCTCAAGCTTAGGTTTCTGAGATAGTTCAAAGCCTTCAGGCCTTAGAATGATTTGTAGAGGCTTAGAGTTGTTGGGGGTGGGTAAAAATTTCGTGGCTTAGACAATATGGGGGAGAAAGGATGGTGTTTAGCTCTCAAACTTACTCAAAAAACTCAAAATTCTTAACCCCTTTGAAGAGAAGGGGAGAGGCTCTATTTATAGAGCTAGGGGGAGGCTCTGGAACCCTTATTTCATCGTTTCCCCCTTTGCCATTCCCACAAAAAATGCACCAAGATTGAGTTTCCATACCTAGCTTGATGACACTATGGTGTGTGTATGCACTAACTTTGTGCGCACACACAACAATTATGCGTATGCACACACTTTGTCTTGGTACATGTGCCATGTATGCATGCACAAGTGCAGGGTCCCATGCCCTTAGCTTGCTTGCGGCACAAGTAAGCTCGAATTGCATTCTGATCAATGTTTTTGATAAAATTGGCCGCTAATTTTAGAAAATACTTTTGATCAAAGGATAACCGAGCTTTCCTCTCCTTCTCTGGGTTAAGAAGTTGATTTTCGGCTAAAAATGGGTCTAGAAGTAAAATGGTTATTTTCACAAGAAGTTGATTTTTGGCCAAAATAGGTTCATATAGCAGCTCCAAACATCCTTAAACATTCTAAAGATGAAGTAATTTACCATTTCATCATCTGGAGGCTTGCAAGCGCTCAAAGTCTTAGGCTTAGTCAAAATGGGTATAGTTGCCCCTTTTTGACAGAGCTCAAACAATCATGAAGTGATGAGAAGCGAATCCCAAAGATCAGAGACTATCCTAGTTGACACAACCATAAGGCTTAAGGTAGTGCCATACATTCATGCAAGTGATCAGACCTGCAGGTTGCCTACATATCCTTGATTACAAGGAATTAGATCAATGTAGTTCAGGGGCAGTTGTGCAACAATATATACGTGGGTGAGTGTGTGCAACAAGCACTCAAGCAGTTATCCAAGCGTGCATTCTAAGAAGAGAAGAGTGGGCAATACCTGCCATACTCATCTTGTCATGCCTGGTCGGTCATTTTTCAATCAAAAATAAAGAATTAAACAAAGCACTAATTCAGTAGAATAGTGGATTATCCAAGTATCGTACCACACGGACTTTGGGCTAAGTTATATCAATTTGAGTGGCAATTTCTAATTTAATTTGAAAAAGAGTGAATGATTGATTTTTTACTAATGAAAATTTAAATTAAACTAAATCAACAGTGCAAATAAAGAGAATAATCTAAATATGGAGAGAGACTTAGGATTGCTAGTAAATTAATTGCCCAAATAGCAGTGATGAATCATGGCTACAAGCCCCAATATCATCGTCAAGAAGATGAGTATATTCAAAACGTAGGAACAAATCATCTTTAGTTAGCACGAATCGTCTACATTAAACTAAGGTTACAACACGATTCATCTCCTCTAAGCATGACCCATCTCATGGTTTGTATATACAAGAAAGTAAAATAGTTGTGTGATCATGCATTCTCAATCACAGAAATTGAATACATAAATCGAATGAAAAGATTATTTGAATAAAAGATCTAAAACGATCATACAACAATTATCCAATTCCAAAGAAAAACTAGAATTAAAATATAAAATTACATGATACTTTATTAGAGTTTCCTAAGAAGAAAACTTAGCCGCTCACGGAGAGGTTGACCACTTCGAATGTTGAAGAGAAAGCCATGGATTGATGATTGTTCTTATTCTCTAACTTCTAGCCATCTTCTCTAGGGTTTCAAATGCCAAAACAGGTCCCTAAAACCTCTTTTATACCCTTTAGTTAATTTTGAGTGGACAACACGCGCACAAATAACGAGACAAATCTACTTGTGTGGATTGTTAATTCCGCTAATGCGGATTCACTCAGCGGTGAAATTCAGTCAGGGAAATCCGCTCATGCAGATTTGTGCATTACGCTCGTGCGGATTTACTCAGTCATGAATTTTTGCTCTTTTTGCTATCCTTTTGTCTTCAGAGTGATATTAACCTGAAGAGGAAGAAAAAACACTTTATTGTATCAAATATCATATGCTTAAAAGACTAAAAACATAAGATAGGGAGCCTCAAAGTATAACATTTCGACTCAGATCACAACCCTCAACTTACACTTTACTAGTTCTCCTGTAAAGCAAAATAAAGATATCTAAGCCACTTTCGTAGGGATCACGATTTCATATAGCATATGCAACAAGCATTTTAAACCACAAGGTTACCCAAGTGGACAAGTGACGTCATGTGAGGGCTTCCAGAGATGATACCCACAAACATCAACTTGATTGAAGGAATTGACACTTAGGATAGATTTATACACAAATACTCAGCACCGTTCCCCTTTCATCAAAACTAGCCTCTTTCACTTATGAGAAATTTTAAGTAAGCAAGTCAGACAAATCTTCAAATTATCCATGGGCTCATAAATATGCAAAAAAAAACATCGAATCACAATTAGATAGAAGGTATCACATGTTGCTTTCATGTAAAGTGAGATTCGGTGTGGAAGGAAAGTCAACATCTCTTACTTATGTACTAACTTCCAACAACTAAGTGCCTAGAATCTTTGAAATCACAAGTGGGTCCAATTTTATTTTTATTTTTATTTTTTTTATTTTTCATGAATGGATATTTTAAGCTTTCTAATTAACCTATGTAACAAGCGTTAGGCCCGTGACTCCCAATCTAGACGGACTTAGGGCAGTAGGTGTAAAGACACCCTAATGGACTTAATAACTTAAGTTAAAAATGCTACTGACCAAACATTTTATTTATTTATTTATTTTTTACTATGCAATGTTTAAGTCCCTTAAGCTTTCTAATTAACTCATGTAGCAAGTGTTAGACCAATGACTCCCAATCCAAATGAACTTAGGGCACTAGATGTAGAGACACCCTAACGGGATTAATTACTCAAGTTAAAAAGGCTACGAACTCAAACTAGTCATGTTTTTTTTTTCCAAGAACCCATGCTAATATCTCAAATCCCAATTCATTATAAGCAGTTGGAAGCAACACATGATCAGAAATATCAACTTTAACTACCACAACCAAATGTGAACGTGTAAGTGCACAAAGTGACAAGTGATGCCAACAATCCTCATGCAATGATACCGAAATGAATTCATATTTCATAAGTCATGAATAATCCAAAAATATCCAACTCACGCACCCTTAACCCAAGACATAAGCAAACTAGGATGGTCAACATAATAAAGAGTGTATCACAACCATATTCACTTATAAACTCTATACCAAGCTTAAATCTCATTAATCAAGCCTGAGTGCAGAAATATGGCAACAAGTCAACATCCCCTCCATACTAAACATGACAGTGCCCTCACTAGAAAATAAAAAGAAATAAAGCAGCCAAGTAAAAATAAGAGAGGGAAAGAATAGCACCAAAACAGTCATCAAGTGGTAGAAGAGGATACAAGAGAAACACCCCAAAGTTTGAGTACAATGACTTGCAATGGAGGACATGATATGCCAAGACATAATGGAAGGAAAAAAAAAAACTATACAAGAAAATAGGAAGTCCATAGTTAGGAGAGTTAGTCACACATATAGATACAGACCCAAAAAGAAAAAAAATAATAAAATAAAATAAAACAAAAAAAAAATAAAAAGAAAAGGAAAAGATCAAAGGTAGAGAATAACAGTAACAACAGAGCCTAAAAAGAAGATACACAGAATAACATGGAGTCACTGTGGCGGCAGTAGCGGTGGTGGGTGATACTTCGCAAACATGGAATGCATAAGATCTTGTAAATCGGCGAAGGACTACTACCTATAGGCCTGAGAGGCCTCATAACGCTATTTAGAGATGTCCCGATATGTATAGAAATTAGTCTGAAGGGTATCAACAGACTGCTGAAGGTAGATATGCTCATAATGAAGGGCTCATAATCAGCAGGAGTCATAAGACCGATGTTGGTGGATTAGCAGGGCCAGGGGTAGTAGGGTCGGGGACAATATCATCCATGGGAACATCATCACCCAAACCGACAGGGTAAACATGGGTGGCATGAGGCTACATTTGAAGGGGAGGCATACGAGACAAACTGTGGGGCCAAGCCTCCTCGGTATACTGTATGACCTCATCCCTGACCTTCTCATTGGGATAAAACCAGTAGCTCGAGTGGCAGGAGAAGAGATGGGTGATCAAGTTGGCGAATGGAAGTGACCAAGTCTACGAGCTCCGAGTTTGCTTGATTTGCACATTGGTCATGATCTTGTACATTTGATCCTAAATGACCTACATGACATCCACCCAAAAATCGAACTCAAAGTGATGAAGAGCCCGAATGAAAGCACCACGATACTCTTTCTTGTGCCCTAAAGGAATGAGGTTACAACGAAAAATGACATCAATCAACCAGAGCCGGGGTGGCAAGTTGCGGCGGCGAACAAAGGTATGACTCGCATCACCTGCACGGTCTGGAAAATCGGTATGAATAAGATAAGTCACTAGGCAGGTGTCATCATAATCCTGAAAGGGAGAGTGGCGGAGACGAGTGCAGTGGCATCTAAGGATAGTGGCAAGATCCTCAGGATGGATAGTGAGGGTGATGCCATCTACGGTGGCCCTCAAGCAGTCACAAAAATTGGGATCCGTAAACATATTATGATAGAACAGCTATACAATCCAAGGGTAGACGGGACATCCACTTGACATAAGCCTAAAAACTAATGGAAACTGGTGGAGGCGTTGGGCCGAAAATAGTCAAGATCAAAGGCTATATTCCGAGCAATGGCTTTCTGCGCCCATGGAGCAGTGGAGACATTGTGGATAAGAGCAGTGGAGGTAGACTCGATAGTTGAGTGACCTCTCTTGGCGCGGTCGCAAGCACGAGTGGACATGTCTGCAAAACAACACAACCACAAAGAGAAAGAGAGACATAAAGCATAGGCATCAACGACGTAAACAATAGAGGACGTGCATAGCTCATGAGACAATAATGAAAGGCACGCAAACACTTGAAGTGGTTCCAACCCCCCAACTGTCTCCCCAATAGCAACATGCCAACTGAAGTAGATGAATTAAATAATAGATATGCAACAGGGAGAGAGATAAGATAATGCAATGATAAGCCTGTGGCGTAGTCAAAGACACCCACAAAATGTTCTAATAAGCCATGGGGAATTAGAATACAATAACAACAAGAAGCTATTTTTGGTTAGGTTTGTTTTGTTTTGTTTTTGTTTTTGGTGTTATTGTTCTTGTTGTTGGTTGTTTTTTTTTTTTTTTTTATTTTTTTTTTTATTTTTGATCAACATTATTATTATTATTATTATTATTATTATTATTATTATTATTATTATTATTATTATTATTATTATTATTATTATATTGGTGTGTGTGTGCGTGCGTTTTTTTTTTTTTTTGTGGTTGAAATATAGATATATAAAAGTAATGGGACGAATAATAAATCATCAAAGAAAGCATAGAGACTAGTGCAATAAAATAAAACAAAACAAATAAATAAATGCAAAAATATATAAAAAAAGAATAATAAACAAAATAGAGAACTACTGAAGAAGAGAGGGGACAGGGGGAAGAGTGTTGTTACAGCACCAGCAGGGGTGAAAGGAAGGATGTCGGCGAGGGAGTGATGCCGGAGGTGGGAGGGCAGCGGATGGCCAGAACTGCAGTAGTGAGGGGTACAGTGGGGTAGTCGTTTGCGCTAGTGCTGTGTGGTAGGCCGGTAGAGAGCGGGTGGTGGAGTGAGTGAGAGTGTGAGTGAGAGTGGAGAGTAGGATCGTGACGCCAGTGGTAATGCAGTAACTGGCCGGCGACGGAGAACCGACAACAGTGGCTTGTCAGGGTGTGGCGGTGCAACAAACCAATAAGGGGTAAGGGAAAGAATGATAGAGAGACGGGTAAGAGAAGGTGAGAGAGAGAGAGAGAGAGAGAGAGAGAGAGAGAGAGAGAGGAGAAGGGGAAGAGAGGGAGAGGTTAGTGGCTGGTGGGCGGTGCTCCAGCAATGGCAGTAGCTGCGTCAATGGAGTGGGACAAGGAGTGATGGTGCTGTGGTGTTAGGTTGGTAGGTGGTAGTGAGTGTGTACTAGAGAGAGAGAGAGAGAGGGAAAAGAATGGTGGGGTGTGGGCAAAGGGGGACCTAGGGTTTTGTGGTCAATTGAGTGTTTTTTTTTTTCTTTTTTTGGAAATCCGCATAGGTTGAATGGATAAAACCGCTCAAGTAGATTGGGACAGAGGTAACCCAGAGTGAGAGCGAGAAAACTGCTTGTTGTAACAAGCCCGCGGGGGACCTCGCTACAGCTCGGACTCGATTTGTAGTCACGGTTCTTAATCTTGAACCAAAGAGTCCAAATCCGGCAAATCGTTTTTGGAAAACAGATTTTTTGAAAGAAGTGCCAAACATGGACTGCTTTGCCAGATACAGAGTCGCCACCTAAATATTTTATTTTGGGAAATTTAGGAAACCCTGACTCGGTGCCAAAGGCCACGTGTCCGTCATCACCAAAGTTGCCTCGGCTCGGGAACTTGGGTACGATTGGGGAAGGTCACTTCGTGAGCACCCCCGCTCGCCCGGTCAAAGACCGGCCTCTACTAACCATGATATCTTTTTTGAAAACATTGTGAGTTCTTATTCCGGTTATTAGCCTAGGTTACTATGTGATGTCGCAGCAAACAAGTATAGACTGAGGCCCTGAATTGGAACAAAACATTTCATGTTTGTTTGTTTGAAAATGGTTTGATGGTGCTACCCGCAGGTAGGCTAAGACGCGGATTTGCCACCCTCAGGTGGGCTTAGAAAACATGATTTTGCCACTATCTAGTGGGCTTAAAACAAACATTTGATGAATTGTCCAATCCAAGTAACCAACCTCACCCACAGGCATTCAAGGCAGTTATATCACATAAGCACATAGCCTCATGGTAAGCATGCTATTCATGGCAACACTCACACGCATGCAAGGATGCTAAAGCATAAAACTCACCGAGTACTCCAAGCCAAAACAGAAACTCATTAGAAATCATGCATGATCCTAATTATACAGAAATGCCTAATGCAACACATGCAAAGATGCAACTATAGCAGGCTCGGCTATTCTAAACATGGCATATGAATGCTACAACTAGCTAACGTATTCAATTTGGAATTGAAATACAAATGCAGTTTGTATGATGCGCCGAGCCCGGTGCGTGCAAAACAGATGAATGATGCAAACATGCTGTCATACTGTATGCTAATTGAAATATGCCCTATATCTAACCATCATAAGCGGGTAAATAAAAGGGAGAAAGACGTGGGGTTGGAAGACATACATCGCACTCACCCACACTTATTACAATTATGCTCTCGCGCAGAGGGTCCGAATAAATATACAGTCCGAATAATACAGTCCGAAATATACAGATTCCTAATTAATTAACAAATTAAACTAAGAAAGCTGTAAACTGGCATGCAAGCCAGGGGCTGCCTCGCTTCGTTCCGAATAATGAAATGATGTATGCTGGGCTGCCTTGCGCGGAAATCCACTGGGATGCCCCGATTAGCCTCTGTTTGCAATGTTTCTCGAAATGCGTGCCCGACTCCGAAAAGTTGCTGATTCTTCATTTTGCTGTAACAGAGAGCAGGAAAGGGGCATAGCAATGTATTTCACAAATATATGCATGCCTCGATCCTCGTGCCACCAATCACGCATATCGATGCATGATGGCCGAGGAGTCGGATTGCACAACTCAATATAGGATGAATGCAGATGAATGCTACAACAAAACCTAACTCCATCATGGGTAATCCGGAGTGTCGGCGACTTGGGAATTGAGACCCGTTCCGTCACTCGGAGTACGAAACGCGCCTCGTTTCCCGTGCCCGGGCTAACTCCTATCCCGAACACGATGCAATATGCATGATATGCATGAAATGTAGTAATATGCAATCTAGCATGCACAATGCTATGAAAATGAGATGCCTCGAAATGCGTGCACGCGCGCGCAAACCGAGGCGATGATCCTAAGGCATGAAATGGCACACGCAATGCAAGTTGGACTTACACTAACATGAGTGGACCTCAGCCACACTCACATAAGAGGCCGTCGGATAAAAAAAGAAGTGCCTCGAAATGCGTGCCCACGGGCGCGCAAACCGAGGCGATGCATACGGAATGCAAAATGACATGGAAATGATATGTAATGAGGCTAAAATGAGATGTCTCGAAGTGCGTGCCCGCGGGCACGCAAACCGAGAAAATGGCATACGGAATGCAATGATGCGAAAATGGCATACAGAATGCAGAATGGACTTATACCAACATGAGAGGACCTCAGCCACTCTCACACGGGAGGCCGTCGGATAAAAAAGAAGTGCCTCGAAATGCGTGCCCACGGGCGCGCAAACCGAGGCGATGGATTAAAGCATGAAATGACATACAAAATGCGAAATGGACTTATACTAACATGAGTGAGCCTCAGCCACACTCACATGAGAGGCCGGAGATGAAAAATGGGGTGCCTCGAAATGCGTGCACACGGCGCGCAAACCGAGGCAATGCATAAGCATGAAATGACATGGAAAATGATATGCAAACATGCAAATGGAATTTCAACACTTACAAATGATGCAAAACAGTCCCGAAAGGCGGGGAAATGACACCGAATGCCCGGAATGGTCCCGAAATGCGATAATAAGCACCCGGAATGGCCTATAGCCATACTAAACATGCATAATTGGTACATGACATGCAAAACAGTAGCAAGGCAGCCCCAAGATAGCATTTTTTACAGTACAAATCATGGCGAAATAGTGAGCATAGATAGGACAACAATGGCATGCAAGAATACGAGCCAAGAGAGGGGTATTGAAGCAAGTGATACATGCAATGCTCAAACTGAAAAACCCTTCTACAACACTGATGAGGGACTAAAAATATGCACATTTTCAGTAGATGACATTCCCCAACTCAGTAAGAAACCATGGTAAAAATGCTATGCAAGAATGAGGATATATAAGGCTATAACATGAGGTACCCCAAACATTCATCAAACCAGAAAAGACCCTCAATGAAATATGTCAAGAAGATCAAAATATGAATATTTCTAGTTCTGATGATGGCCGAAAACAGAAGCTAGATAAGCTTAAAAAAGCATGCAAAATGGGGGCCAAAGAGGGGTATAAAGACAAGTATAACATAGAGACCCCAACAAGGTTGATCCCTTCTACAATGTTGTAGAGGGACATAAAAAAGCCTACTCACAGTTAATGACATGCTCCAAATCAGACTAATGTAGGTCAAATAAATCATGCAAATTTACGGTAAATATGGGAAATTATGAAGCAAGTGCATGATAGAGAGGCCAAAAGGGTTGAGCCCTTCTTCAATGTTGAAGAGGGGCTCAAAATAGGCCCACTCACAGTTTACCTCATGCTCGAAAACAGATCACTCATAGGCCAAATATTTCATGCAAAAACAGGGGTAAAACATGGATTCAAAGCAAGTGGCACATGGAGCATGAAAACAAGGTTGAGCCCTTCTTCAATGTTGAAGAGGGCCTCAAAATAAGCACAATATCAGTTCATGAGATGCTCCAATTCAGATCACACATAGGCCAAATATTCAATGCAAAATAATGGCATATAAGAGGATATTGAAAGAAGTGCAAGATAGAGGGCTCAAACAGAGTTGAGCCCTTAAACAAAGATGAAAATGAGCTCAAAAGAGGACCACTTTCAGTATTGGTCGGAGCTCAAAACAGTGAGCAAATAGGGTTAAGAAAGCAAGAAAATGGTGTAAAAGAGGGATTTGAGACTTACCCTTGAAGACACTTTTGCTACCTTGGCTTGAGAAAGTTGCTTCTAAGCCTCTCAAGAATCCTCCTTGCTGCTGGAAATGGATGGTGATGGTGATGCTTGATGATGCTCAAGAAATGGCACTAAACTTGAAGATTTGAGAAGATTGAGAGAGAGGAGTGTATGTATGCTTGAAGCCAAATTTTCTAACCCTCTTCACAATGTTGTAGCTGCTGTTATATGGACAAAAGGAGGGGTGTAAAGTGGAGGGAAATGCACCCAAGCATTCCCCTCCAAAATATCCCCCGGATACAGATCTTTTCTGGGGGAAAAAGGTGCATAGTTGTAAGGAACACATCCCAAGGAGCATGGCCGGCCAAGTGCTTTTTCTGGAGGTGGCCGGCCGGCTAGGGGGTAAAAATGAAGTGAAGATTTGCTGGCCGGCCACCACATGATGGTGTCCTCCCAGGTGTGTACAACAAGGCCCTGTGGTTCAAATTTGACAACTCTGAAACAGGAGAGAGAATAGGCCAATTCAAAGAGGGGTTCAAAAGGTTCAATGAGAATTACTGGCCGGCCATATGTTTTTAGGGTCCTCCCATGTGTGTACATCACAAATATGTGGTTTTGGCTCGAAGAAAATGGCCCTAGGGTGGTCAACATTAGCCCGGAAGTGAGAAAAACGGGCGCCGGGGGGCGCCGGAAGAGCATAACAGGTCGCTTAGACAATTACTAGCCTCCCACCCTCCAGTGATCTTCCTGATGATAAAACAGAGGTACCTGCCAAAAATGAACAAACCGATGCAAAACGAATGCTCGGGGACCAAAACGCGCAGTTCGAGGTCCCGAAAATAGGCTGTAAGCACCGAAAGTGGCATTCGGCCACGAAGTGGGTATCTAAGACCCCAGTGTCCCTCGTTATGATAAAACAGAGGTACCTGCCAAAAATGAACAAAAACCGATGCGAAACGAATGCTCGGGGGCCAAACCGCGCGGTTCGGGGTCCCGAAAACCGGCCGTTAAGCACCGAAAGTGGTGTTTGGCCACGAAGTGGGTATCTAAGACCCCAGTGTCCCTCGAAAGGGAGTAAATGAGATGCATGCCAAAAACCGGAGGAATCGGAGATGGTTGGGTGGTCCCGAACCGAGGCACACGGCCTGACGGCTCCGAAAACCGGGAACCGGGCTCCGAAATGGGCAAAATGGCCTACGGCCACGAAATGTAGCCCACGGCCACTGAGAGATGGTCTACGGGACCTCTCCCTCCCCTCAGGAAAGAAAAGAGAAAACCGAGTCTGGTTCGCAAACCGAGGCAAGGCACAGAGAGTTCGGAAGTCCGGAGGCAGGGCGCACGGCCGCGACTCTGAGACTTCTGAACGAGCACAATATGCAACATCACCGAGCGCTCAATCGGTGACGTCTGAGTCTTAAGGTCGGTCAAAAATGGGGTGTCTACAGTTGCCCCTCTTTGACAGAACTCGGAAGTCACAAGTGACGGGAGTGAATGTCAAAGCCCAGAGACGACCCATTTTTGACAAGGCCGAAGACTTAGACAATCATACAAGATGAACAGAGATATGCGCCCGCAGGCGTGCCCGCAGGCAAAGGGGGCAAAATGCAAAGCGACATGCACAGAGCCAAATGATCATGCAAATGCAGCAAGCTGTAATGAGGCAAGTATTCGCAAATAGATGCAACAATTTTAAGCAAGAATGCAAAGCAACAACTACATTTCATGCAGTTAGGAATGCGGAGAATCATTCAATTCTCGTCGCGTCTCACACGGAGAAGATACGATACCTGCGCGATTGTCTGGTCGCACCAGCCTCAATGAACCGTACATACAATATCGTGCCTGCAAAAGAGAGAAATTCAACAAGAACAATATGCTAACTAACAACATATATTCAATGTGATTCCTGTGGTTCCGAAAGTTTGACACACGCAGTGTCGGCGATGAATGCATAAAGTAGTGTGATACGGGTAGGTGTGCGCAAGATAGCGCGATGCAACGCACTAACAAGTGCAGGTGAGATGCGCAAGATAGCACGATAAAATGCATGCACAACGCAAGTAATGTGCACAAAATAGTGCGATGCGCAAAATAGCGCGAGTGAAATGTAATGCACTAACAAGTACAGGTGAGACGCGCAAAATAGCGCAATGATACAATGCACAAAATAGTGCGATAAGTTAAACAGCGTGAGTGATTTGAAATGCACAAGATAGTGCGATGTGATATGCAAAGCACAGGACAGTGCGATTGAGGTGCGCAAAATAGCGCGAATGATACAATGCACAAAATAGTGCGATACGCTAAACAGCGCGATTGATTTGAAATGCACAAGATAGTGCGATGTGATATGCAAAGCACAGGACAGTGCGATTAAGGTGCGCAAAATAGCGCGAATGCAAACTGCACAGAACAGTGTGATTGAGGTGCGCAAAATAGCGCGAATGATAAATTGCACAAAACAGTGCGATACGCTAAACAACGCGAGTGAAATAGAAATGCACAAAACAGTGCGATTCAGGTGCGCAAAATAACGCGATTGATTTTGAAATGCACAAGAGAGTGCGATACGCTAAACAGCGCGATACGCTA
>JAPPVO010000032.1:107122080-107186123 GCA_030407325.1 Camellia japonica
AAATGTTTCCCGACTCTAGCTTATAGGCCTCTGGTTCAACCTCTTGCAGGAATCTTTCCTTTAATATCAATGAAATTGATCCGGCCTTAGTCAAGATTGCTAGATTGGAGAAAGCATTGAAGAAATCCCAGGGCTTCAACTCCATTCTAGATATCGAAGATGGGTACATTGAGGCTTCGATCAGATTACCGGAGAAATTTAAGATGCCGCACATCGATAGATTCGATGGGAGTGGGGATCCAATTATGTATGTCCGGTTATTCTCAGATGTATTGAGGCCCATGCGTTTGTCCAGGGCAAAGAAGCTTTCTTTGTTTGGGAGAACCCTGTCTGATGT
Organism: Camellia japonica; assembly: GCA_030407325.1. Classification (NCBI taxonomy): domain Eukaryota; kingdom Viridiplantae; phylum Streptophyta; class Magnoliopsida; order Ericales; family Theaceae; genus Camellia; species Camellia japonica. The sequence goes on from JAPPVO010000032.1 coordinate 107,122,418, forward strand.
GGCGGCCATCTGGTACGCTAAATTGGAAGACTCAACAAAGCGGAATTAGGAGGAGCTATTTTAGGCGTTTGTTAATTAGTATTCATATAACACCGAGATAGATGTAACCATTAGCGAGCTGGAGGCTACTACCCAGAACCCCAAAGAATCATTCATTGATTTTGTCGCCCGGTGGAGAGCCAAGGCAGCTCGAATGAGAAATAGACCTTCCGAAAGAGAACAAGTCCGACTAGTGGTCCAGAACCTTGAGCCAGACATGTTGTAGAGAACGATAGTGGCACCATTGTCCACATTTGCTTCCTTACATGAGCTGGGGGTCCAGATTGAGAGTGCATTCAAATAGGGTATTATCCATAGAACAAGCGAACCCATAAGAAGGCCATTCTCCCGGAGTACCAATGCTAGCAGTAACATTATTCCACGGCCTGCGGATGTCAGTACTGTTGTTTCAATGGCCGAGATGGCTGATCCCTTTACTACTGCCACAACCTCACAACCTTCACAAAGTATCGGTCCACCGCGAAATCGAAGAGTTTTTACTTCCCTCTATATGAGCCTAACCCACGCCCTCAAGCTATTAATGCAAAAGGGGCATCTCAAGCCTCTCGATCCTCGTCCACTTCCAAACTCATTGCCACCCAAACATGACCCTACCCAATATTGTATCTTCCACTAACAACATGGCCATCCCACGGACATGTGCTACCGTCTACGTCATGAGATCCGGGATCTCATTGACAACAAAGTCATCACCCCACCTTCCAAACCCAACGTAACAACCAACCCACTTCCTGCACACAACCAAGTCCTCCTACCCAGAAAAATTAACCACATCCATACACTATCGCCCACCTTTAACCCTAGCAGATACATTACCTCATCCCACCTACCAAAACCGGAGGTAGTTATTCCAGAAGGCACAAACATGTGCATGATGGATCTAACACCACAAACCTAATCCAGGCTCGTGGCAGTAGAAATGGAGAGAGAGAAGAATGCACTGAAGACAAGGTCGTCTGATACGCATGTCATAGAGAAGGAGGCCTTGCTCGCGGAGGAGTACGATCCCAGTTTATACATTATGGCCATCGATCAAACAAAGCTAGTAGTCATGCTGCTGGACTTTCTCAGCATTAATGCTATTGGGGAAGACCAAATGGTGCAGAATCAGACTGAGTGTCCCGAACAAGGCCTAAATGACTTAGTAGACCTAGAGGAGGATCTGGCAGAATTGGAAGAGCATCTGGAAGATCTTTACTTCTTTGAAGAAGAAGATATAAGCTGTGTGCAGATGGGATGGTGGGACCCGAGCCAGCCAAAAACAAGCAATGGATGGTTGAGTGAAGAAGAGTCTAATGTGGAGGAATAGATAGGAGATACTGTGAAGAAAGAAAAAAACGGTACTAGTGGCAAGGCTGAGGCTACATCTCTGACCGAGAAAGAACAGGCATTGGAACAATTCCAATAGGAGAGAGTAAAAGAGATCCAGAAGAAAATAGCTCTAGAATAGAAAAGGGGAAAAGAAAAAGAAGAGTCTGAGTACACAACCGGTAGTGTTCAAAATACCAAGAAAACCGAGTGGGAATCCAGTGAGCAGAAGAGAATGTTAAGGAAACTTAGAAAGTACTGAGATACTGAAACCTGAGCTGTAGTGGAGGAAGAATGGTATGATGACGGGGCACGTAATGTTAATGTGCTTAGAATAGAACCTGATAGCACCCCAGCCATAACCGCGGGGGAGTGGTGGAAAGATAGCGATCTAAGCCATGCATACATAGATGAAGGGTGGAAGGATGATACCCTACTATGATATGTGGTATACTGATGAGATTAATCATTTGACCTCAGTGGTCGGTACTTTAAACCCCTGACTTTAAATCAGCCAGAATCTTCCAACAGAGAGGCTGAGAAAGCAAAGGAGAAGGATGCTGAAGAAAACCTGGTCTTGAAACAACTAAAGAAGATCCAGACCGACATATCCATTGGGGACTGATAATGGCATCTCGGGAGCATAGACAAGCCCTGCTCGAAGCAATGAACCGAACTAAACTGCCAATTAACAGACCGTTGACCAATTGGTGTCATTGGTTACCTCTTGGGACGTTATGCCAGTAATATCCTTTACGGATAAAGAATTGCCTCCCAAGGGCGCCAACCACAACCGTTCTTTATATGTAACCCTGGAAAGTTAGAAAAAAATGAATTCTAGTGGTGTTAGTAGATACCAGATCAGCGATCAATGTATGTCCAGTGATAACTGCCTATGCCATCGGTTTGAGGCCGATTGACTTTACATCCACAATCCAAGTTGTTTGAGGCTTATGACAATACAAGCCAGGATGTTATGGAAACGTTCAAAAGCCATATCCTAATCGGCCCGTCCGAAATGAGGTGGAATTCCATGTCATGGATGTACCAGCAACCTTTAACTTGCTACTAGAAAGGCCCTAGATCCACCAGATGAAGGTTGTGTCGTCAACTGTTCACCAACTAGGGAAGTACCCCTTTCAAGGTGGGATTGCTGTTGTGTATGGCAATTTTATAATTCACCCTCCCCAAGGAACTACCACATTAGCGTTGGGAATCATACACGGAGAAGAGGATGTATTTCTCTCTGGCTTCTCTCTGGCAAAAGCTCGACTGGTCCAGAACGTCATGGCAGAAGACGAGGGAAATTATGTGAGTGCCTAGTCAATCTACATGATGAATAAACAGGGGCATCTTCCGGGATCAGGATTTGGTAGAAATGACAGGAAGGGAGGTACCGTTGCCAAGGAGATAAGTCATAATCCCCACGCTTTTAGGCTAGGATACAAACCTACCATTGCAAACTGGTAAAGAAAATGGGAGGAGTTGAGAGGAAGAATCAAAGCAAAGAGAACTGGGAAGCAATATGAGTTAGTCCACAAACCTATACGGGGAACCCTGAACGGACGCTTTATTCGCTAAGGAGAAGATTTCCCCTTCTGTGGATTCTCGGAGCCTTGGTATGACTGGGAGACGAAGACTAGGTATCCTGGGTTAGAAATCTTCTTCGAGCACCAGTTATCGAAAGAGGAGGATGAGCAGGCAGACCTGAGCACTGGTATGGATCAAGGAAGGGCTGCGAGCCTGGTTATTGAAGATGAGAAGTTGCTGGGAAAGGCACTAGCTGACTTACTGGCGAGTTCTACTCCTGGAGATAAATTTGCCAACTTGGGGGATAGTTTTACTATCTCAATGATCGAGGATAAACCAGCAGAGGATTTTGCTAGTCTTATCGTGGATGCATCTGAGGCTCCGCGCCTGATTTGGAAGTTTGAGAAGGGCACCGTCGGCAGTTCTGAATTAGATAGTGAATCTGAGTCTGATTCCACTGAGTCTATAGGGTCAAAATCAGATTCAGGTTCTTTAGAGTCTAGCATCTCCGGAACTGGTAACCCAGATGCCAAAGTCCTGTCCCAGTCCTCTTTTTTTTTTTTTTTTCTTTTGAGTCCACTATAACTGAGGAGCCAGATCTTTTGAATGGGAATGAGGTGGACTTTGCTTATTACTCTGTGTCTTTGGTTTGTTGTACTGATCTTGATTTCCAAAATTTTGACTTAAATGAAGAGGAAGAAATTCCTCGAGCTTTGAAAAACTTGGTTCATTTAGAGGAGGAGGAGGAGGAGAGGTGTGTGTTAAGCCCTGTACAGATGAAATCATTGCTATTAATGTGGGTACTGAGAAAGATCCGCGCTTGGTCCAGATCGGGTCCACGTTGTCTTCAAAGGAATGCGAGTGTTTAATCGCTTTATTAAAAAATTTCAAAGATGTTTTCGCGTGGTCCTACGAAGACATGCCTGGAATCGATCCTGAGATTGAAAAACACCGGATCCCTCTTGACCCTGAGGCCCGGCCAGTTAAGCAAAAGCTGTGCAGAGTTCACCCAGATTGAGCTTTGAAGATCAAGGAAGAAGTTACCAAACAGATTGAGGTAGGGTTCTTTCTTGCATTTGAGTATCCGACGTGGTTGGCCAATATTGTTCCAATCCCAAAGAATGATGGAAGAATCAAAGTCTGTGTCGACTTCAGGGATTTGAATAAGGCTAGCCCTAAGATGATTTCCCACTACAGCATATTGATGAGTTGGTAGACTTCATCGCGGGCCATGCATTGCTCTCATTCATGGATGGGTTTTCTGGGTATAACCAATTATGATGGCACCTGAGGATAGGGAGAAGACCGCTTTCATACTCCATGGGGCACCTATTGCTACCGAGTCATGCCGTTTGGGTTGAAGAATGTTGGGGCCACTTATCAAAGGGCTGCAACCACCATTCTACACGACATGATCCACATAGAGGTTGATGTGTATTTGGACGATATGGTCAAGTCCAAAGATCGAGAGGGCCACTACACCGCCTTGGAGAAATTCTTTCAGCAGAGTAAAGTGTATAGATTAAGGTTGAACCCGCAAAAATGCACCTTCGGTGTAACAACAGGAAAAATGCTGGGATTCCTGATCACATAGAGAGGAATTGAGGTGGATCCTTCAAAAATCAAGGCAACTTAGAAATGCCATCACCAAGGACTGAAAAGGAGGTGCGCAGCTTTCTAGGTAAAGTGCAATTCATAAGACGGTTTATTTCAAAACTAATCTTGACTTGTAAACCACTATTTGGTCTCCTAAAGAAAGGAAAGAAGTTCTAATGGAACGATCGCTATCAGTTTGCTTTTGAACAGGTCAAGCAGTACCTGCAAAATTCACCTGTGTTATCACTACCAGAACCCGGAAAACCGCTGATTTTATACCTGTCAGTGACAAACTCAACCATGGGGTGTATGTTAGCTCAGGAGTCGGAAGCCATAGTGGAGAAAGCCATTTACTAGAGCAAGAAAATGTTAGATTACGAGACTCGTTACACTCCCCATGAGAAATCTTGTCTAGCCTTGGTATGGGCTACCCAGAAGTTAGGCACTACCTGTTAGCTCACTCTGTAATATTGGTTTCGAGATTAGATCCCATCAAATACATCTTTGAGAAACCAGCGCTTACGGGTAGCCTAGCTCATTGGTTGCTTCTTCTCTCCAATTTGATCTTAAATATGTTACACACAAGTCGATTAAAGGGATAGCTATAGCGAATTCCTGGCAGATCACCCAGAGGAGGATGAAGTGGTGGAGTACTTTTTCCCAGATGAAAATATTTTGCAAATAGAGGAGAAAATGTGGACGATGTACTTTGACGAGCAGCCAATCGATACGGTTATGGGATCAGCGTGTTGCTGATACTGCCTGATGACTCCCATATACCCTTAGCCTTCAAACCCCAGTTCAAAGTATCCAACAATGAAGCAAAATATGAAGCGTATATTGCTGGTTTAGAAGCCGCCCTAGAACTAGGGGCAAAAAGGTTGGACATCATCGAGGATTCGAACTTGGTTGTGTCTCAAGCCAACAGAGATTGGCAGGTTAAAGAGTAGAAAATGAAGGTTTACCATCAGGTCTTAGACATGCTAATTCCATGGTTTAAAAAGCTAACATTTACCCATCTACTAAGAGAGAACAACCGATTCACTGATGCACTAACAACTCTACCTTCTATGGTAGACATTCCATTGGGAGTCAGGATGCGTCTGATTATTATTGAACAGAAGTACACGCCGGCCTTTGAAACCATTGCCAGAATAGATGAGGCTTAAACAAGAACCCTTGGTACTACGATATTTGGAATTTCCTAGAAAAGGAGGCGTATCCACGAGGAGCAAATTCCAAGGACAAAAAGGGAATACGTCATTTGGCCGTTCAATTTATCATCTACAGGGGCAAGTTGTACAAAAGAGGCCATCTGGGAATGCATAAACTATGTGTGGAGGAAGAAGAATCAAAGTGCCTTATGGAGGCCATTCACAGAGGAGAGTGCGAAGCCCACATGAATGGTGTGATACTCGCCCGAAAAATCCTTAGACAAGGCTACTACTGGTCAACCATGGAAGAGGATTGTATTGGTTTTGTTCGGCGATGTCACAAGTGCCAGATTCATACCAATCGCATGAACATACCACTGTCTAAACTCTACAATATGACTTCACCATGGCCTTTCTCAGTCTGGGGAATCGACGTTATCAGTGTAGTCACGCCAAAGGGGTTAAATGGGCATGAATTCATCCTAGTAACAATCGACTACTTCACGAAATGGTAGAGGCCCAGTCCTACTCTGTGCTAAAAGCGTCATATGTGGCTAAGTTTATCAAAAACAACATCATCTGTAAGTATGGGGTGCCCAATGAGATTATCTCCAATAATGGGTCGCACTTCATGAAAGAGGTGATAGACTTGCTTGAGAAATATAACGTGCCTTTCCATAAGTCATCGACTTGCAGGCCACAAACCAATGGAGTTGTCAAGGTTGCGAACAAAAACATCAAAAGAATTCTGCAAAAGATGGTAGAGACTTACAGGTACTGGTTGGATAAACTGCCATTCACGCTCTGGGGCTACAGAATCTCAATCCGAACATCTATAGGGGCAACCCCCTATTCTCTCGTTTATGGGATGGAGGCTCCTTTGCCAATTGAAATTGAAGTGCCATCGCTATGGGTTATGGCCGAGTGTCAGATAGTAGAGGCTGATTGGCAGTAAAGTAGGTTTGAGGAGTTAATGTTGTTTGATGACAGAAGACTAAGGGCATTGTATTATGTCCAGGGCTATCAGCGCAGAATTGCCAGGGCTTTGAATAAGAAAGTGAAGTCCAAAAATCTCTAGGAAGGAGACATGGTGCTCAAAGATAACTAAGCTCCCATCCATGACCCTAGGGGCAAGTTTAGACCTAATTGGACTGGTCCTTACATCATCAAGTCAATTTGGTCAGGAGGGACGATTATTCTCATGGACCTAGATGGCCTGGAGTTTTCATAGCCGATCAACATGCATAAGTTAAAGAAATATTACCCCTGAGAGGCTCGCTAGGCCGAAAACCCGAAAGGGTGACCTAGGCAAAAGTTAGAGTATGACAAATTAGAAATAAAGAAAAACTGAGCTCGCAATGTTGAAAACCCTAAAGGGCGACTTTGGCAAAAGTTAGACTGCAAAAGGAGAGAGTTAAAACCTGTGTGAACCTAAACCGAACTACATAAGGCCTTATTCTCATCTTTGGGATACGTAGGCAACTTCGTCTTGAAGTTCGACCATAATCATCTCCAACTCAACTGTCCTGTCCATTTGTTTGATTAGGTCATGTTTGTTTGTTATTTATAAGCTTGGTTGTGATTTTCGTTTCGGGAAGAAAACTCGTTGTACAACATATAGAAGTGGTGGTATGAAAGTAGGGGCAGTCATGATCTTCCAATTTGGGGTTATACATCTTGAGGATCGATTTTCCACATGCCAGGTGGTGATCATTTTCAAAAATAGTTTTGAAAAGTTTTAATAAAAATTGTTTTTTCTTAAAATTTTACTTTTTACAACTTAGACCATTTTGGGACGAAAAGGAAAATTTTTAGTGCTCATAACTTTAATTCCATTGATTTCAACATCAAGTACATTCTCCAACTTTTCGCTACAAATTGAAGTTGCTTTTACATCATAAAATTTGAAAAGAAAGATTAAAGCAACAAAACTAGGGGCACATGAGTCAGGTGTTCATACGCCTCCGCTCGTACTGGCAAAAGTCCTTGCAACTAAAGTTGGTCCAGCTTGTGTCTCGTCCTTGAGCCAAGCCAAGCATTCGCCAGAAAGGGCATAACTGAAACTAGGAGCAGGGGCCAAGAGCCCTCTCGTCCTCCAGGCAGTGAGGTATCGAGTCAAGTTCGAAGCACGTATTAGGAATGGAGCCGGTATTCCACATCTTCATCTGGACGTGTCTGATCATGCCCAAATTGGCGTCTGAACCGGAAAGGGAAATAGAACACACTGTGTGTGAGGCCAATCAACTAAACACCTAGATGTCGGGTTATGCTATAGTTCATCTCAGCTAAGTCAAGCCAAGGGCAATGCCAAGCTATGATGGCTACAGACCTGTGGCATATCCAATTGCACCACCATCCCTCATTGGGGAAGTCCACTAGGCGTTGGCGAAAAAAGTACGCTCGAGCTGAGTAAACTGGGCAAGGGTTCACCACCTTTAGCTTGTCCATCAGCCAAACCTTGCAAGGGATGAAAAATAAGAGAGATTAAAGAATAAAGAGATGTATGTTGAGAGAAAAGTAAGTGAAGGGCTTTTGAGAAAAAATATAGTGTGAATGCCAAGTGATGTGAGAAATATGAATAAGATAGTGTGGGAAACAATACTTGGAGTAGTAGTGGACTCCCTATAACCTGGTGGTCTCTCGCCGGTGAAAAGCGTCCAAACCCATTAGGGTCTCGGCCAAGGCCAAACCGATGCAACTCTTACCTTCTTTCAAGCATTGGGGTACCTCAATCAACTTGATATTGGCTCCACCGAAACTAGGTGCAAGAAGGTAGTGTGCAAGCATACACAAGCAGAGGGCATATTGTCGAAAGCCTCACTAGAGAAGGTCGCCTCGGTTACCGATGTTAGAAAATCAATGAATCAAGCTAGTTATATCTAGCTCTTCGTTGTGGGCCAAGGATCGAGCTTCGTGCACAGTAAGTCCACACATTTGTCCCAAGGCTAAGGCATGGCCAAAATGGGGCTGAAGTATGATTTCCTCATTGCGCCGGGATTCCATTAGTGCCTAAAATTCTTCAAGAGTTGGGCATATTTCTTGTGCTCTGAAGCGAAAGACATGCGTAATCGGGACCTAACATCGGACCACGGCATGGAGGAACGGAAAACAAAGTAGAGTACGGCTCAACGGAAAAAGCGCGTTCATGCCAAAACCCCAGAAATTTACCTTTTCCGTGCCATCTAAAGTGGCTATCCAATCCTTGAGTTTCTCGGCAAGAAATGGCTCAATTTGTGGAAGAAACAGCAGCTGAAATGAAGTTTTGGAGAAGAAATCACGAAGGAAGACCTTTTGTAGAAGATAAGGCTGTGAGTAGAGGCTAGCTGTTAGCATTCTGGCGGCCTTCACATTTGTGGCCAGCCGTCCACCTGTTTGTTAGAGAGTTTTTACAGCTTGGTTTTGTCCTGGTCTTTGTGTTGTTCGGTCTTGTTTTGAGTCTTTTTGTTTTTGCAAGTGTGTATAGCTGTTTTTGGTCTGTGTTTGAGTTGTTTTTGCTTTATTTATCGAGTTGTATTTTTTTTTTCTTTTTTTTTTTTAAACGTTGGTCGGCTCATTATCCAATTAAGAACATTGTTGCAATGGAAGCATGTTTGGTTTCAAATTCAACTTTTGTTCTTTTTCATGCAAGTATGTTACTCATGGTGCAGTGCTCATGTTGTAGAACCAAAACTCTTTTCACAAAAACTGCGAAGGTTTTATTCCGATCATGGTTTTTTACAAAACCAGTACAATTTTCAAAAGAAAAATTAAAACCTATGTGAAGCTATACATGTGCTCAACTATCAAACTAAAAGAAACTAAGCAAAAAAAGTCCAAAAAAACAACGCCAATCATCTCAAGCTTAAGAGCCCCTCTTTGTCCTCTTCTTTAGAGGGGACTCAGAGGCACTGTCTCTATCGGCGCCACTATCAGAAGCCGACTCTGAGCCTCCGCTCCCTGCCTCTGCCGGCTCGATTGGAATCTGGTAGGCAGTCCCAGTCGGCCGCCAACATGTGAGCGCAGTAGGAATCTCCAGTCAACTGGTCATATGCCCAATAGGAGGGGCCCCTCTGGTATGGGCCCTGGTTGCTCGAGTCGCCTCACCCGCCACAGGAGCTCCTGCTACCTCGCTTGCGTAAACACCCGTCAGAGGAGGCATCCGATGAGCTTGGATGAATGTCGCATAATCACCCTCTGCTCTAAAGAAATCCGTATCCAGGCCCGCCATGAACTGAATAATAACCTCAACTGAGAGGCTATCTACTGTCCGCATAGACTCTAGAGGTGACATAGGAACAACTGGAATGGGCGAGCCCACGGTCTAGCATATAAACCGCTCACTCAAAAACCAAGCCTGGCAGACTAGGCCCTCTAGCAGAATCCGAAAACGAGAGGTGGCCCAGACCCCGGCATACTGGTCCCTCACCCTAGTCGACATCGTCGCCCAGGGCTGCCACGTGATTTACAAACAGAGAATGTACAGATTGTTAGTTGCCGTCAGATATCAAAATATGCATCAGAACAGTAGTGGAGCAAAAATGACTGTGAATTTTAGGTTGCCTTGGTCGCAGCCACTGTGTCAAAGTATTGGTGGAAGAAGGCGAAGGTCGTATCATCACGACTCCAACGCCGGCACCGGCCGTCGTACCATCGCGAGTAAGGGACAATATGGGGGATCTCATCTAATAGCTCTGGAGCAAGGGCTAGAAAATATGCGTAAACCCATTACTGCAATGAAAGGGCAGCAGTGTTATCAACAATGTCAATGGATATAGAAAGTGCAATAGATACAGAGAGTATATAGTGTCAATATATATAGAAAGTGAAAAGCAGAAAGCATAGAGCATGAACAGATATAGAAAGTGCAAAGCAGAAAGCACAGAGCATGAATAGATATAGAAAGTGCAAAGCAGAAAGCACAGAGCGTGAACATATATGGAGAGTGAAAAGTAGAAAGCACAGAGCATGAACAGATATAGAAAGTGCAATGCAAACGGCACAGGTGTTGAATAGATATGAAGTAGAAAATGTGAAGTAGAAAGCATAAGTGCAAAATAGAAAGTGAAGTGCATACCTCCCAGGCTCGCAGTAGCCTTCGACCCGCTCTTCCGTCATGCGAGAAGTGGAGCTCATGTAGCCGTAAAGTGTGGCGAGGCCAGCTCCACCCCAGTCACAGAATTGGACCCGGGGCAAGGTCACTAAGGTGCTCAGTAAATACAATCATACGGTGTTCCACCAATTCCCAAACAAGGTGGTACCGAGGAGGAACATCAGGAAGCCCCGGGTGTACTACTCTATCTTCTCCAGGGTCACGGGCTCGCTCCCACGAAAATGCTCAGAAAACCAACTATACCACACCATCGCTGGTCTGGATACAGGTGGGGGCACTCCAAGTAGGAAGATCCAAGCTGGCTCCCACTCGCCCATGTTTGTATCGAAGGGGATCAGATCACCCCCTACTCTTAAGCATGTCAGCATGGAGAAGTCGTAGAGAGTCATCGTCATCTCCGCAGCGGAAGAGAAGTGGAAAGAATCGGTGGTGTCCCACCACCTCTCCACCAACGCTCCGAGGAAGGGTCGGCTCACTATGAGGCGTGAAACTCCAGAGCAAACAAGGCCAAAGCCAGCCTTGTTGATACTATCGCAGACCCCCGCGGGGAGCTCATAGTACCAGTCCCTGGCTGTCCCTCGCTCCATATACCCTGTAGGCACGGGAGTCTCCCTGTGACAAAGAAGAGTGAATCAGATAAAAGACAGTGCTGAATGAACGTTCAGAATAAAGGCAATGCAAGAAATGTAATTCAAGGGAAGGCAGAAATACATGAAAATAGAGTTTTTACTTTTGTGGCATTGTAAGAAAGATGGGATTCTGGCTCCCTCAGTAGAAGGTCCTCTAGCACGCCACGTGCGAAGTCGTTGAAGTGCCTAATGCCTCCTGGTGGTAATATATATGTGCGGGGATGATACGTCTTTGGATCGAAGGGCCGAATCCCCAGTGCTAATGGCTCGAGCTTGAGTCCCGGAGCGAACTCTACCTCTAGGTTAGCTGCAACACCCTCCGTCACTAGCTCCTTAACCTCAACAGCAGGTGATGGTGGACGTGGAACCTCGGAAGGAACCCCGTCGTGTGGAATATCGTTTGCCATCTAGGAAAGTAGGTGAAAAGTGGGTGAAAATTGAAGAAAAATGGAGAAAATAAGGAAAACTTGGAAAAAGTCAACCCTAGGAGAAAGAAAATGGGAGAAAAAATCAAAACCCGGGAAAGTTCTTGAAACCCAAGAGAAACTCAAGGGGAACAAGCCTAAAGTGGTGAAGATGCAGGAAAAAGTGACGAAATCAAATTCTGTTTGGTTCAAAACGTAAAGAATCAAGAGGGTTTTATGGAAAAAGTTTGCGTCGGGCGTTGGAAAACACGGATAAAGCGCAAATCTAGAGAGAGGAAGCATCGAGAAAGAGAGAGAGAGGATTTTCGGACAAGGGTGTGTGAGGAAATGAAGTATGGAAGTGTATATTTAAAGACCCATGCGTGAAAAGTCGAAATTGCCTGGAGGAAAGCACGGGTGGCCGGCAGACCACAACTTGTGGCTGGCAAGCTTTATTGGTGGTCGACAGGTGGCCGACAGCCTTCCCAGGTGGGCGGCAGGTGGATGGTGGTCTTCATTTGTGGCCTAGTACTGTTTTGTGCTTCTGTTTTCCCGCGTAGTGTATGAAAGGTTCTTGTTTTGGATTCAGATGGCTGCGTTCCGGTGTGTGAATGTGTCCCACTTACCAAGATGAATGCGGTGTATCCTTTTTGAACATGTTGCAACGTCTCCGAGAGGTAAGTCGGAGGTTGTCACTGAACATTACTTTTGGTCGTTTTGTCAAATTACGTATTTGTTCTCTTCTGTTGCATCGAATATGCGTTTTCACATACACTTGGGTTGTACGCATGCCCTGCATCGTTCATGATTCATGCACTAAGTATGTGTATTGAGTATGCTTGCATAGAATATGCTTTCAACATTGTACATCGGTTGTCTGTTTTGCATGGAACATACATTATCATTATGTTAAATTATCATCTTGTTCACTTTTTACATCAATCGCACTTGTTCGATTCATACCTTGTTTTATTATCTCTGTGGTTTTCATTTTCTAAGGCCGAGGCCTTCCCGGGAGAGAGATAATCTTGCTTAAGTTTTGATTGTTTGATTTGTTCCTTTGTTGACTTGTTTAAATCGGTTAAAAACGTCGGCTGCGCCCGGTGTTCACACCACCTTTCCTTCTCTCGCGTGCAATGCATTAGGATTGTTTAAATCGGTTAAAAATAACAGGTGTGCCTTTTTGTTCACACCACCCCTCTTACTCTTGCGTTTGATGCATTAGGATCATTTAAATTGGTTAAAAACGTCGGGTGCACCCGGTGTTCACACCACCTTTCCTCCTCTCACGTTCGACGTGTTAGGATCATTTAAATCGGTTAAAAACGTCGAGTGCACCCGGTGTTCACACCACCTTTCCTCCTGTCACATGTGACGCGTTAGGATTGTTTAAATCAGTTAAAAACAACAGGTGCTCTTGTTTGTTCACACCACCCATCTTCCTCTCGTTTACGACGCGTTAGGATTGTTTAAATCGGTTAAAAATAGTAGGTGTGCCTGTTTGTTCACACCACCCCTCCTTCTCTCACGTACGACACGTTAGGATTGTTGAAATCGGTTAAAAACAGCAGGTGCACCTATTTGTTCACACCAACCTTTCCTCCTCTCGCGTGCAATGCGTTAGGATTGTTCAAATCAGTTAAAAATAGCAAGTGCGCCTGTTTGTTCACACCACTCCTCTTCCTCTCGCATGCGACGCGTTAGGATTGTTTAAATTAGTTAAAAATAGTGAGTGCGCCTGTTTGTTCACACAACCCCTCCTCCTCTTGCGTGCAATGCGTTAGGATTGTTTAAATCGGTTAAAAACAGCAGGTGCACCTGTTTGTTCACACCAACCTTTCCTCCTCTCGCATGCAACGCGTTAGGATTGTTCAAATCGGTTAAAAATAGTAGGTGCACCTGTTTGTTCATACCACTCCTCTTCCTTTTGCGTGCGACGCGTTAGGATTGTTTTCCTTGGTAAAAAAACATCAGGTGTGCCCCGATGTTCACACCACTCTTCCTCCTCTCGCGTGAGACGCATTAGGATCTCGAGTCCTCGGTTGAAAACATCAGGTGTTCACACCACCTTTCCTCCTCTCGCGTGAGACGCGTTGGGATTATTTTCATCCGATGCGCCTGGAGTACCATCTTCTCACCCCCTCTGCGCGAGGTGCAATTTGGGTTTGGAACCTTTTTCTTTCTACCTATGTGAGGCATTGCTTGCCTTATATTTTCTAACATCCTTTTTACGTGTGAGGTAGTTTGGTTTGCACTTTTGTTGTCTCGATCGCATGAGACGTGTTGATTTTTTCACGTCTTTCCGTGTGAGACACGGCTTCATTCATTTTGATTTAATTTATGTTGCGTTGCTTTGTTTCATTGCATGATCATAAGTTTTTTTTTTTTTTCCTGCATGTGATTTGCTTCTTGCCCCTAAACTACGCTGTCTTGATTCCTTACAAAGGGATACGTAGGCAGCTTGCGAGCGAAACCATTTACTTTATGTCTTGTTTGTTTTGCCCAAGTCTTACAGCCTCGTCAAAATAGGTCGTCTTTGGGTTTCGACATTCACTCACGTCATTTCATGACTTCGAGTTCTTCCAAAGAGGGGCAACTATAGACACCCCATTTTGACAGCCTTTACGACTTGGGCACCATCACTTGCACACGCAATGATGAATGTATATGCTTGTCAAGTGCTCAAAAGTCCTCAGTGGAATGCCACCGCTCTGAGCCTCAAAACCATACAAACCTTGTGCCTTGTTTTTGCACCAAAACCCTAGCCTTTCAAACCTAAAAAAACTAGGACCTGCAGGCCCATTTTTATGGGCTAACGGCCATCCCTTTTGGCTGCCCACCACCCTTGTGCCTTGCTGGCCAAGTGTGTGGCCTGTCGGCCAGAATTGGTGGCCTACCAGCCACAAGTGTGTTTTTCAGATATTTTCTGCCAGCTGTTTGCACAGATGTTTTTATCTACCTACACGTGTATGGATGGATGTTTCTGAGGGAGTGTGATGTTTTTCTATAAATAGAGGACCTCCCCTTCCATTTTTGAGGGTTAAAAAAATTAAAGCAAAATTAATTTTCTCTCTCTACAATTCTCTTTCTCTTTTGAAATTTCTTGAGCTTTAACCTATACACTCTTAACCAAACCTTGCCATCTTTGAGCTGAGGTACTTTTGAGCCTACTTTGAGCTCTTGAGGGTGTGTATGTGTTGAATTGTTTCTTAAAAGTGTTCTTCTCTTCAAGAGAGGCATCTGGCAGCAAGACAGTGGCCTTTTTTAGGTGGAAACCCGTCCATGCATGAGCATTCCTCGTTTCCCGAGGCAGATTAATTAGAATAGCTAGCTTAGTACTTCTTTCATGTTGTATTCATGTAATTAATTAGTTCGTTTTGATTTGTAATTAATTAATTAGTTAGTTAATTTGTTGTAATAATTAATTAGCTAGTTTAGTTGATTATTTCATTCGGTTTGTAATTCGTAGTAATTAGCATAGCTAGTTAGTTTATTCAGATCCTCCTGCGTGAGCCCGCAAACTTGTAATAGCATGTATGTCTTCCAACCCCACATCTTTCTCCCTTTTATTTACCTGCTTATGATGGTTAGTTTAGAAGCATCATGTTTCATTTAACATCTCTCATGTTTGCATCCACTTGTATTGCATGCATTGAGGCTCAGCGCATCATTCTAACTTGCATCGTTAGTTAAATGCATCTTTCAATACGTGCTTAGACCGCATGCTATCAAATTGATTCATATGCCATATTAGTAGCCGAGCCTAGTACTTGCATTTTTGCATGCGTTGTATTAGTCATGTTGCATAAGTTAGGATCATGCATCTTTTCTAACTCTTTTGTTTATTTTGGCTTGGAGTACTAGGTAAGCCTTTACTCGCTTTAGCATATCGCATAGGTGTGATTGTTGCCATATCTAGCACGTTCACCATGAGGCTAATTGCTTAAATGATATAATTGTTTGAATGCCTGTGGATGAAGGCTAGTTGCTTGACTTGGGATAATTTGATTAATGCCCATTTTAGCCCACTTTTTTTAGTAGCAAATTCACAAAAAACTTTCAAATAAAACATGAAATCAAATGTTTCAATTCTTGCGAAAATTAGTCTATACTTGTGTGAGTCACATAGTAATATAGCTAATAACCAACATAAGAGCATATAATGTAAATAAGAATCACATCATGAATTGTAGAAGCCGATCTTTGATCGGGCAAGAGGAGTACTCAATTCATGACCTTCCCCTATCGTACCTAAGTTCCCGAGCCAAGACAACTTTGGTGATGATGGACTAATGGCCTTTGGCACGAGTCTTGGGTTTCCTAAATATTCCAAAAATATTTAGGTGGCGACTCTGAAATTTGGCAAAGCAGTCCATTTTTGGCATTTTATTCAAAACATCGATTTTCCAAAAAGAATTGTCAAATTTGGACTCTTTTTGTGTTTTTACTATTGCACATTGCACTTGTGAAATCAGATTCAAAACCACAAGTAGAGTTTGAACTGTAGGGCTTCTCGTCTTCCGAAAGGAGCGCAAAAATTCGAGCTACAAGCATGAATAGAGAATGATGCTGGGTATTCCACCCCCTCCTCTGGGTAGGTCTGATCATATCCGAATTGGCATCTGAACCGGAAGGGAAAATAGAACACGCATTGTGCGAGGCTAATCAACTGTATACCTGGCTGTTAAAACATGTTGTAACTCATCTCAGTCAAATTGAGCCATGGGCAACGCCAAGCTATGTCAGCTGTGGACCTACTGCACATCCAATGGCACCACCATCCCTCATTGGGAAAGTCCACTAGTCGCTGGCGAAAGAAATAAGCTCGAGCTGAATACTTAAGGCAAGGGTCCACCTCTCTTTGCTTATCCATGAGCCATACATGGGAAGGGATGAAAAATAAGAGAGATTAAAGAATACAGAGATGTGCATGGAGAGAAAAGTAAAGAAAGGGCTTTGAGAGAAAATAGAGTATGAGTGCCGAGTGATGTGCGAGGCATATATCATAAAGGATAGGAAACAATACTTGAAGAGGTAGTGGACTCCCCGCAAATCTGGTGGTCTCTCGCCGATGAAAAACATCTATGCCGATCAAGGTCTCAGCCAACGTCAAACCGATACAACTCTTACCTTCTTTCAGACATTGGACCATTTTGATCAACCGAATGCTGGTTTCGCTGTAACTAGGGGCAAGAAGAAAATGTGCAAGCATGCATAAGTAGAGGGCATGTTACTGAAAACCTCACCAGAGAGGGTTGCCTCTATCACTGATGTCAGAAAACTAATGAATCAAGCTGAGTATATCTAGCTCTCCATCATGGGCCAAAGATCGAGCTTCGTGCAAAGTGAGCCCACACATTTGTCCCAAAGCTTGGGCGTGGCCAAAATAGGGCTGAGGCATGATTTCCTCATCGAGCCGGGTTTCCATCATTGCTCGAAATTCTTCGAGAGTTGGGCAGATTTCTTGTGTGCTGAAGCAAAATACATGCGTAATTGGGTCCCAACATCGGACCGTGGCATGGAGGAACGGAAAACAAAGTGGAGTACGGCTCAATGGAAAAAGCGCATTTATGCCAAAATCTCAGAAATTTACCTTTTCTATGCCGTCCAAAGTGGCTATCCAATCCGTAAGCTTCTCGGTAAGGAATATCTCTATTTGTGGAAGAAACAGCAGAAAAAATGAGGTTCTGATGAAGAAATCAGGAAGAAAGCCCTTTTGTAGAAGATAGGACTGTGAGTGGAGGCCAACTGTTAGCTGTCTGGTTGATCCATCACAAGTGGCCGGCCGCTCACTTTTTATGGCCTGCCGCCCACTTGTGTGGCGTGCCGTCCACTTGTGGGCCTGGCAGTTTTGGCAGTCTGGTTTTGTTTTGATCTTTGTGTTTTAAGGTCATGTTTTGAGTCTTTTGGTTTTAGCAAGTGTACATAGCTGTGTTTAGTTGTTTTTACTTTGTTTGTTTTACTTATCGAGTTGTATTTTGGTTATTGGTCGGCTCATTATCTAATTAAGAACATCGTTCCAATACAATCTATTTTTAATCTATGCAAATGTGGTGCTCATGATGCAAAAATAATAACTCCTTTCATAAAACTGCAGGGCTTTCCCCCGATCATAGTTTTTACAAAATAGAGTACAAGTTTTCAAAAGCAAAAAGAAGCTATACATGTGCTAAACTACCAAAATAAAGAAACTAAGCAAAAAAGTACAAAAATCGGCGCCAATCATCTCAAGCTCGAGAGGCCCTCTTCGTTCTCTTCTTCGGAAGGGACTCAGGGGCACTGTCTCTGTCAGCACCACTATCAGAATCAAACTTTAAGCCAAAGCCGGTACCATCATCTCTGCTCCCAACCTCAAAGCCAGCCTTGGTGTCATCTCCGCTCCCTCACCCCGAGCCAATGGCATCGTCTTCGCTTTCAGATAACTCAGAATGTCGACTCACTACCTCCTCAAAGTCACTGGTCTCAGTATCATCCCCGCTCAAAACCGACTCCAAGCTACACCGGTTCCAAGCACCCCTACCCCTGCCTCGACCTCGACGCTCATCTCAGCCGCATGCTGGAGCCTGTCTGTCTTTTTTCCCTACCGACGGAGTAGCTGCCGCTGCTGCCACTGGTGTCCTCCATACAGATGGAAGTTGGAAAACAAGTGTCGACATATCAGATATAGTGTATATATACAGAATGAGTGCAAAAGGAACAGTATGAGCACAATGTGTCAGTGCAGTGAATCAGTGCAGTGTGGGGTGGTGTGAATGTTACAGTCTGAGTATCAGTGTATTAGTGGGAATATGATAGTATGGTGCATAACAATGCAGGAAGCAGTGAAATGTAAGTGGAAAATAGAAGAAAATACGTGGATACCATGGAGATCAAGCAACGTCTCTCTCCTCTACACCATGCCAACTAGAGAAGCAACCAGCCGGAGAAGGCCCTCCGTGTACTCAGTCGATGCCTACAAGTGCATTTGAATTATCGGTATTTGGAATAATCAATATCTGAAAAGGGAGAGTGTGGTTGCAAGCTATAAAGTGTGGTCCATACCTGAGGTGTGCCCCGAGCTCCAACATACTCGTGCCCTACCTCAGGTGGCTCTATCGGAATCTGTTAGGCTATCCCGGTCGGACACCAACAAGTAAGCATAGTATGAATCACAGGCCAACTAGCAACCTGCACGGTGGGAGGGATCTCTCCAACATTCGCCTTAGCCTTTTGAGTAGTCTCTCCAGCCAAGGAGCACCCGCTGCATCACCCTCACGAACTCTCGTTAGGGGTGACATGAGATGAGCTTGGATGAAAGTCACATAATCGCCCTCCACTCTGAAATAGTCAGCATCCAGCCCCACTATGAACTGGATAATAGCCTCAGCTGGGAGGTTATCTGCTGTCCTCATGGATGCCGGGGGTGGCATGGGAAAAACTGAGGCGGGTGAGCCCAGAGTCTGGCGTATGAAACGCTCACCCAAGAACCAAGCCCGGCAAAGTGGGCCCTCCAGTAAAATTCGGTATCGAGTCATGGCCCAAGCCTCGGCATACTGGTCCCTCACTCTGGCTGGCATCGTCGCCCAAAACTGCCACATGATCTGTAAATGGAGAATGTACAAATTGTTAGTTGCTGTCAGTTGTCAGAGTATGAATCAAAATAGTAGCAATAAAATACAAGTAGAAATGACTGTGAGTTTTAGATTACCTCATGGGTGACCAAGGTATCAAAGTATCGGCGGTAGAAGGCAAATGTCATATCATCGCGACTCCGGTGCTGGCACCGGCCATCATATCATTGTGAGTAAGGCATGGCTAGATGGATCTTATGCATTGGCTCTGGAGCGAGAGCCGAGAAATAAGCGTCAACCTATAACTGCAAGAAAGGTCAGCAATGTTATCAACGATGTGTCAACAGAAAGCACAGAAAGCACAGTGTCTTCACAAATATAAAGCAAAAAGTGCAAAGCAGAAAGCATAATGTTTAACAGAAAGTGCAAAAGCAGAAAGGTGTGATACATATCTCCCATCCTCTCTAGTAGCCTCCGACTCGCTCTCCCACTCGCTCTCCCTTCATGCGGGAAGTGGAACTCATATAGCCGTAGAGTGTGACGAGACCGGCTCCACCCTAGTTGTAAAACCAGACTCGGGGCAAGGTCACAAGGGCGCTCAATAAGTACAAACCCACAGTGTTCCACCTGTTCGCGAACAAGGTAGTACCGAGGAGGAACATCAAGAAGCCCCGGACATACTATTCTTCCTCCTCCTGTGTCTCGGGCTAACTCCGATAGAATTTCTTGGAGAACTAGCTATATCTGACCATCGCTGGCCTATATAGAGATGGGCTCACTCCAAGCTGGTAGATCCAAGCCACCTCCCACTTGTCTATATCCATGTCAAAGGGGATCGGATCACCCCCTACTCCTAAGCCTGTGATCATCGAGAAGTCGTAGGGAGTCATCGTCATCTCCCTCACGAAACAGAAGTGGAAAGAGTTGGTGGTATCCCACCACCTCTCCACCAATGCTCCAAGTAGGCCCGGCTAGCCATATGCCGTGAGAGCACGATGCAGAATAAGCCAAAGCCGACCTCATCAATAAGGTCGCGAACCTCAGGCGAGAACTCATGATACCAATCTCTGGCTGTCACTGCCCCGTAACCCCTATAAGAATGGGGAGTCCCCGTATGGCAAAGAAAGAGTGAATCAAATGAATGACAATGATAAAAGAGCAGTTAGATGAAAGGAAGTGCAAGAAATACAGTCAAATAAAAAGCAAGAAAGCATGAAAATGAAGTTTGTACCTCTGTAGCACCGTGGGAAAGGTGGGAGTCCGGCTCCCTCAACAAAGCATCCTCAAGCATGCCACCGAGGAAATCATTAAAGCGCATCATGTCTCCAGGCGCCATCATGTGCGTGCAGGGATGGTAAGTGACCGAGTCAAAAGGTCTCATCCGCAATGGTAGTGGCTTAGGCTCAAGCCCAGGAGCGAACTCTGCCTTGAAGTCAGCGACAATGTCCTCCACTGCCTCACTGGCCTCAGCGACCGCTGGCTCCTCGACCTCAACAGGGGGTAAAAGTGCAGGTGGAACCACGGAAGGAGCGTCATCATGAGGAATGTCATCTACCATCTGAAAAGTGGATGAAAACTGGTAAAAAGTGAAGAGAATGACGAAAAAGAGGAAAAACTTGGAAAAAGTCAACCCTAGGAGAGAGAAAATGGAAGAAAAAGTCAAAACCCAGGACAGTTCATGAAAACCGATAGAAACTCGAGAGAAACAAGCCCAAAGTGGTGAAAATTAAAAAAAAAAAAAAGAATCGATGAAAACAAAATCTGATCGGTTCAAAGTGTAGAGGACCAAAGAGGGTTTATGAATAAAGTTTGCATAGGGCGTTGGAAAACATGTATAAAGCACAAATCTAGAGAGAGGAAGCACCTAGAGAGAGAGGGAGGATGATTTCAAACTTGGGTGTGTGAGGAAATGAGGTTTGGATGTGTATTTAATGAAGACCCAAGGCAAAATGACAAATCTGTCCCGATTTTGCATTAGTGGCGGCAGGCCTCATTTGTGGCCTGCAGCCCTCTTTTGTTGCCTAGTGCTAGTTTTGTTCATCTTTTTCCTAACAGTGTGTGGGAGGTTCTCTTTTGGGTCCAGATTGATTTTCGAAAAACTCGAAACTGTGTTCCGATTGCGCCGTTCCCAATACCCGCTGTGTTATCGACACGTGAACGTACCCCAATTGCAAATATGAACAAGGCGTATCCTTTTTGAGCATTTTGCAAAGTCTCCGAGGGGTAAGTTGGAGGGTGTTGCTGAACATCATTTTTGTTCGTTTTGTTAATTTACTTTCTTTTGCATAGAACGTGCACTCTCACATGCTTTGAATTTTGCATAGAACAAGCTCTTGTTTCTTACATAGAACATGCTTTCAATTTTGCATAGAATATGCTCTTGTTTCTTGCGTAGCACATACTTTCAATTAACATCATATGTCGGTTGTCTATAATCTTGCATAGAACATGTGTTGTCATTATATTGGTGTTCAATCTTGTTCACTTTGTGCATCTATCGCACTTGTTCACTTTGTGCATCTATCGCCCCCATTCACTTTGTGCATCTATCGCACTCATTCACTTTGTGCATCTATCGCACCTGTTCATTTTGTGCATCCATCACACCAATTCACTTTGTGTATCAATCACACTTGTTCACTTTGTGCATTTATCTTACTCATTCACTTTGTGCATCTATTGCACGCATTCACTTTGTGCATCTATCACACTTGTTCACTTTGGGCATCTATCGCACTCATTCAGTTTGTGCATCTATCGCACCCATTCACTTTGTGCATCTATCGCACTTATTCACTTTGTGCATCAATCGCACCTATTCACTTTGTGCATCAATCGCACCTATTCACTTTGTGCATCTATCGTACTTGTTCACTTTGTGCATCTATCGCACTCATTCACTTTGTGCATCTATTGCATCCGTTCACTTTGTGCATCTATCGCACTCATTCACTTTGTGCATCTATCGCACCTGTTCGCTTTGTGCATCTATCGCACCCATTCACTTTGTGCATCTATCACACTTATTCACTTTGTGTATTTATCGCACTTGCTCACTTCATGCATCTATCGCACACTTTCATTACATTGTGTATCTATTGTACAATCTCATACTTTTTGCATCTATCTCAGGACGTATGAAATGCGACCCTGAGTGATTTTTCTCCTATTCTCACGATTTTTGCGTGATTAGAGTATCTTAGGACGCGTGAAACGTGACCCTGAGCGATTGTTTATCTCCGGACACGTGAAGCGTGACCCTAAGCGATTTTCTCTCTCCTCTTTTTCACGCCTTCGATGTAGTTAGAGTGCGCTTGAAACCCATTTCGATTTAAGCTTGAAGCTCATTCATATGTTGTTATCGTGTTACTGCTTATTGCATTTGTTATTGCTTATTGCATCATCTAGCATGATTATGACTTTTCAAAATAGCCAGCCTCGCGAAGCGTGTGAGTCCAGCTTTCAAAGTATATTTTCCGTGCATATCATTTGTATCATGCCCCTGAACTACGCTCGTTTGATTCCTTGCAAAGGGATACATAGGTAGCTTGCTAGCACAACCATTTTATTTATGCCTTGATTGTTTGCCCATGCCTTGATTGTTTGCCCGAGTCTTACGGCCTTGTCAAAATGGGTCGTCTCTGGGCTTTGACATTCACTCACATCACTTCATAACTCCGAGCTCTGTCAAAGAGGGGCAACTGTAGGCACCTCATTTTTGACCGCCCTTGAGACTTAGGTGCCACTGATTGATCACTCGATGATGAATGTATACGCTTGTCAAATGCTCGATTGCCTCAGCAGGAAACCTCAGTTTTGAACCTACAAACCTTGTGCCTTGTTTTAGACCAAAACAATAGTTTTTCAAGCCTAAGCATCCAAGGATCTATAGACCCACTAGTGTGGCCTGTCGCCCACTATTAATGGCCTACTGGCCACTAATGCAAAGCCCAGATATTTTCTACCAACTGTCTCCACAGATGTATACACCATTCCAACTATGTTTGTATAGATATTTCGGGTGTCTCACATATTTTTCTATATATAGATGATCGTCTCTTATGTTTTGGAGGTTAGAAAAATTTTGGATTAGAAAATTTTGAAAAGCAAAAATAATTTTCTCTCTACATTTCTCTCTCCCTTGCAACTTCCATAACCTTTGCCTAGACACACTAAACCAAACCTAGAGAGTTCTTTGCTGAGGTGATTTGAGCTTGCATTTTAACTCTTGAGGCTCTTGAGGGTGTGAAGTTAGTGGTTTGTGATTCAAATAATCATTCCTCTTCAAGAGATATACATTCTAGCTGTTTAGTGCCACTTTTTTTCCATCTTTTCTTGCTGGTTTTTGAGCTA
Source organism: Camellia japonica (assembly GCA_030407325.1). NCBI lineage: Eukaryota > Viridiplantae > Streptophyta > Magnoliopsida > Ericales > Theaceae > Camellia > Camellia japonica. The sequence goes on from JAPPVO010000032.1 coordinate 107,146,091, forward strand.
TTTCTCACCTGTATTTTTTGGCTGAAACTTGTGGTTTAAGGCCATTAAAGGTAGAGGGGTTTACCACCCTTCTTTGAACTTTGCTTCTTAGGCCTTTGCCCTTGTGTTTCCCATCTTCTCATCAACTGTTTTTGAGCTTTCTTACCCCTGAATTTCACAATTTTTTATGTTTTGAAGTCCCAAAAATGGAAGGGTTAGCCTCCCCTTCTTATGCTTGTGTACTAGTTTTAATCCCTCAATAATTTAGCTTGTTGGTGTAGTTGTTTTTGTCTTAATTTCAGCACTTTTTTTGGAGTGTTTTAGGACTATTTTTATGAGTTAGTTTCATTCACACTTTGTATAGTATGCTTGTAGTGTAATAGTCCTCATAGGCTTGATGGTTTAGGCCTTAGCCACCAACCTATTTGAGTTGATAGCATTTATTTCTTGCTTTTCATACTTGTAATCACCTCTAAGCATCTCTGCAATCTTTGTCCTTGCTTGGCTTTTTCTCTTTGTTTTGAGAGTTGCTTCAAAAGGAGTGTTGTTTGAGCTTAAATGGTGATATTGTGCTTAATAGTTTAATCCCTTTGGGGGTTCATTACCAACGGCATGATCTCCCTCTCATGCCTAAAACAACATTTGGTTTGACACTTCTCTCTAATAATGGACTTAAAGCTCATTATTGGACTTAATTGCCTAATGAATGGAAGGTAATTAAAATGAAGTAATAAAACTTGGGCTAAAATGGAACAAGATAATAAAATCAAGTTTTGGGTTCAATCGGACGTTAATTGAACCTATTGAGTCTTGAGTCGTTTCATACTTGTTAGTGATGAAAACGGTTCAAGAATCAATGTCAACCCTTTCCCTTGATCAATCCATGATAAGGAGGAGGTTCATGAGTCTTTAATTGTGCATTTATTGAAATTGCATCACTTGGTTCATAAGTCATCAAGCGATGAAATTGTGCCGATTGATGGCTTGCGAATCGAGTCTACCCTTCCTTTGACCTATTTGATGATAAGGAGGGGCAGGGTGGACAAACATCCCTTGAGAATGCTCTATTTATGCTCTGTTTGTTCTCTGTTGCAGCAGGAAAGAACCAACATTAGTGGCTGGCAGGCCACTTTTACTGGGCGGTAGGCCACTATTTGTGGCTGGCTGGCCACTACTTCTGGCCTGCCGGTCACTCTTTCAACCAGGCAGTGTCCCTTTTCCAACACAGCAGAGCAGAGCAGAGGCTGAGGTAGAAAAATAGTGAAATTTTCTAACTGTGCAACAGAGGCATTCCGATAGCAAAACCGAGAGTATTACTGGGTGGAAATCCACATCCATGCATAAGCCATCCCTCGATTCTCGGGATCCGTTGCAATGATGTTATAATATTAGTATGTTGTACTTAGAGTAGCGGACTTGTAACTAATTAGTTAAATTAGTTAGAATAGCTAGTTAGCTTTGTGTTGTACTTATTTAATTAGCTAAAGTAGTTAGTTAATTTATGGTGTTGTAATAATTAGCTAGTGTAGTTAATTTACTTCATTTGGTTTGTAATAGATTAGTTAATTCATAGTAATTAGCTAGGGTATTTATTCGAACTCTCTTGTGCGAGGACCAATATGTAATATTTGTGTATGTTTTCCAACCCCACGTCTTTCTCCCTTTTATTTATCTTCTTATGATGGATAGAATAGAACATCATGTTTCATTTAGCATATTTCATGATTTGCATCCACTTGTCTTGCATGAATCGAGGCTCAGTTCATCATTCTAACAAGCATTGTTGTTTATTACTTCGTTGAATATGTGTTTAAACCGCATGCTTTCAAATTGATTCGCATGTCATAATTAGCCTATTAATTGCATTATTGCATGTGTTGCATTAGTCATGTTGTATTAGTTAGGGGCATGCATATTTTCTAACTCTTTTGTTTCTTTTGGCTTACCTTGGAGTACGAGGTGAGCATTTTTGTGCTTTGGCATATTGCATGCGTATGATTGTTGCCATGTCTAGCATGATTACCATGAGGTTAAGTGCTTAAATGCTATACTTGTTTGAATGCCTGTAGATGAAGACTAATTGCTTGAACTGGGATGATTTAATCAAATGTGCACATGATATCGCTTTTTCAAGTGATATATCTTCAAAAACAATTTTCAAACAAACATGAAATCAAAGTGTTCCAATTTTTACAAATTAGTCTATACCTGTGTGCAACACATAGTAAATTAGCCTAATAATTGGAACAAGAGTATATAATGTAAATAAGAATCACATCATGATTAGTAGAGGCCAATCTTTGATCGGGCTAGTGGGGTGCTCAATTCATGACCTTCCTCTCTCGTACCTAAGTTCCGGAGCCGAGACAATCCTGGTGATGACGGACACGTGGCCTTTGGCACGAGCCATAGGTTTCCTAAATTTCCCAAAAACATTTAGGTGGCGACTCTATATCTTGTAACGCCGACCATTTTTGGTATTTTGATTCAAAATCGATTTTCCAAAAGAATTGTCGGATTTGGACTCATTTGTGTTTATCTATTACACATTGCACTTGTGAAATTAGATTCAGAACCACAGGAGTCTGAACTGTAGAGCTATCATATCTGAAAGGAGCATGAAAAAGCCGAGTTAGAGATATGCACCCATAAATGTTTACATACTAAATTATGTTTCGATACATATATAGTATGTGCATATATACATAAAAATAAACATGGTACAACTTTTGATGTGACAATTTATTTATTTATTTTATATCATAATGTATCCAGCTCTCTCTCTTTCTCAATTTGTGGTGGGAAATTTCAAATTGCAATAGTGAATTTTTTTTGAAAACCAAATATATATCCATTTTTAAAACATAGTTTTCAAATCACTTTTTGTAAAAATAACTCAAAAAAAAAAAAAAAAAAACCTAACATGGTGAATATTTTTAGGAAATTGTTCTTAAAGTTCCTGATATTAAAATTTTATAAGATAAAAGATATATAGTATTTTTATAATATTTAAGGTCCCTCAAAATTATCACTGAGAAAATTCAACTTAGAGAAATTTCAAAATTTCTCTGTGATCATACCAGAGAAATTTTGAAATTTTCTCTGTGAAAATTGAAATTTCTCTAAGTCAAATTTTCTCTATGAAAATGTTGAGAGACCTTAACTAATAAAAAAAATATTTTGAACCTCTCATACTACACAAAGTTAGAGAGGGATGTTTCATTAATTTTTTTCTTATTTTTTTATTAAAAAAATGTTTAAAATAGTCTTAAAAATCGTTGTTAGTGTTGAAAAAATTTATAGAAAGTATTTTGAAGTGAAAAACAAATGGGAAACAAAATATATTATGATACCACCTAGTGTAAATAAATTTTGATAAAATTAAAAAGAAAAATGCCAAGGGTATGATTTTGGCTTGTTTTGGATACACAAAAAAATAAGTAATTTATTGATTTATTGTCTTATTTTGGTTATATTACCTCTTTTTTTTTTTTCATGTAATAAGTCGAAAACTCAAAAAAATAAGTTATATTCAAAACAAATCAATAAATTGTCCAAATCTTTAGCTAAAGAAAATGCTTTTAGGCTAGATTAGAGAATTTAAAAAGAGATTTAAAAAGGAAAAAAATATTTAAGAAGCTATATATAATATCAATATATTTTATTCATATTTTATTTATTTATTTATTTTGTCCTCGTCAAATCCATCAACCCATAAGTAATATGTCACCGTATTACCTCGTAACAGCTAGCAGTATCCCCCCAGCCGACCGAAACAACAGGATTGATACATACACTTTATTTTTTATTTTCACTTCTCGTTTGTCCTGGCAGAAAATCAGGACATGTATTAGGTTTTGCTTGACAAGACAGTTTAGATTAATTTAATTAATAAAAAGGTAAATAAATTAAAAAAATTAATAAAATAAAATATTATATTTAAATTATAATTATTTTATTTTTTTCACAAAAAATTAGGAAAAAAAATAAATAAAACTTTTTTAATCAAGTTAAAGTAATCAAAAAAAATAAAATAAAAAAATCTTTCCAAACGAAAGATTTTTCTTTACACAAAATTGAAGTTGTACTAATCTTTTTACATGAGTGACAACGCCTATCAGTTCGCGTGACTTTTGGTTTCAGAGTTGAATTTTTCGTCTTTTATTTTTTAATTCAAAAATTGCTTTGCAAACCAAACGTGAATGTTGGGCTGTCATTATGGACCCACCATCTCAATTAGAGTTTGCATGAGAGGTTTATTCCGATGATGTCCACTTCTTCCAATTCTTTTATTTATTTATTTATTTTTTTTAGTGATATGATTTTTTTTTTTTTGGCAACTCTGACTTTCAATGGTGACTATTCTAAAAGAAGATAGTGGAGGAGTTAAGCAGAGGCGGCAATAACAGCGATGATAATAACGACGGGACTGAACTATTTTTAGATGTAGATCTTGTTTCTAAACTATATTGTGGAGGGGTAAAATATATTGGCCCAAACTCGAAACAATTAGGCAAAGTAGCCCAAAAGAAAAAGTAGGCCCAGATAAATCCTCTAAGAAGCCCATTAGAAATAGCTGGCGGTAAATTAACATGTGATTAAAAGCATGAGGAGCAATGAAGTGTAAAGATCTCTTTCTACAAGGAAGATTCGCAAAATGTAAGAGAAACGTTAGATTCATTTTCATCCAACGATAGGAACATCAAAGTAGAAAATACGGGAACATAGATCAAGCCTACTAGATGGCAAAACCGTCCATCAACTTGCTATGACAAACATAGCGCTTGGCAAGTTGGCCACTGGCATCTAACAAAATCCAAGTTGTTCATAAGGGGATGATTCAATGATCAAAGGTAAAGGCAACTTGGCCACTTCCCTGACCAAAGCTTGATGCAAGCAGAACCCTTAGATCAAATATTGATCCAATTGATGGGACTCAAGTTTTAAAAAAAAACTATCAAAGGCGAAGCAGGTGAAGCAAAGAGGACAAACTAGAGGTAATCCTAGAATCCTCTTTTAAATACAAATATTTATGGCTAAACAGTATTCTGATTTAACCGTCGGAGGGTCATCTAGACCAACCCTGGTTGGGGGTGATCACTGACGTTTTGGTTTCCTTTGACAGAATAAAGAAAAGAACATGTCATCTCATTTTTTCCAGTGGAGAAGAATTATACATTCCACAATTGGCACCGTTTGTGAGAATGAGGAGAAGATAAGTGTCCATCCCTCTCTAGAAGAGATACCAGTTGATCACCAGAATACCTTGGTCGGCAATATGCTCGGCTATAATTTTGGCCATGACTTAGAAATTGCAATAGTAGATTCAAGGAGAGTAACTCCCCCACCAGATGACGATGACCAGCAAACTCAGCTTGTAGATCGGCTTGTAGCTCAGGTCGAGGCCCTCAAGGAAGAGTTATGAATACCTCAGAGGAGACTAGAAGGCCACCAGCTAAACTGCCAGCAGTCATCGCAGTCAAACACAAAAAAAAGTGTCAAGTCGCCAAACAAGATGACTTGCCAGAGCACTAGAAGAGCAACCTATGAATCTAGCTTGACCCACATATAGGAGGGAACCCCAAGCTAGTTCGAAAAAAGTTTTTTATAGAAGAAATAGCCTCTAAGTTCTCCCAAGCAACTGAGAGCGCTGATCCGCCGAAGAGATTCACTCCTCCAAAATTCAACCCATACAATGTCAAAGGAGATCTAACCAGTCATTTCTAGCACTACACGCAGGCTATAACCTTGTGGAGAAACAATGGACTGATCATGTATAGAATGTTCTCCTTAAGCCTGGGAGAGATAGCCCTTCGATGGTATTACAAGTTGGAAACCAAATTGATCAACGATTGGAAGCAACTTCAACAGGCGTTCATTTCACGTTTTATTACCAATAGTCGACCACCAAAGAAGGTGGACATGCTCCTTACCATGAAGAAAGAGAAAACAGAGAGTCTGTGAGATTACGCTAGCAGATATTGGATAGCTTACAATAAGATCAACAACTACAACAAACAATTAGCGGTTGCCTTCTTTAAGCTAGGCTTGCAGCTGACCAGCAAGCTTTGTCAATCCTTGATTAAAAAGCTTCCCATTGATGTGGGCAATTTAATGAGTCGAGTAGAGCATCATTGTAAGATCGAAGACGATCTACAATGGTCTGAAGAACAAAAGCCAGCACAGCTCCTGCCGAAAACTCCACAGAAAGAAGGAAGGCTTCTGATCCTAAAAGAAAAGACTAGTAGGTCTCACTGAACACCAATCTAATCGTAAATCGTAAAATGAAAGATTTCGCTGATTGACATTGAGGTTTCTGCGTAGGCTCGTTCCTGAAGAGTGAGGCGAGTCGAGGCATCTTTTCTTTCTGGAAAGACGAGGAGAACTACTTTAATGGTTAAGGGTCCTGCCCTATCAAGCAAGTCGAATACGATTGCTGAATAGCTTAAGCCACGAAATGAAGCCATCAGAGTAGTTGTTACCACCTTTACAAAGCCGATATACCAAATATTGATGAATATCCAGAATAAACCCTATTTTTTATGGCCCCCAAAGATGATTGGGGAGCCATTTCTTTGAAATCGAAGGCAGTGTTCTTACCACAAGGATTACAGATACCTCACCGAAGATTGCAAGCATTGAAGTAATTCCCGGAAGAGTTGGTATAAAGTGGGCATTTATGAACGTATATTGATCATTCTGCAAATCACAAGAGGAAATATGGAGAAAAAGATGAGAGCACCCAGCCATCAGTAACCATCAATATGATATGCCCAATCCTTTTGAAGAAATAGATAAACCAGGTTAGAAGTGTGAAGCCCCAAAATCTAGCTAAGGTTGCAGTCAAGGGAACATTACCAATGGGCCTTTGGTCAATAATCAGGTAAGATCCTAGGAAGGTCAGAGCAGTCAATATGGCCTCCCTTCAAAGACCAACCACCTTAGATACCAAAGCTACCTTTTTGACAAATTTTAACTAGATATTAACACAAGGTCCACATAAGTGACGTGGAAAAGGGTGCAGGTTCACAAAAATATATGTTTATAGTATAGCAGAGCAATAGTAATTACAAAGTTTTAAAATAGTTACAAAATAAGATCCACTAACAATACATTTCAAAAGAGTAAGATAATATAGAGGAAAATAACCCTAATGTCGTTTAGGACAACCAGTAGTCTTCAAATGTCGCTAGTTTTTCGTTGTCCTAATGGGTTTCTTCGATACTTGACATGAAACTCCATGAGCTTGAAATGCTCAGTAAACACACACACACCCCACCCCATTTTCTAATCCAATACACATTCACATGTATAACAAACATTTAAGCATGAAGGTCAAGTGACAGGTAGAGAGTTACAAGATTAGAATTTAGCAACTAGAAATCTCCCAAAGAGATTTCATCCTCCCAACCTCAAGAGTTGAACTCAGAATATTCGGTATGCTCCATTTTTTGCTCCTTTGTAGACCTCACCCCAGATGCTCACCACGGTTACTGTAGACGCGCCCACGTGGGCCTCAGCGCTACAGTTTGGACTCAAATTGTCACGATTCTTAATCTAAACCAAAGAGTCCAAATCCGGCAAATCGTTTTGGAAAACAGATTTTTGTAAAGAAGTGCCAAACATGGACTACTTTGCTAGATACAGAGTCGCCACCTAAATATTTTTTATGGGGGAATTTAGGAAACCCTGACTCGTTTGCCTAAGGCCACGTGTCCGTCATCACCAAAGTTGCCTCGGCTCGGGAACTTGGGTACGATTGGGGAAGGTCAGCTATGAGCACCCCCGCTCGCCCGATCAAAGATCGGCCTCTACTAACCATGATATCTTGTTTTGAAAACGTTATGTGCTCTTATTCCGGTTATTAGCCTAGATTTACTATGTGATGCGCACAACACAAAAGTATAGACTAGATCGCCTAATTTGGAACAAAGCATTGCATATCCGCTCGTTTGAAAGATGGTTTGAAATTTGTTACTCGCGAGTAGGCTAAAACACAGATTTCAACGAGTTGTTCCAACTCAAACAATCCAACCTTCACCCACAGGCATTCAGGCAGTTTATATCACATAAGCATGTAGCCACATGGTAAGCATGCTGTCATGTTAACATTCACACTCATGCAAGATGCTAAAGCATAAAAAGCTTACCGAGTACTCCGAGTCAAAACAAAGAACTTGTTAGCAATCAATGTATGATCCAAGTCCATGTTAAGTGGCTAATGCATCGCATACAGAATGTCACTAGAATAGGCTCGGCTAATCCTAGGATGACATGTGGAATGCAACAAATAGCACGTATTCAAGTTAGATTTGAAATACTATGCAGTTAGCATGATGCGCCGAGCCCGGTGCATGCAAGACAAATGAATGAATGCACGCATGCATAGCATAAGGTATGCTAATTTAAATATGCCCTAATACTAACCATCAAAAGCAGGTAAGTAAAAGGGAGAAAGAAGTGGGGGTTGGAAGACATGCACACACGCACCCACACTTATTACAAATTCGCCCTCGCTCGGAGGGACCAAAAGAATATACAAATTAATTAACATACAAGCTAATTAAATAGTTACAGACCATCTAATTAATTAACAAATCAATTAAACTAAGGAAAGCATTAAAAGGCCTCGGGAAGAGGGATGCACGCGTGCTCGGATTGGCTTCGCCCGGGAATCCAATGCCATGCACAAGCTGCCTTTGTTTACCCTGCTCTGCTCCTCTGAAAATGGCACAATTCCCAAAGAACACTCTATGAACACTGTGGAACACCACCGGCCAAGGGGGAACACCATCGGCCAAAGGTAAGTGGCCATCGACCACAAATGAAGCCATTGGCTATAAATGGATGGCCGGTCGGCAGTAGAGATGGTCGGCCGACCATGTATGCCTGCAGAAACCTATTTTGACAGCAGCAGAGGGAAAAACAAGGCATGACAATGCATTTCAAGCAAATGTGTGCACCAACACACCCCTTTTCATGTTTATGACTCAAAGGAGGATGGTACTCGATTCTCGGACCACCAATCGTGCATTTCAATGGGTGATGGCCCAAGAGACCAAGTTGTGCATTTTCATGTCAAATGAAATGCAAACCAAATAAGCACATAAAGCCTAACCTCTATCACTTGATCAAGAGGCATGGCATGCATGCCAAATGCAACCTAAGCATGCTAGCTAGATGTGCAACATGAGCATGCAAGTAAACAACGTGCACTAGGCACTCAACCTAAGCAAACAAGCATGTACGACATGGACCACTATGCTAATGACCAATCATGCAAGATGTAATCTAAACAAGCAAGCAAGCATGTAAGGCATGCAACATGTTAAGCAACTTAATCAAGGGAGATTGCATACCAAATGCAACATGATTCAAGCATGCAACACGTGCGATAGTCCAAGTATGCAACAACACACAAGGTGAGCATGCAACAATATGCAAAGGAGGGGCTTAAACTAATTTGGGCAGCTCTCAAATGAGCCCAAAACAGTGGCCAACATGCTCAAGAATGAAGGCTAATGTGCATACAAACATGCATGCATACAAGGTCCAACACTAAGGCACCAAAGAGCAACTTTTAAGCACACTTAAAAGAGGACAAACATGGACTAATGGCATGCATATTAGGCTCTGAAAATCATGCTATAAGAGGTTCCAAACCAGCTAAGCAAAGCAAGCATATCATGCAACCAAGCCTAAAGCCTAAGGCTCACCAAAGAGGCATTGAACTACACTTAGCAAGACCAAACATGGCATGATTTAAACAACTAAAATCAGAGTTTTAGCATGTCAAAATGAACCTCAAAACCCACTTAGATGGCATCTAAATGACTTACACATGGAAGCATACACAAATGTCCAAACATGGAGCATAGGACAACACCCTTTTAAAGCATTAAAGGAGCATCAAATGCAAGCATACAAGCATACCATGGGGACTGAAATGGCATGGCAAGTGGTTCCAAACCACTGAAACAAGGCAAGGATGGCATGCTAGAAGGGTCCATGCTCAAGACATACAAGAGAGGTTGCATGGTAGCTACACAAAGCAAGCCATGGATGGCCCAAATAGCCAAAAACAGACCTTTAGCATGCTAAAACATGCACAAAAGCTTCACAAAGCTTGGCCAAAATCATGCTAGAACAAGGGTCAAAGCCTAAAGCATGTTAAGGCAAAATATGGCATTACAAGACAAGTATGCAAGGTATGCATGGTGTGTCTAAACCAAGTAAAAATAGTGCTATACCATGACAAAATAAGTACAAATAACACTTAAGGCATGGCCAACATGAACTTAAAAATGATGCTCACACATGAGGCAAAAATGACACATTTTGAAGACAACAAGGAGAGGGGATGGCCCTCTCCTTCTTAGGACCTTAAACCACCATCCCCACCACTGAAATCTCTCAAGATTTCAATGGTGAGGAGGCCCAAACAAGGTGGTCCCGGAGCTCACCAAAATAGCACAAAAATGGGGCCAAACAAGGCCTAAGAGGGGTCAAACAACCCCAAACAACAAAACAATCTTAAACAACTATTTTAAGCAAGTAAAAACAAGACTTTTATTAGTTATACATAAAGTCTAAAAACATATGCAAGGTAGATTAAAAGACTATGCAAAAATGGGGTATTTAAAGGTAAAGTTCTTACCCTTGAAGACCTCCTTCAAGAACAATGCTCCAGCAGCTTCTTCAAGCTTGAATCAACTCAAGAAGTCAAAGAACAACCCTCTAATGCCTCAGCAACAAAGGGAAGGTGTAATGGTAGGTGTTTATGCACAAAAGTAAGGCTAAACACACCTAAACACACACAAATACAAAGGGAGAGGGAGATATAGAGATAGATAGATACAAGACTCAAACCCTAATCTCAAAACCCCCTGGAAAAATTTTGTAACCCCTGAGGAGGGAGGAGAGGCCCTCCCTTTATAGAGGATCACTCTTGCAAAGCTTACAAAACAAGCTAAGCAAGAGTGAAATCCCTCCATACACGTGTATGGAGGGGGGGCAAAGTGTATGCCAGCTAGCACAGCTGGCATCAAAATATCTGCAAAAGCAGATGCACAGTGGTCGGCCAACCAAAAATGCCAAAATGGCCAAAACAATGGTCGGCCGGCCACAAAGAGTGCCGGCTGGCCAAACATTTGGCCGATGGCAACAAAACAGTGGCCGGTGGCCTCAAGCCATGGCCGGTGAAGTGTGGGGATGGCCAACAAGCCATTCCCTGCCCCTCAAAAGCAAAACACAAGTGTTTGGTGCAAAACCAGACACAAAACAGTTGAGTCGAGAGATCCTGAGGCAAGGCACATGGCCGAGACCTCCGGGAACTCAAGACGAACACAAACATGGATGATCACCGAGTGTTCAAACGATGACGTCCAAGTCTTGGGGACGGTCAAAAATGGGGTGTCTACAGTTGCCCCTCTTTGACAGAACTCGAAAGTCATAACAATGACGGGAGTGAATGTCAAAGCCCAGAGACGACCCATTTTTGACAAGGCCGAAGACTTAGACAAAACATGCAAGACAATAAAGATATGTGCCCGAAGGTGGGGGCAAAATGCAACTGACAATGCAAGAAGTCGAACATAACTTATGATCATGCGAAGAAAGCTGTAACGAAGCATAACAATGCAACAGTTTTAAGCTAGCACAAACCAAACTACACTACAATGCAGAGAGGGTGTAAGAGAATTATTCAATTCTCGATACGCTTGACACGGAGAATACAATACCTGTGCGGCTAGTCTGGTTGCACCAGCTTCAAATGAACTGTACATACAATATCGTGCCTGTAAAAGAGAGAAACTTAACAGGTACAATGTTGTTAGGAACATGCATAACGATGCAATCGAAAGCTGCGTGACAACGCATGTGTAGGAGTGCATGACAATGCAACCTATGTATTGACAACGCAGAACAATGCGGAATGGATGCAAAATGATATGCAACATTTACAAATCTACGTATAAATAATGCAAATGATATGCAATGCAATTGAATCATGATCAAATCATGAGCGGTTCAAAAACCACACAAATGTCATAAAGATGATGGAGATGCAAAGTCCGTCTACCATAGAAAAGGTGTCGCAACCCTCAAACCACAATACCAGCAGTGGAATAGGCGCGTACACATGCAGAACTATGAGTGATGTAGACGAAACACAAGAACAAGTAATTGGGTGGAATGACATAAGTGGGGAAATGACCCGCTAACGAAAGAACACGATCCTAAATGCTGGATGCAAAATACATTACACTACAATGCAGTATATACAGTGGATAAGGCCTACGGCCAAATCGTATCTTGCCTAGGAAAGGCATGGACACAAACAAGCCATGTTTAACATAGGAACGGTGCCATCACCCTCAAACCACAATATCAGCAGTGGAATAGGCGTGTACACATAATATCATAATTGTGCTTCAACGTGAAAAGTATGGGCACATACCAGACCAAGCTCAACATGGAAAGGCGCAAGCCATTGATGAATGATGCAATGAATGCATGCAATACTAAACTATGTACAATACAATGCATGCATGGCAATGCAAGCTATATACAATGAATGCATGACATATGAGCTATTTACAATGAATGCATGACATATGCGAAGTAAGGAAGAATGCACTACAATGCATGTAAGGAAAGATGCATGACAATGCCAGCTATGCACAATGCGACATTTACAAGCTAAAATGCAATGGATGCAGTGGATAAGGCCTGCGACCAAAACTGTGTGTTGCCTGGGAAAGGCATGGACACATACAAACCGCGTCTAACACAGAAACGGTGCCGTCACCGTCAAACCACAATACCAGCAGTGGAATAGGCGCGTACACATAATATCATAACTGTGCTTCGACGTGAGAAATATGGGCACATGCCAAACCAAGCTCAACAAGGAAAAGCACAAGCCATTGATGGGGGTGATGCAGTGAATACATGCAAGCTACAATGCAATGAATAGCTAAAATGCAATGTAATAGTTAGATGATGCAGTAGTTAGGAAGTAAATAACCTTACAGGGGCACTTGGCAATGACCTACCTCAGCAATGTCCTACCTCATGCTGATGTGGGAATCTTTCACTTCTTCTTGGTTGAACGATAGGTACTACTTTTCTCCCTGACTATGGTCGCAGCTTTCCCTATTCTCCAACAGGGTGACAGACTAGGTTGGATCAGTATCAAGAATTGAGGCACATACAAATGCTATCTCAATCTGTGGGGCTGCCATACAGATTTCAAGCTGAGGATATACCCCTGGGTATTTAAACCAGACTTTAGTCTTGAAAATCCTGAACCTTTGCGTTCTAGGCATAAGCCATTCGAACTCTAGTTTCCACCGTCTCAGTTGGTCTCCTAGGAACTCATTACAAACACAGGCAGGTGGCTATACCAAACCACTGGAAGTCGTTCGGGCACGACAAACACCAAAGGAATTGCACCTTTAGAGAATTTAAGGTCTCCTAGACCAGAGAGTGCACAAGACAGTGCAAGTGGAAATGCAGGATTTAAGGTCTCCTAGACCAGAGGATTTAAGGTCTCCCAGACCAAGTGAGTGCACAAAACAGTGCGAGCTAAAGGTGAATGCAAAGGGGAAAATACTCCAACCATGCTGGAATCATGAGAGGAGGAAAAACAAACAATCAGGTGCGCATACGACGCAACCTAAGTCAAATTCCAAACACGCTGAAATCGTGTGAGGAAGGGGACGCTCAAATCATGCTGAAATCGTGAAAGGAGGTCCAAGACAAACCGCCCAGGTGTGTACCAAACACAAACTGAGATGAATTCCAAACACGCTGAAATCGTGTGAGGAAAGGGATACTCAAACCACGCTGAAATCGTGAGAGGAGGTCCAACAATCCGCCCAGCGCGTCTACAACGCGACTTGGGATAAATTCCAAACACGCTGAAATCACGTAAGGAACGGGACACTCAAACCACGCTGAAATCGTGAGAGGAGGTCCAACAATCCGCCCAGCGCGTCTACAACGCAACTTGGGATAAATTCTAAACACGCTGAAATTGCGTAAGGAACGGGACACTCAAACCACGCTGAAATCGTGATAGGAGGTCCAACAATCCGCCCAGCGCGTCTACAACACGACTTGGGATAAATTCCAAACACGCTGAAATTGCGTAAGGAACGGGACACTCAAACCACGCTGAAATCGTGAGAGGAGGTCCAACAATCCGCCAGCGCGTCTACAACGCAACTTGGGATAAATTCTAAACACGCTGAAATTGCGTAAGGAACGGGACACTCAAACCACGCTGAAATCGTGATAGGAGGTCCAACAATCCGCCCAGCGCGTCTACAACACGACTTGGGATAAATTCCAAACACGCTGAAATTGCGTAAGGAACGGGACACTCAAACCACGCTGAAATCGTGAGAGGAGGTCCAACAATCCGCCCAGTGCATCTACAACGCGACTTGGGATAAATTCCAAACACGCTGAAATCGCGTAAGGAACAGGACACTCAAACCACGCTGAAATCGTGAGAGGAGGTCCAACAATCCGCCCAGCGCGTCTACAACGCAACTTGGGATAAATTCCAAACACGCTGAAATTGCATAAGGAACAGGACACTCAAACCACGCTGAAATCGTGAGAGGAGGTCCAACAATCCGCCCAGCGCGTCTACAACGCAACTTGGGATAAATTCCAAACACGCTGAAATCACGTAAGGAACGGGACACTCAAACTACGCTGAAATCGTGAGAAGAGGTCCAACAATCCGCCCAGCGCGTCTACAACGCGACTTGGGATAAATTCCAAACACGCTGAAATCGCGTAAGAAAAGGGACACTCAAACCACGCTGAAATTGTGAGAGGAGGTCCAACAAACTATCAGGTGAGTGCCTGGCACAACCTGAGAAAGTCTCGGAGGACAACGATCCCAAACGCTGCTCAGCGTAAAAGGATAAACGATAGAAGATAACACAAAATGCAAATAAATGCCAGTAAGGTGTGCATGACAATACAAGTGGAAGAGTGCATAACAATGCGGGTGGAAGGGTGCATAATCTTTGAAGTAGACTTGATCTTGCGCTTGAGGTAGAGGCACACTCATACTTCGGAGCATTGACAAGGCTTGACAAGGTACATCCGGAATACAATCACGGAATTTTCTGAAGCTGAAGCACACTCAGATGCTTCGATTTTCGCTCTTTTTTCTTTTGCTTTGTAGTCCGGAACCAATATAGCTTCAGATAGGTCCTGATTCTACTATTCTCACATGACCTGGGTTGAACCCTGCAGTTTATGAAAGAACCAAACATGTTTTGCACAAATGTGGAGAATGGCATAGCACTCTGAGCACAAAACGATTTTATTGTGGAATTTTAGATTGAGAAGTGAGTTCTTAGCTGGGTATTGAGCCTACGACTGACCATAGCAAAAATGACTCAACAACTGAAAACAAAAGGTAAACAACCTAAACACATCTACTGACACTCAAAATGACTCAAGACAAGAATCGAGACAAACAAAACAAAAGAGACGACACTCAGATGTATTACGAAGACGACAGACCTCTCAGATCACGAGGAGCCAGTTTCTACAAGTATTGTTTCCCACCCTTTCTCATTTGTGATTCTCACATCACTCGGCCCTCAGGCTCTATTTTTCTCTCAAAACCTTTTTCTTACTTTTTCTCTCAACGTACACCTCTCTATTCTTCAGTCTCTCATTTTATATCCCTTCCCTGGGTGATTGATGGATAAACAAGAGGTTACGGGCTGTTGCCCAAAATTATTAGCTCACGGCTATTTCCTCCGATGGCGTTTAGTCGATGCCTTGGAGTGGAGTAACTTGATCCATTCCAATTCGTGCTTTGCATTCGTCTTGTTACCTCGTTGCTTAGAGGATGTTGAGAGCTTTCAGCCTTTTGTTGTTAACCTCAGTTGTGCCCTTTTGTTGGCAGGTAGAGTGCCCTTCTGGCAAGTATGTTGACGACGGGGGGAAAAGACAGAACACCTGACTCAACTGCGCCCCTAGTTCATCATTTTGACCATTTTTTGTTTTCGTTTTCTACTAAAACAATTTTGACCAAAATGAGAGTTAGATTAACATGCTTGTTCAATTTTTGATTTGAAATCATGCAAGTTAGGTTATGAGCACTGAAAATTTTCCTTTTTGGGTCCAAGATATGGTCCAGTTTTGGAAAATGAAATAATTTTCGAGAAAATGGTCAACCTCAGTAAAAATTTTCAAAAACTTTTTTTGCAAACGGTCAATGCTCAACGAGCGCAGAACTTACTCTCGAGATGCACAACCTCGGATCAGAGGCAATGGAAAATTGCCCCTTGTCTAGATGGCACTGCACGGCAACGGAAAGTTGCCTCTGGTTTGAATGGCAACTCATGGCAACGGAAAGTTGCCCCTTGTCTAAATGACACCGCAGCGCATTGTAATTAGTCCTCCGAATGACGATCACAACCAAATTCTCGGATACAGAAAATGCAAGGATGATCAAAACCATTACATGGATACAATCGAATTGAAAGTGTTTGTGGCTAGACTTCTGAGTGAAGTTGCCTACGTATCCCATAGATAGGAATCAAGCCTTACGTAGTTCGGGTTAAGGTACACTCGTGTATTAACCCTCACCACGCTCTAACTTTTGCAAGGTCGCCCTTCTGGGTTTTCAACCTTGCGAGCTTTGTTTTTCTTTTCTTTTCAATTCTTTTCTTCTTCTTTTTTGTTTTTGCATTTTCATCTTTTTTTTTTGTATTCTTTTTTCTTTTTTTTTTTTGTATTTTTCTCTTGCTCTAACTTTTGTCTGGGTTGCCCTTCCAGGTTTTCGGCCCAGCGAGCCTCTCAAAGGGTAAAAGTGTAACAAGTCCATGCCAAATGGTTTTAGGGTTTTGAAGCCATCCGTGACCAGGAGAGTGGCTGTTGTATTGATTTACAGAAGGATCCATCTTCGGCTCTTCGAGTACATCAGACATTTCTGTCCCTAGTCCGAGGGGTGCTTCTGATTGAGCTTCGCAAGTTTCTTTTGGCGACATCTGGTCTTCTTGATCTGACTTTGGTGCCTCTTGGTCGAGGACTGCTTCAAATCTGGCGACGCAGGCCTTACGATGCGGTTGACTGTTGATCATTCTGAATTCAAGGTCAAGGCTTCGAAAGCAAGGGCTCAAGTCTCGAGGCTGAGAGCGATCCTAATCTGCACAATCTCAAGAGCGATTCTACACAGGTCTTCGCAGGACTGCGCAAAATATTTTATTTTTGAAAGTTTTTAAGAAAGCGACAGATCGCTCGCGCTGAAGATAGTGTGGAACCAATCTAGATCAAGCCAGGGTCCTTCCCAGTACTCACACTAACAAGCATGATTTCATTCATTAAAGGCTTAGCACACCTCTCTTTCTCTCAATTAGTCAAATTTTGCAAAACCCGAGGAATTCCTTCCTCTTCATTTTCACCGCAGTGTTCAAAAAGTTTTGAAAAACTTAGGTCAATACAATGATTTATAGGCACAAAAGAGCAGGTGAAATGCACTGCCGTTCATTCTAACTTGCTGGCACAACTAGCTCAAAGTAGCAATAAGCACGGAAACATGATAGCCGCAGCTGTTTCATTCAAAAAAAACCTTCGGTTGCAACTGGCTCCGTAGCAGAGACAGACTTAAAAGAAAACAAAAGGATAATTACAAAAACATGATATCCGAGGCAACAACCCTGGAATCACTTGACATTCTATACAATGGGACTGACTCAGTACAATAAGACAGACCCTTAAGCAAAAAGACTGACTCAAGACAATGAGACAGACTCAAAACAAAAAAAAGAAATGGCTCAACACCCAAGCCAGAGAGTACAAAAAAATAGCATCCACAAACGCTCAAAACGGTGCGTGCCAGACGCCACATCTGAAATACACCGAATGCCGCCCGCAGGTGGTCCAACTTCTGATCACATACTCGCAGTATCCTCGAAATCTAGTAACTCAGCAGTGACAGACTTTGCTGAGGTGAGTGGGAGGATGACCTCATTGTCGATCAAATCTTGCACTTCGTGACGAAGACGAAAATAGTTGTCGGTGCAATGACCGGTTTGCTGGTGGTACGCACAGTACAAGGCAGCATCATGTGTGGGAGGGAGATTCTTCGGGAGAGGCCTAGGCTCAAGGGGTTTAAGGTGCCCCCTTTCGGCAAGGATCTGGAGCGCTCTAGACAAAGGCATGTAGAGTGCGTGGAAGACTCTGCGCCCTCGGGGCAGATACTTCGAAGTTTGCTGACTTTTGCCGGACACACTGGCAAAAGGATCGGCAGGTGCCGCCTTGACTTTCTGATCCTTTCCCGGTACAGAGTTGCGATTGGAGGGAACTGTTCTGGCATGATGGGGCCTATCCCGATTTTCTGTCTGGCTGGAACTCCCCTCGGTTGGAGCGGGAAAAGCATCATCCACAGTTTTGGCCACCACTGCGAATATCTGCTGTTTATTCATCCCCCCGGCTTTCAAAGCCTCGACTGCCCATAGCAGTTGTTCAACGGGATCAGCATCTGTTCCCGCTTTATTCTTACCTCTAGCCTCAGCTTGATCGAGGGTTTGGGTTGCTATATCAGAGCAAAACCCGGTTGTTGTTGCCACGTCATGGCCATAGTTTGAGGCAGCCTTAGGTTGGCTGAGCTCGATCACAATTCGCCCCAGTAGCGGGGGCTCCTGCAGTACAAAATTCCCTGCGTAGGATGTAGTTGGTGGCGAAGCCGACATTCCGTAGGCGAGATCAGCCACAGATCGTTGAAGATCACTGATCATTCCCATTAACTCGAACGTAGTGGGCTCACGAGCCTGAAACAACTGTGGTTCCCAGATCGGGCGCGCGGCAGGCGACCTGGGTGGATGCGGTACATCAACATTGGTTTCATTTTGTAAGATGATTCCTTGGTCTAATGCGGCTGTCATAACCACAATTTCCTCTGAACTTTGCGTCGTCATAAGTCCTCTTGAACTGAACGGAGATGATGGATCAGATGTCTGTCTTGCCTCAGCAAAGGAGACCACTGGCTATTATGTACTAACTCTCTGAACTGAAAGAGAAAACATGCAGCATTTCGGCCCAATAAGAATAGACACAAGCATAGCTGAATAACTGTACTCTACTACTGATCACTGTTCCCCAAAATCACTACCCTGAAAACTGAGTCTGATACCCGCAGATATAACTGATTCTCAAATTCCGGTACTGATGCCCTCAGGCCTGATACTCAGACTTGCAAACTGATATATGTATTCCCTGTAGAGGTCAACTCAAAAAGCACATAACAAGAAAGCAAGAGCCAAAACACCCCTATTTTGGGGTAGGGTTTCCCTGTCCTATTTTGTCAGGAGCTAGGGTTTCACTACACATGCAGCGGTTTCAGACAACCTAAAATCGGGTTAAGCAACCTGTCCTAGTTTGGAATGGTCACTATGGATTCCTAATATGCACTAGGTCGAATGGTCGAAAGGGTGCCCTGGTGACAACCGGGGTTTGTGTTCCCATCGTGGTAGAGCCCGTAACCAGTCAGCCTTATGGCACGCTTCTCGAAGTGAGCCTCCGGCAAACCGTTCAAGAATACCAGACGGCAAACACTGTGACTTAGGCGCACCAATGCACATGCAATGCAAAGAAACACATAAGTGAAATCAAAACAAGATATCACGAGTTCGAGTCAAGCTCTCTAAACTCCCCAGCAGAGTCGCCAGAAACTGTAGACGCGCCCGCGTGGGCCTCAATGCTACAGTTCATACTCAAATTGTCGTGGTTCTTAATCTGAACCAAAGAGTCCAAATCCGGCAAATCGTTTTGGAAAACAGATTTTTGTAAAGAAGTGCCAAACATGGACTGCTTTGCCAGATACAGAGTCGCCACCTAAATATTTTTTATGGGGAAATTTAGGAAACCCTGACTCGTTTGCCTTAGGCCACGTGTCCGTCATCACCAAAGTTGCCTCGGCTCGGGAACTTGGGTACGATTGGGGAAGGTCAGATATGAGCACCCCCGCTCGCCCGATCAAAGATCGGCCTCTACTAACCATGATATCTTGTTTTGAAAACGTTATGTGCTCTTATTCCGGTTATTAGCCTAGATTTACTATGTGGTGCACACAACACAAAAGTATAGACTAGATCGCCTAATTTGGAACAAAGCATTGCATATCCGCTCGTTTGAAAGATGGTTTGAAATTTGCTACTCGCGAGTAGGCTAAAACACGGATTTCAACGAGTTGTTCCAACTCAAACAATCCAACCTTCACCCACAGGCATTCAGGCAGTTTATATCACATAAGCATGTAGCCACATGGTATGCATGCTGTCATGTTAACATTCACACTCATGTAAGATGCTACAGCATAAAAAGATTACCGAGTACTCCGAGTCAAAACAAAGAACTTGTTAGCAATCAATGTATGATCTAAGTCCATGTTAAGTGGCTAATGCATCGCATACAGAATGTCACTAGAATAGGCTCGGCTAATCCTAGGATGACATGTGGAATGCAACAAATAGCACGTATTCAAGTTAGATTTGAAATACTATGCAGTTAGCATGATGCGCCGAGCCCGATGCATGCAAGACAAATGAATGAATGCACGCATGCATAGCATAAGGTATGCTAATTTAAATATGCCTTAATACTAATCATCAAAAGCAGGTAAGTAAAAGGGAGAAAGAAGTGGGGGTTGGAAGACATGCACACACGCACCCACACTTATTACAAATTCGCCCTCGCTCGGAGGGACCAAAAGAATATACAAATTAATTAACATACAAGCTAATTAAATAGTTACAGACCATCTAATTAATTAACAAATCAATTAAACTAAGGAAAGCATTAAAAGGCCTCGGGAAGAGGGATGCACGCGTGCTCGGATTGGCTTCGCCCGGGAATCCAATGCCATGCACAAGCTGCCTCTGTTTGCCCTGCTCTACTCCTCTGAAAATGGCACAATTCCCAAAGAACACTCTCTGAACACTGTGAAACACCACCGGCCAAGGGGGAACACCACCAGCCAAAGGTAAGTGGCCATCGACCACAAATGAAGCCATCGGCTATAAATGGATGGCCGGTCGGCAGTAGAGATGGTCGGCCGACCATGTATGCCTACAGAAACCTGTTTTGACAGCAGCAGAGGGAAAAACAAGGCATAGTAATGCATTTCAAGCAAATGTGTGCACCAACACACCCCTTTTCATGTTTATGACTCAAAGGAGGATGGTACTCGATTCTCGGACCACCAATCGTGCATTTCAATGCGTGATGGCCCAAGAGACCAAGTTGTGCATTTTCATGTCAAATGAAATGCAAACCAAATAAGCACATAAAGCCTAACTGTAGACACCCCATTTTTGACCGCCCTTAAGACTTGGGCATTACTGATGGTTTACTTGGTGGAGAAAGGTATGCAGGGCCAAGGTTTAGTTTCTTCAGCAAGGAGAGAGACAAATCTCAACTTTACACCCCATTTTGGACCAAAACTATTTTGAATGGTTTTTAGACCTTAAAACCCTCTCTTTCAAAACATTTTTTTGAAATAAAGTTCTTACGATGCTTCGACGCTCGCATTTCGGTAAATGTTGTGCTTTTCGGTAAACCGAGCAAGGACAAAGTGGAGATGAATGAAAGAGAGATGAAATCTTTGAAAAATCTTTCAAAACACTTTGTTTAGGGGTTTAGAGTTGAAGAAAAGAGGAGAAGAGAGAAGAAACCTAGTTGGGGAAGAAGTTGGGTATGAATCGCTAAGAGAGAGTCGAGTGGTCCTCGCTAAATCAAGCTTATCTATCTATGCACTTGGAGTTAAGCTATGAGTCTCCCACCGTTCGAAAGAAGACTTCCGGGGCTTAATTTTTCACTCAAGAATCTTCTAAAGCCGAGTCCGGATGGGGGAGATATGATTGGTTGAAGTTGGGCATCATCCCGGTTGGACCGAAACTGAGCAACCTTTACCAAAACAAGCATAACTTTTTGCACAGTTGGAATTTTGATGCGAGGTTGGCGCCATTGGAAAGATAACTTCCGGGGCTTCAATGTGGCCACATGGAAAACCAGCAAATCAGATGGCCGACCAGCTTTTTTTGGTCAAAAGTGGTTCAGCATGAATCTAGAAGGAGAGAAAACATCTGTGCGGCTTCACCGAAACGAGCATACCTTTTTGCACAGTTGGAATTTTAATGCAAGGTTTGCGCCATTGGGAAGATAACTTCTGGGGCTTCAATTTGGACACAAGAATGACCTGAAAAAGGGTTCACATGAAGGAGTTATGTCCGTTTGAAGTTGGACATTCAGAGCAGATTTTTTTCTTGCCACCGGCCATTGGTGGTCGGCCTTGATGGTCGGTCGGCACCTTTGGTGGTCGGCCTTGATGGTCGGTCGGCACCTTTGGTGGTCGGTCTTGATGGTCGGTCGGCACCTTTGGTGGTCGGCCTTGATGGTCGGTCGGCACCTTTGGTGGTCGGCCTTAGTGGTCGGTCAGCACCTTTGGTGGTCGGCCTTGGTGGTCGGTCGGCACCTTTGGTGGTCGGCCTTGGTGGTCGGTCGGCACCTTTGGTGGTCGGCCTTGGTGGTCGATCGGCATGGTCGGTCGACCATCAAATTTATTTATTTTTTTTTTATTAAATTTTTTTTTTCGGCTGAAGCTTCTCCAAGAAGCTTGAACCCTTTGTTTTAGCTTCTTGAGGAAGCTTGAACCTTTTGTTTTAGCTTCTTGAGGAAGCTTGAATCTTTTGTTTTAACTTCTTGAAGAAGCTTGATCCTTTTGCTCTAGCTTCTCCAAGAAGCTTGACCCTTTTGCTTAAGCTTCTTTGAGAAGCTTTGACCCTTTCTTGTGGCTTCTCCAAGAAGCCTCACCTCTCTCCCTCTATAAAACCAACCCTTGAGCTCCATTTGCAAGGGTTAGAAAAATGAGCTGGAACATTGCATACAAATCCTCCATATCTCCTCCATCCAAGCTCCAAAACACCCTTGACCTTGCACCATTTGCACTATAACCCATAGCACAACACCTCCATCACTCATTTCAGCACCTTGAAGGACATTTGGAGAGGTTGAAGGCTCAGAAATTTGGACCAAAAGCTGCTGGAAAGTTGGTCTTCAAGGGTAAGTCTCTTTCCCCTCAAACTTGCGTTTTTTTTTTTTTGCTTCATCCTTTAGCCCCTTTTGCTAGCATTTTTGGGCTTCGACCTAAACTGTGAAGTGCCTTATTTTGAGCCCCTCTTCAACTTTTTTGAAGGGCTCTTTCCTGTTCGAGGCCATCTGTTGCCCCTTGTCTTTAATCTCTCTTTTAGGATTGTTTTTGCATGACATATTAGCCTTATTTTTGAGCTGTTTTGGACCTTGACCTAAACTGAAAAAAATCTTGTTTTGACCTGGTCTTCAAGTTTGTTTAAGGTTCCATTTCTGTTTGGAGTCATCTCCTTCTTTGCATGCCTTATTTCTCCATGCTTTGAGCCATACATGTGAGCATTTGCATTGGCCTTGTTTTGGCCTCTTAGCCACTGAAATCCAGTGGATTTTCAGTGGCTTAGGTGCATTCTTGAAGGCCAAAATCAGAGGGGGGTGACCCCCTCTCTCCTTGTCTTGTTTGGTGGTCTTTTGGGCCTTCCAAAGAGACCCCTATTTTGCATGCATTGAGGTCACTTTCCAGGCCTCATTCTGAGGGTTTTGAGGTCTGCTTTGGCTCTGTCCAAGGCCCTTTTGGTCATATTTTATGTCTACAATGCATGTGTAGAGCAATCCCATTCAAGGCCTTTCAAAGGGGCCTTTCTTTGCATGATTCCGAGACTGATTTCAGGGCTTTTTCAATGGGTTTTAGGACCCTCATATTCCATTTCCAAAGTTGATTTGGTCTTGCTAAGTGTCCATCTTGTATGCGCTTAAGAATCCCTTGCATAGCCCTCTAAAGGAGCTCATCATTTTTGCATGCATTGGCTGCATATCAGTGGTTATTTGGGCGTATTTTGGCATGTTTTATTCACTAGTTTTTGCTGGTTTGGTGAGATTCCATATGCTTCATATACATGCCATGTAAACCATGTTTGCTAGTCAAAGTTGCATGCTATTTTAGTCCATCTTGCTAGCACTTTTTGACCATGCTCTAAACTGGAAATGTGCATGTTTTGGGACTGCCTTGGCTCTGTCTTTAGAGATCAAATAATGCATACTTTGTATAGCTATAAGTCATCGCACATGCCTAGTTTTGAGTTTCGGGGCTCACCTCATGCATCGGGTGCCATATTCCCATGATTCGGGACTATTTTGTATCATATTTCAATGCTGAAATTTGCATGTTTGCATACCATATTCCATGCCTTGCCATGCTTTGGTAGAGTGGCATTAGTGCCTTAGGTTCGGTCCTCGGTTTGCGTGCATGCGTGCACGCATTTTGAGTGTCTCATCTTCATCTAATGGCTACTTATGTGAGTGTGGCTGAGGTCCACTTGTGTTGGTGTAAGTCCATTGTGCATTGTGTATGCCATTTCATTTCATAGCATTGTGTATGCTAGGTTGTATGTTAGCGCATTGTGTATGCCATGTTACCTCGTGCATCGTGTATGCCATTTCATAGCATTGTGCATGCTAGGTTGCATGTTAGGATTGCATTCATGCATGTCATGCATATTGCATTGTGTTTGGGATAGGAGTTAGCCCAAGCACGGGAAATGAGGGACGTTTCGTACTCCGAGTGACGGAACGTGTCTCAATTCCCGGTCGTCGACACTCCGGATTATCCATGATGGAGTTTAGGTCTTGTCGTGTTTTCATGTGCATTCATTTCATATTGAGTCGTGCAATTCGACTCCTCGGCCATCATGCATCGAGATGCGTGATTGGTGGCACGAGGATCGAGGACTACACTCCCTGAAGGGTAGTCATGCATACATATGCGAAAATACTTTGCCATGCCCCTTTCTTGCTCTCTGTTACAGCAAATCAAGAGTCAGCAGCCTTCCGGAGCTTGGCACGCATCCCAAGAACAATTGCAAACAGAGGCTAATTGGGGCATCGCAATGGATTTCCGCGCAAGGCAACCCGAACATGCATCATTCATCATCCGGATCAGAGTTGAGGCAGTCCCTGGCTTGCATGCCAATTTATTGCTTTCCTAGTTAAATTTGTTAATTAATTAGGGTTTTGTACTTATTCGGACTGTATTATTCATTTGGGACTGTATATTATTTATTCGGACCCTCTGCGCAAGGGCAATGTTGTAATAAGTGTGCGTGAGTGTGATGTATGTCTTCCAACCCCACGTCTTTCTCCCTTTTATTTACCAGCTTATGATGGTTAGATTAGGGCATATTTCAATTAGCATACAGTATGATAGCATGTTTGCATTCATTCATCTGTCTTGCATGCACCAGGCTCGGCGCATCATACTAACTGCATTGTATTTCAATTTCGAGTTGAATACTTGTTAGCTGTAGCATTACATGTGCCATGTTTAGAATAGCCGAGCCTATCTTAGTTGCATTTTTGCATGTGTTGCATTAGGCATTTCTGTATAGTTAGGATCATGCATGGATTTCTAACATAGCTTCTGTTTTGGCTTGGAGTACTCGGTAAGTTTTTATGCTTTAGCGTCCTTGCATGCGTGTGAGTGACTGCCATGAATAGCATGCTTACCATGAGGCTATATGCTTATGTGATATAACTGCCTGAATGCCTGTGGGTGAAGGTTGGGTTATTTGAATTGGAACAATTCATCAAATGTGTGTTTTATGCCCACTAGATAGTGGCAAAATCATGTTTTCTAAGCCCACCCGGGGGTGGCAAATCCACGTCTTAGCCTACTTGCGGGTAGCACCATCAAACCATTTTCAAACAAACAAACATGAAATGTTTTGTTCCAATTCAGGCGACCCAGTCTATACTTGTATGCTGTGCGCATCACATAGTAATCTAGGCTAATAACCAGAATAAGAACAAATAATGTTTTCAAAAATAGATATCATGGTTAGTAGAGGCCGATCTTTGATCGGGCGAGCGGGGGTGCTCACGAAGTGACCTTCCCCAATCGTACCCAAGTTCCCGAGCCGAGGCAACTTTGGTGATGACGGACATGTGGCCTTAGGCAACGAGTCAGGGTTTCCTAAATTTCCCAAAATAAAATATTTAGGTGGCGACTCTGTATCTGGCAAAGCAGTCCATGTTTGGCACTTCTTTTCTAAAAATCTGTTTTCTCAAAACGATTTGCCGGATTTGGACTCCTTGGTTCAGATTAAGAACCGTGACATTTGAGTCCTGAACTGTAGTGAGACCAATATCGAACGGAACGGGGACTCGTTCCTCCCGGGGCGTTCGGGGACGTCTACACTAACCTCTATCACTTGATCAAGAGGCATGGCATGCATGCCAAATGCAACCTAAGCATGTTAGCTATATGTGCAACATGAGCATGCAAGTAAGCAACGTGCACTGGGCACTCAACCTAAGCAAACAAGCATGTACGACATGGACCACTATGCTAATGACCAATCATGCAAGATGTAATCTAAACAAGCAAGCAAGCATGTAAGGCATGCAACATGTTAAGCAACTTAATCAAGGGAGATTGCATACCAAATGCAACATGATTCAAGCATGCAACACGTGCGATAGTCCAAGTATGCAACAACACACAAGGTGAGCATGCAACAATATGCAAAGGAGGGGCTTAAACTAATTTGGGCAGCTCTCAAATGAGCCCAAAACAGTGGCCGACATGCTCAAGAATGAAGGCTAATGTGCATACAAATATGCATGCATACAAGGTCCAACACTAAGGCACCAAAGAGCAACTTTTAAGCACACTTAAAAGAGGACAAACATGGACTAATGGCATGCATATTAGGCTCTGAAAATCATGCTATAAGAGGTTCCAAACTAGCTAAGCAAAGCAAGCATATCGTGCAACCAAGCCTAAAGCCTAAGGCTCACCAAAGTGGCATTGAACTACACTTAGCAAGACCAAACATGGCATGATTTAAACTACTAAAATCAGAGTTTTAGCATGTCAAAATGAACCTCAAAACCCACTTAGATGGCATCTAAATGACTTACACATGGAAGCATACACAAATGTCCAAACATGGAGCATAGGACAACACCCTTTTAAAGCATTAAAGGAGCATCAAATCCAAGCATACAAGCATACCATGGGGACTGAAATGGCATGGCAAGTTGTTCCAAACCACTGAAACAAGGCAAGGATGGCATGCTAGAAGGGTCCATGCTCAAGACATACAAGAGAGGTTGCATAGTAGCTACACAAAGCAAGCCATGGATGGCCCAATTAGCCAAAAATAGACCTTTAGCATGCTAAAACATGCACAAAAGCTTCACAAAGCTTGGCCAAAATCATGCTAGAACAAGGGTCAAAGCCTAAAGCATGTTAAGGCAAAATATGGCATTACAAGACAAGTATGCAAGGCATGCATGGTGTGTCTAAACCAAGTAAAAACAGTGCTATATCATGACAAAATAAGCATAAATAACACTTAAGACATGGCCAACATGAACTTAAAAATGATGCTCACACATGAGGCAAAAATGACACATTTTGAAGACAACAAGGAGAGGGGATGGCCCTCTCCTTCTTAGGACCTTAAACCACCATCCCCACCACTGAAATCCCTCAAGATTTTAGTGGTGAGGAGGCCCAAACAAGGTGGTCCCGGAGTTCACCAAAATAACACAAAAATGGGGCCAAACAAGGCCTAAGAGGGGTCAAACAACCCCAAACAACAAAACAACCTTAAACAACTATTTTAAGCAAGTAAAAACAAGACTTTTATTAGTTATACACAAAGTCTAAAAACATATGCAAGGTAGGTTAAAAGACTATGCAAAAATGGGATATTTAAAGGTAAAGTTCTTACCCTTGAAGACCTCCTTCAAGAACAATGCTCCAGCAGCTTCTTCAAGCTTGAATCAACTCAAGAAGTCCAAGAACAACCCTCTAATGCCTCAGCAACCAAGGGAAGGTGTAATGGTAGGTGTTTATGCACAAAAGTAAGGCTAAACACACCTAAACACACACAAATACAAAGGGAGAGGGAGATATAGAGATAGATAGATACACGACTCAAACCCTAATCTCAAGACCCCCTGGAAAAATTTTGTAACCCCTGAGAAGGGAGGAGAGGCCCTCCATTTATAGAGGATCACTCTTGCAAAGCTTACAAAACAAGCTAAGCAAGACTGAAATCCCTTCATAGTGTATGGAGGGGGGGCAAAGTGTATGCCAGCTAGCACAACTGGCATAAAATTATCTGCAAAAGCAGATGCACAGTGGTCGGCCAACCAAAAATGCCAAAATGGCCAAAACAATGGTCGGCCGGCCACAAAGAGTGCCGGCCGGCCAAACATTTGGCCGATGGCAACAAAACAGTGGCCGGTGGCCTCAAGCCATGGCCGGTGAGGTGTGGGGATGGCCAACAAGCCATTCCCTGCCCCTCAAAAGCAAAACACAAGTGTTTGGTGCAAAACTAGACACAAAACAGTTGAGTCGAGAGATCTTGAGGCAAGGCGCGTGGCCGAGAACTCCGGGAACTCAAGACGAACACAAATATGGATGATCACCGAGTGTTCAAACGATGACGTCCAAGTCTTGGGGATGGTAAAAAATGGGGTGTCTACAATTACATACCACGTATGCCAACTAAGGACCTCAAAAGAGATAGTAAAATAAGGGTATTGCCCATTCCATCCTTACACCAAATAACCTAAGGTCTGAATACAACCGATTCATTCAAGGGTCCTAAATGTAGGAATGTGTGGGTATGCCTTTCATACTCAAAGTATAGAGGGGTGGTGTATTTATAGGAGAAATGGTGTGAAAAGTCTATATTGCCTATTGGTTGACAATGAAATAAATAGTTTGGATTTAGTTATGATTCAATGGAATGAAGAATGATTAAGGTGCCTAATTAGGAGTCATGATCTAGTTATGGATTTTTGTTGGGATTGAATTGCCTAATTAGGAGTCATGATCTAGTTATGGATTTTTGTTGGGATTGAATTGAAAGTATAAATAAAATCCCTAGTTTTTGGGATACTAAGGTACTAGGGTTATGATTACATCCTCAAATCATGCAAAGTGTATCAAAAGTACATGCACATATATATATTCACCTAGTATAGCCTGCACATGGGTGCATGTTTTTAAAGATTTTTCTTTCATTATGCATACTAAAAATCTATATATTGAAGATATTGTTGTACAATATTATTTGTTTAATTAGAGGTACAATCATATATATATATATATATGTATGTATACAATGGTACTAGTATGAGGAAAAAATGTAATTCAATCAAAGATTGAGGGTTAGGGCTTTAATTTATGATTTGAAAAATCTATTTCAGAGTATATTATAATTAAATTAGGGTATGAGAATTCAATTCGATTTAAGTTTCTTCATTTCGAATTAAACAACGATCAATTGAACGAGCATGATGAAAACTGGAAATATAGGGTTTTGAGTGATAAATCTTCAATTGAGAAGTTAATTAATTAGTATTAGGGTTTTAGATAGGTTCGATTTGGGTTTGTGTCATTTTGATCAGGATGCGTTTTCAATTTTAGGTTTAAAATTGCAAGACCTCAAGGAATTGAGGGTTTTCATTTAAGTAATTCAAAAGTGAAGGCCTCAAAGAAATTACAAAAGTCAAGGGCTTCACAAGGAGAGAGATTAGAAGGTCGGCGCACCTAAAGGAAGTGATGACCTTGTCTAAAGGTTCCACAAAGAAAATGCATTCGTTAGAACTAAGGATCTCATTTTCTGACAAAGACTTGTCATGAATTCACTATCCACACAGTGACGCTCTGGTGGTGACCCTTCAAATTAGGAGTTCACTATTAAAAGATACTGGTGAATCAAGGCAGCTCTTCGAAGATCACGTCCTACAAGTTGTTAAAGAAATTAGGGTTGTCACATGACGATCTACATCATGTAGATTCACCATTGTACGACTTTAATTCCAGCCTAATTTTTTTCTCTAGAAAAGGTCTTCTAGCCAGTAAGGGTTGGAATAGTAATTCAGCAAGTGGAGTTTTAGGTGGTGAATGTCTCCTCCCCATATAATATGATAATGGGAGGGGTGTGGCTTCACAGAATGAAAGCAGTTTCGTCCACCTTTCATCAGGTTATATGGTTCCCAATAGAAGATGGCATTTTTGAAATCAGAGGTGATCAAATGTTGCTAAGCAATGCATGGCAGTATCTTCTGCCAACAAGAGGATTTAGGAGTTCTGAACACAAAAAGAATGCAAGGAACAGGTCGGCATGGAGCCTTCCGTGGAAAGTGCAGAAGAATTGGAGAAAGTGCCAATCGACCCAACAGACAAGGAAAAGTTCTTTCTCGTTGGAAAAAGTCGTAGTTCGGAAGAAAAAGACTAGTTGATCTACTTTCTACTACAATTCAAGGATGCGTTCACATGGACTCCATACGAGATGAAAACAATCGATCTGGAAGTGGTTTGCCACAAGCTAAACATGGACCCAAACTTCAAATCGATAAATATAGAAGAGTAGGATATTGGCACCACAATACGTGGAAGTTGTTAAAGAGGAAGTAACAAGGTTACTAGAAGCTGACGCCATCCGAGACGTTCAATAACCGGAGTGGTTATCCAATACCGTCATTGTAAAGAAAAAGAATAGAAAGTGGAGAGTTTGTGTGGACTTTACCAGCTTAAACAGAGCATGTCCAAATGATAACTTTCCTTTGCCAAAAAATGACCAGTTGGTAGATGCCACATCTGGACACCAAATGATGAGCTTGTTGGATGCGTACCAAGGGTATCATCAAATAGTTATGCACCTAGATGTTCAGGAGAAAAAGAACTTCATTCCTTCTATAGGGTTGTTCTGCTACAAGGTGTTGTCGTTTGGATTAAAGAATGCGGGGCAACTTACCAACGTCTGGTTACGAAGATGTTCCATGGTTTGATTGGGCGAAACCTTTATGTGTATATCGATGACATGGTAATCAAGTCGCAATCAAGTGAGGACCATTTGACAGATTTCGGGAAGCATTTGCAATCCTCCGAAGATTCAAGATGAAGCTTAACGTAGCAAAGTGTGCCTTTGGGGTTGGCATGGGAAAGTTTTTTGGCTATATAGTCACTCAACGGGGAATAGAGGCAAGCCCCGAGTAGATTCGAGTATTGCCTGACATAACCCCACCTACGTTGTAACAGCTCGGGTAGAGACTGGACCCTTATTCGTTTTCGTTTAAAGATGTTGTATTAAAAAGGTTTTCTATCAAAAATTGGACTAGACTTGAAATTTTTCTAAGTATGGAAATTGATTTTTTCAAAACTTACGATTTAGAAAATAATTTTTGACGATAATTATTCCTTATATATTAAATAGTCTAATATGATTTTGTGTGATTTTTCTACGAAGTATTAACCCCTTTACTTCAACATCAAACTTAGAAATTTCAGTCGAAAAATTATTTTTGTACTAAAATTGAGGAAACCACTTTTTGATTTAATTGGATTTTGATTTTTCTTTTTAAATTTTTTTTTCTTTGAATCCAAATGGGGGGGGGGGGGTATTTCCTTATTTACATTGTAAACTTAAGTAAATGAAATATAAATGTAAAAGGCTAAATGAAAGCATTTAAGGTTGATGTACTAGGAGTCCCTCAGTGCCTCAGGTGTTGAGCCTGTGTGTCGTGTTGTGTTTAGGGTGACCGCTTCGGTGGTCAATTTACTTATTGAGCAGTGAAGGAGGTGCATTCAGTATCTTGTTTTGCTAATCAAAATACTGAGAAATTAATTTCACCGCTCGACCAATAGAAAGACCGATCGAGCGGTCTACACAAATCAACAAACTTAAAAGTCGACTTATATCCATTTTTCTTTCACTTTTTCAAATCCTCTCTCTCTCTCTCTCTCTCTCTCTCTCTCTAACACCAATTTCCAAAACCCTGGCCCCGAAAACACTTGATTCCCCTCATTTCTACTAAGAATCCACCTTAGATCTTTCAAGAGAGTTGAAGAACAAACCTTTATCAAGATATTTACCGATTGATTCGTGATTTTGTTAAAGCGTCAAGTTGGGTTTTCATCTTTTCATCATCACCTTTGAGGTAGGAATACTTTTAACCTTATATATCTATATTTTGATTCGATTATGTGTTTGTTTTTATAATATATGTATGATATGGGATGGATGATTTGATCTAATGGGTATTTATGGAAAAATTAGGTTTTGCTTCAATAATCTTGTAATGTTTTAATATTCTTGAAAAAAATCAACTTTGATTCCATGATTTTTGAATTTATGGAGAATATAGAGAAAAGCCCTAAATTTTACAAAACCCTAGCTATGGATTTTGGTGTTTAAGAGATAAATGGAAATAAATTGATGTTGTGTGGATGTGTTGAGACATCTTGTGATGAGGTAAATTTAGGAATTTGTTGAAATGGTATGTTGTGTGATGTATTTGCTACCTGTGCGGGGAAATTGAGGTGCCACTTGCTCGATCGTGTGAGGACGACAAATATGGGAATGTTTGAGGTGGCCACGTGTTCGATTGTGTGACAACGATGA
This sequence comes from Camellia japonica, assembly GCA_030407325.1. NCBI lineage: Eukaryota > Viridiplantae > Streptophyta > Magnoliopsida > Ericales > Theaceae > Camellia > Camellia japonica. The sequence goes on from JAPPVO010000032.1 coordinate 107,178,622, forward strand.
ATGTGGAAAACTTGAGGTGCCTACTGGCCATCCGTGTGAGGATAGAAAAATGTGGAGATAATTGAAACGGTGTGCATTGGAATATAGAAATAAGGGATTAGTGTTCATGGGTAAGGGGCAGGGTTATGCATAATTTAAATCAAATATTTATATGCTTGGTTAAATATATTATCCACTAGGCAATCACTCATTTCTATCTAACAAAATTTCTAGACTTGGTGAGCCACTACCACCCCACTGAAGAGGAAGAGGATCAACCCATTTGTTTAAAATTTAAGGATATTTTGAAATTGTAATTCGATAGTTGAATTTTTAATTTGTTTTGGAATCAAGGGCCCCTTTTGTTCATTGAAGGCCATGTCTTAAATATTGTAAGCCTATAGGGCATTTGTTTGACTTTCTCTAACTTCTTGAACTATGAAAGCTCAATATGTATTTTGTAGCTCTAGATTAGTAGTTCAATGAGAAACAAAACCTTTGGGACTTGTGTAGTAAATTGTAGTTGTTGATACATCTATATCTCAACCAGGTTGGATGGTTTTTTGTTTCAGAGTTGGGAGCGCTACAATTTAGTATCACAGCTAACCAGGTTTGAGCTCATAGGATGTGGCTCTTGCCACAGTGGGTTTATTATGCTAGGATGGGGCACTTGTGTTTTTTATGTGCTTTGTGTGTATATATGGCTATATGGGTATGGGGTTAAGCTTCTAGGATATAGCTTGTGCCTATTGCATTTATTGAAATCCTTTTGGAAAGGCACCTGATCAATTGTTTTTCCACTTGGAGGTCGTTGAGCTCCATAGGACTGGTTGGCATCCTAGAATAGTAACTTGTATGTGCTCTATGTGACTATGTGCTTACCTAGTTTGCCTTATGTGATGTAGATATGTGTATAGGTGTGCATGCTTATGTATGTGTGACGCGTGAGGTAACATTGTGGGTATATGAATTGTGAGCTTAATCTTATCTCTATTTTCTTATAGGATGTCCGAACACGAGTGACCCCAATTGAGGGAAACCTTTGTTGGCGCCACTTTTATTGGTAAGGTATATAGTTTTGGGATAACATGAGAACACGATTGTGAGATTAGTGTGGAACCTTAATTTACCGACTTTGTAAGTTCATGAGAAGTAATTGTTACTTTAGGATAGTAAAGATTTTATTGTATGGTGAATGGTTTGTCGTTATGAAGAGTTTTGGAAGTAGAATGGGATAGAAGTTATACCTGTTGAGCATAGTTGGTCTGGTTGGGACTTTAGTGATAATTAGAATACCCTAAGAACAGATGTTGGAAACGTGGATGTTAGAACTAGTGAACTAAACCGAATCTTTCAAAAAAAAATGAGTTTAGTCTGTTTGAGTTGATTGTCGAGTGGAGTAAGGAGAAGATGGCATAATTGGAGTACATATAATTAGAATACCAAGCATTTCCTTCCCCTATAAATGTATCTATATTGAACTTAATTTTGGAGTTAACGTGTGAAACTATTGAGATCCACAAGAGTTGATGATAAGTGTTTTAGAATCTGGAAAAAAAAAATTTAAATTAAAAAAAAAATTAATTATTGGAAGTTGTGTTAGACATGTTCAAATGAATTGACGTCAAACCTTATGGTCATTTTAAACTATAGGTAACAAATTTGAAAGTGCGAGTCATAAGTAAGTCTTTTGAGCTAGGTTTGGTGTATGTTGATTATATGATTTGGGTGCTTGAAATGGAGGGCAACCTGAGTCCTTGTACCTTGCAGTAATGACTATTTTGTAATATGAGTGTGATTTTGTGTAGTGGCTTTCGTCCCACTGTGAGTAAAATGGGAATATGTATCATTCATATACAAGTTTAGTACTATCACTAAGTTCAACACGAAGTATTCAATCTAGAGTATTTAGCATTTGTTGTTTATGATTTGTTGTTTATAATTGTTTCAGGGCGTGATCTAGAATTCGTAAAGATTGGAATTATATATGAATTCCTAAATGAATTCGATGTGAGTTGTGACTATGCAAATGGTGTGATTACAGTAGAAATTAACTCCTCCATTTTTATTTATTTATTTTTTTGCGATGATGACATTTTGTGTTATAATATGTTGAAATAGTTGCATAGGGGAGTACGAGTTGTTTGGTGAAGAGGGAAATGACCTTATTATAGTTTTGTCTTAACTTGGGGGTGAGGAAACCTTGTAAAGTAAGAACCTTGATTTACCATATTACTAAGTTGTGGCATAATTGAGCATGTGTGTTTACCAATGGTGGCTCATAAATACCCTAGATTGATGATGCCTAGAAAATTTTTGATCCTTATTATCCGACTTGACTATTGTGTTGATTCTAGTGTGTATTTGAGTATATCTCGGTGAATCTCTGTAGTGAGTATTTATTATTACCTTTAATCGACATGAATGTACGTGCTCCTCTTGGTGAGTGAAAACCTTAGGGGGGAAATCATTGATTATGTAACGAGTAGAAAATGTGCTAACCTATACCTTTGCCTTTCAATGCTAGCATCTGAATTATCCAGTAAGTGGTGCTAGAGAGAGTTATGGAACTATCTATTAATACAAAAATTAGTTGGGGTAGCCTTCCTTTATAAGTTTTCTATGTTTAATTGAAATGGTAGTTAGTATCACCATATTGTGACCTCGTTAGTTAAGAAAATTAAATCCTCGTTCTCATTTCGAAAAATTTGTTAAGTGGTTTGGGTGTAATGGTCTTGTGGTTAAAAGTAAGAGGTTGACTTTAGTTTTGATTGCCTTTCATTAATTTCTCATGCTAAATTAGTCGCCTATGAGTGCGGGTAATTGTAATTTTTGGGTAAGAAAATTATTTCTTAATGGTTGATCTAATGACGCAGTCTTGGTTTTTTCAATTCCACCATGGGTGTGGAAAGATTTTGGGTCACTGGTGTGTTAATCTAGCATGGTTATTGAGGCTATCCATGTGTATTCGACTTACAGTGAATACGAATAGTTTGGATTTTGAAATGATTAATAGTTCTCCTGCTTTTCATTAATTAAGATAATTTAAATTCCAGATTTAGCTGTTATCTTTAACATAGTTTTCTTGTTATTAGGTGGGAAATTTTTGCCTGGATAGAAGGTGTGACTCATCATTGAACTAAGATGTTGGGTTGTGATTTGAGGAGTAGGAGTATGTTGTTGACTTCAAGGAATGTACCATGTTGTGCAGGTATAGGTAGATGATTTTCCTTACGTGGTGTGTTACTTATTGTTGTGGCGTAAGTAGAGTTTGACAGGGAGTCACCTCAGAACTTGTCTTAAGTTTAGAAATGAAGCATGTGAATGAGAATTGCTTGGGGTGGTGTGTGTGTGTGTGTGTGTGTGTGTGTGTGTGTGTGTGTGTCACTCACGGGAGTGACAAGTCATGCTAATTGCTTGATAGTTGTTTATAGTGGGTTGCGTGTGATTCCTACGATAGGGTTGTTGTGAAAATTATATTTGCGAGTTTGAAAATTTTGATGGATAGGCAATGGATTGTAATGCTAGTTGTGAGGGAAAGTGATTCCCAAGCTTAAAAGTGAAGCTTATTTGTTGTTTTATTTAATCTTATCGATATTATTTTGAATTGTTGTTGCTTGCATTATTGTGATTAGGTTGTGACATCACCATGATGGTGATAAGATTGTTGGTTGGGTGATGGCTGGATGTTTCACTAGTTGAAGTGTTTTGAGAAAAGAGTTGGGAACGAAATTTCCTATTGATTGTGATTTGGTTTGGTCGGAATTGGAATTTATTGTTAGGAATGTGAAAAGGAATAAACGAATAATAGTTATGTAGAGATGTATCGATCCATATGATATATATAAACCTTAATTGTTTTTACGTAAAATAAAATAAATATATATAAACTAAAAAAAAATTAAAAAAATATCTTTTATTGATGCTCGATTTGGATCTAAACATTTTTTTTTTTATATAAAATTTTATAGAAAAGAAGAGATTCATAATATTCTCGTAGTGAGTAATTTTTTTAAGGTGTTATTGACTGTTAAATATTTCGAAAACTCAATTGTGGAATATGTGGACATTATTTACTAGCCAAATTGCAAGTGCCTAGACTATGGTAAATTGATTCGTTAGGACTTGCCTCACCGAGAAACCATATTGGTGAACTATATATCTTATATAATTCCTTTCCTTTCTTGCGAGAATGGGTTGAGGACTTCTTAGTATGAAGCGAAAGTTTATTTTGTGAGGTTTTGGTTATTGAGCGACCATAGAGTTATTTCCTTGCATGTGAATGTGTTTGGGATGCACGTAAGGTAGGGCGTACCAATGAGATATTTTGCTTGATTTCTAATCTCGTAGACACGATGGGTTCTTGTGATTGTTAGAAGCATTTATGTTTATTCTTGCCTAATCTTGCCAACCAAGGACCCATACATAATGAGAGCCACTCATTTTGATTGAGGAAGCCTTTGTAATCCTTTTGAATGAGTTGGAGGAAAGACTCACCATTTAGCATTGTTACTCGTATCAGTTGGTGTCATTCGGTGTGAGTTATGAATAATGCAAATATGAAGAGTGTGTTTGGTTTGTATTTGTAGAGTAGTTTTTGAGATAAAAAGTACGAAAACTTGTTTGGTTTGCCTTTTTTCAGAAATGGTTTTGGAAAATTGTTTTGGGGAGAGAGTTTTAAAAAAAGTGATTGATTTGATGTGTATGTGAGAGAGAGAGAGAGAGAGAGAGAGAGAGTGATTTTGGAAAGTAGGTAATCAAACAAAATTTTGAGATTTTTTTAGAAAAATTTGTTTGGTTTGATTACTCTTGAAAATTTGTTTGTAGAGAATTTTTCCTAAATTTTTTTCTGAAAAACAAACCAAACAAGGTCGAAGAGTCACATCGTTTAGAGGAGGGCTACACATGGTTGGTTAGTATTTTTAAACAAAAGGAAAATAAAGAGACACAAAAGAGTATTATCAAAGAAATGTACAATTTTACGGCTTGGATTCTCTAAAATTGGTCATCTAACTTGAGAGAATTTTTGAGTTTGGTGGACCTATTTTGTTGCCAACCTCAGTGATCGGAACCAATTAATTTTTAGTACTTGTTGAGTAAAACATTCATATAAAAATTTAAAATTTTCAAACATTAGTAACTATATATTTTACTCACATTTGTTTAAAAAAAAAATAAACCACAATTATAATTTCAAAAATAGTCATCTATTTTTTGAAATACAGATGTGATTAAAACATATAACTATTGATATCTGATCATCTTAATTTTTTGTAGGGTGAATTACACTAATTGTCCCTATAGTTTGGGGCTGGTATCATTTTAGTCCATAACTTTTCAATTGTGACACATTTGACCCTGAATTTTGAATTTTGTTCTAAACAAGGACAATTGAAGATACCATTGCTTAATTTCAAGGGAAATATCGTTAATTTGATAAAATATAAACTAATTTGACAAAAATAAATGTCAAAAAAATATTTTTTAATTTTTAAAAATTATTTCTACCCACTAAAGATAAAATTATGTAAAATTGATGAATCTCTTAGACATTTATTTATTTATTTATTTTACAAAATTAATTTTTATTATGTGTTTGGATGATGATCATGTAATGGGTGGTTGTTTGTATTTTCATTAAATTAGTTTCTATTTTTTTTTTCAAAAAGTCAAATATGACGACAACTTTAATATCATTATTAAACTAGTTCATTAAATCAAAAAATTCAAAACTAAAAATATTTCATATATTAAATATATAGATTACACATTAAAATCTTAACAACCACCGATTACATAAATATCATCCAAACATCTAATAAAAATTAATTTGGTAAAAAATAAATATGTCTAAAATATTTATCAATTTTACATAATTTTATCTTTGGTTAGTAGAAATAATTTTTAAAAATCTAAAAATATTTTTTGACATTTATTTTTGTCAAATTAATTTATATTTTATCAAATTGACAATTTTATCCTTGTTTTTAAGTAATAGTATCTTCAATTATCCTTATTTGGAATAAGATTCAAAATACAGAGTCAAATGTGTCACCATTGAAAAGTTAAAGACCAAAGTGACACGAGCCCCAAACTATAGAGACTATTACTGTAATTCGCCCTTTTTTGTATATATTCTACTTTTTCTTCACAAAACTACAAAAAAAAAAAAAAAAAAAAAAAAGTCAACAGTTCATTCCAAATCAAACTTTTTAGTCATATTAAAATAGTCAAAAAAATCAAAAAGTCAAGTTAAAAAAGTTCTTTCCAAACGAAGGCTTAAAAATAGTTCAAATTACCAATGTTGGTCCTAAAATAGGCATACCAAATCCAAACGCTCTCTCAAATTGTCCAAACCATGTACTAAATTTATGTACAATTTTTATTTAATTATTTGTATAGTATTTCTCCCCAAGGAAATCATGCATGAAGAATATCTTTGCTGGTGTGATGTGGACTACTCTTCTTGTTTTTTTTTTTATTTTTATTGTCAGCATGTGGACTACTATTTTTTTTTTTTTTTGATCGGCAAAGAAATCTTTATTGATGAAGCATACAAGGTATGAAGATTACATCAATAAAGAGGAGCTTGGGTCTAAGAAACCCCAAGCGCCAGTTGGTGAAAAACCAACAAGAGAAAAAGAGAGGAAAAGACAACAAGCATAAGCAAAAAAATCAGTGCATTCCAAGAACATTGTCCTCACACAGCAGCAGACAGACCCCAATTAGTGCAACTTAGAAACTCAGCCTATCAACAAACAGTATAGCATACACCCTTTTGGCTCAAATCCACCCTTTTGGACTACTCTTCTTAATGTGAATAATGCTACATTGCGTCAAAAAACACTGCAATAAATTCCTTAAAAATCTAACCAAAAAGAGAAGTGGAACTTCAAAGAAAATAGTTGGCCAAGGGACAAGTTTGACCAGGAAACCATCAAAAATGCTTTCATTCATTGTTATTTCTTTTAATTCAATAATTATAATTCGGGGAAATTATGTTACTAGTCTCTGTATTTTGATCATTGTATCATTTTGGTTTTTGTCATTTCAATTGACTCAATTTTCAACATGACTTTATGAATTTGTCTCAATTTAGTCCAATTAATTATAATTGTTAACAGTTTTTTTATCAAAAACTATGCACATAAGTGACATATGAAACGGTTTAGGGATAAATTTATAAACTTGTGAGTTAACTTCAACCAATTCGGTGATAATTTTTCGTCAAAAATACGAATTAACAGTGCTATCAATTGGACCAAAATGACATAAAATTTAAAATTAACTATCAAAATTGAGATAATTGAAAATATAATGATTAAAATAACATAAGAGGCAAAATGTAAGGACTATCGGTATAACATGTCCTTATAATTCAGCACAATGACATCTCCATTGTGTTACTATATATTCTGCTAACTATGTATTTTTATGTTGGGTAAATCACAAATACATTCCTGAGATTTGATTAAAATACGAATCGTCCCCTGTGATTCTGAAAATTACATTCCACCCCAAGA